>JAMXBB010000006.1:79340204-79511819 GCA_024138015.1 Lumnitzera littorea | reverse complement strand
GCCACTCCTAAAGCTAATTAACTTACAAAAATTAATAGAGATGTTACCTAAAGTAAGATGGATGAATATTAATAGTGATGCATTAGTATTGTGGATACTCACAAAGCCATTATTGTTGGTGACGTAGATCTATAGATGAACACATGAATGCTAGCAATCACATGTCATAGTTCATGTTTTGGAAGAGAGGTATGGGTGTTCAACTTAGAGCTTAATGTGAAGTGAGTGGCATTAGCAAGTGATTTGTTCATGGGATGGGATATTTATCATGGCGAGTTTGGTCTCCTATAAGCAAAATGGTTAGGAGCTATTGTCACTCTCTTGATGATGGCCATGTCAGGTCAAAACCAATTGAGAAGTTAAGGCTCCCATAGTGACAATGATAGATGGCACTCTTAAAGATAGAAGGGCTTTGAACAATTCTAAGAAGATAAGAAGGGAAAAGGTTAGCTCACCATCTATAATATGAGTAAATATGACAAGGCAAAGAATAGTCAAGCGTCGTACGGGTACTTCAGGAGGGGGTAAACCTCTTGTCCCATGATAAGTGGCATTAGAGCGAAAAAGTTCCAACCTAAATGAGCCACCTAATATTACCTAATGTACCAAATGAAAAAGGTAATTCTTGTTGATAACTGGGCTTATGTAAATGAAGCTCAAAATGAGGAACAATCATAAGGTAGAGGGCATTGTTGCTAGAAGGGGCAACTATGTTGTGAGTTACATTGTAATAAGACTTTAAAGGTACTTCAAAGGTAGAGCCTATCGTTGGATCACTCTACAACAGGTGATCTCGAAGGACAAGAGGAGAAGGCAAGGGTAAGGGTGAGAGGTTGGCTGTGGAAGTTTGAAGTCTTAGTGGTGGTGATATTGGTTAGAGTTAGGCAACAAAAGAAGGGTTAGTTAGCTCCACAATGAGGGCATCGTAGATTTAGTGGGGAAGAATGTTACGGTTCATGTTTTAGAAGGGAAGTAGGGGTGTTCAACTTGAGACTTAATATGAAATTAATGACATCCATAGGTGCTTTGTTCATGGCATAGCGTACTCTCTTAAGGCAGGTTTGGCCTCCCATAAGCAAACTAGTTAGGAGCTATTGTTGCAATCCTAATAATGGCCATGGTATGCTAAAACAAATTGAGAAGTTGAGCCTCCCAAACACAATATGGCCTTTAACAATGCTAGACAACACTTGTAGGGATAAAATGGCTTATAATAGTTCTGAGTAGATAGAAAGGGAAAAAGTCAACTTGTCATCCATAATACAAGTAAATATAGCAAGGCAAAGGATAGTCGAGTGCCATACAAGTACATTAGGAGAGGGTAAACCTCCCATCCTATGATACACGTAGGTAAGCAAGTCAAAACCTCAAGATGATGGGAAAACTAAATCGTATTCGAAGGGTGCTTGAGCAGGGGCTTATGTACCACACAAGTAGATATGACACACTACTCAGACTCATAGGAACTTATGGATTAATATGACATACAAGCTAGTTCCTAAGGTTACTCACTACTATTCCTTACTCAGGTGAATAAATGAGAGTAGCATGGACTAAGTAAGAGTACACTCACACAAGAATAAGCAAGGAAAGAAGATGTTTGAGTGTTCACTAATGATGATTTTGGATGGTTATATTTATGCATCTCTTTTTAGGCAATTCCTAGGTTGAGTGCATCTACCAAAAACATTCTTAGCTAAAATTAGTATACAATATGTGTACAAGGGTAAAAATGATAATAAATAGAGGAACATGCATCTAACAATCCATATAATAAGGACATGTGTTAGATATGAGTGTCATTCTATGGATGGCCAATCTAGTTTAGAGAAGAAGCTCTTAGACAATGAAAGGTTGCAAATCGGCTTAGGTCGACACTCTAGGCGGGTAGCTTGGAAACACTATAGCTAAGTTAAGTGTGTCAATTATTGAGCTGGTCTTGATTAGGTTGGTATGTGGGTAGCACCTCTCCACTCAACAACTTAATTTAGAATAATGGGAATCACAGAAAATATACTTGTTTGCAATATTGATCTTGCAAGCTAATAACCTTAATCCAGATGAAAAATTTTACAAACATGTTGCAACATAAATTTTCATTCCTTGAAACTTCCATAGCTTTCTTTTGTCCTCCCTAATTTCTTTCAGAATATTACATTTCTTTTTGTTAAAGAAAAATGTTTCCCATAACTCTACTCGGATGCTTTAAGAAATAGACTTTTTTTAAACTCATTCATAAAAAATGCTCTACAAATAAATTTCCATACTCGAACAATTTTCTTCTTCTTTTTAAACTTAAGAAAATTACTTGTTAACCATTAAAATTAAAAGAAAATTTCAAAAATACAAATTGCATTAAAAAAAATTACTAAAATAGTAAGCCTATATTGCATCTTGAATATGCGACATAGGGAATACTAAATAAATACTAAGCTTATATTGAATCATAAAGATGCAACATAGGAAATTCTATGTAAGATCCGACATAGGCCTAAAATATCACTTAAAATAATAGCAACTAGTAACAAGCCTTAAAGGGCATTTTTCAAGCTCAAAATGACATCAATCAGGCAAGCCCTCATCACCTATAATACTCAAAAATCAATCCTTGGAAACATATAATCATAATAAAAATTCTTCCTAGATCAAAAGTTATGCCCATTTGAGCATAATTGGGAAAAACAAACTAATTTATCATAGACTAAAGCTATATCGTATTTATCAAATGTAATAATAGTCTAATACGAATATGTCGCTTCTGTAAATGCAATATATCCAATATAGTGCCTATATCACTCTAATTTTTTAAAGTTAGACCATGCCTATATCGTATTTTTGAAATATGATAATCTACTAATATTAGTTTGCATTTCTAAAAAGTGATATAGGCTTGGTAATACTATAGCATTATTGCAGTATTTAAATACGTGATTCATATTGTTATAGGTATCATATTTTAAAGATGTGATATAAGGTTGATATTTTTTGTAATTTATTTCATACAATTCATATTTGTGTAATTTTATTTTAAATATTAGTAGATACATGTTTCACCTTATTAAACTCCTAGCAACACATCTAAATGTACTTTAAATTAATTTAATACATATACATAGTAGCAATTATTCTTTTCAAATGTATACATGCACTTTATCTTTCTCTCACCCTTTCTCTCTCTATCTTAAGAATGTTTTTCAAATGCATGCATGCACTCTTCTTTCTTTTTTTTCATTAAGTACGTACATGTGCTTTTTATTCCTTCTTTTTTTCTTTTTTAGATGCCATTACTTCCCTTATGCATCATCGAACACTTTTTAATGATTATAAAACTTTAGCATTTTGTCACTTACTATTGCATTTGGATATTATGCAGCTATGTTGCAAACAACTAATGATTCACTATGTGTATTTCACATTGATTTGTGGTTTATTGCAAGACATTTTCTTGTAATTAAGAAATGGGAACCTAATTTTAAACTATCTTCAATAGATTATAATGTCGTAGGAATTACCAATGGAAACTATGCTTCTTTAACTCTATAATGCATTAGCAAAGCCTTTGGCCCCATGTGTAGGTTTTATGTGTATATATTTAATGCTAACAAAGGTTATTTTGCAAGATGTGCATTCAAATAAACTTTCACAAGCGTTTAATCCATACAATCATCATTAATCATTGTCATTACCAAATTCAATATGAAGGTGTCAAAATGTTATATTTTTCTTATGGTTACATCTGTCACTACTACAAATTATGCAAAAGCTAAGGGGTTGACTTATCCATAAGCTCCAAAGCTATCCTATTGTAAATTGTGACCAAGAACAGAGAAGGCTAATCACAAGATGGGTCCAAGCTTACAAAAAGCTCAAAAGAGATTAACGGGGAGAAGTACGAAAGACTAAAATTGAAGAATGAAAACAGTAAGTAAAACTTACTGTAGATACCTCATTTTTGCTAATTTTTTATTAATTAAGCCAAGTTAATAAATAAACAGAAAAATAGGAAAATAAAAATAATAATAAAAAAACAAAAAAATAAAAAAAATAAAAAAGGAAAGTGGAAAAAATAAAAGAGAATCATATCAAGTTATATTGTATCGAGTAAAGTCTAATTATATCGAGTTAAGTCAAGTCTTAGCAAGTTAAGTTGTGTTGTGTTGAATTGAATTGAATTGGATTGTCTGATTAGGAGACGATATAGGTTTAATTAATTTTGAGCCAAACCAATGTAGAATAAAATTCATCTAATTTAAGGACTTAAATTAGATTAGGGAATTATTAAGCTAAATTGTAGCGAAGCGGATCGGATCAGGCCTTAGAAGAAATAAAAGGCCAAAAATAACTAGGGTTTCTAGAAGCTAAGGTAAATCTTTAAAGAATCGCAATCGAATCTTTTATATCTTTGATTTGAAAGATTCAATTTTAAGCTTATAAATAGTACATTAACGGGTGTTTCAAGGATGTTTTTTTTTTTTTTTAATCACACTTCTACCTAAAACACTACATAAACACCACCATATAACCACCATGCAACACCAAACAGTACCAACCTATCACCACCATACAACCACTACAATCACTGTCTATGCTCTTACCTAACATCGCCCAGCAACGCTCAGCCAATCGCCCAGAGTCTCGCCTAGCCAGTCGCCTAGAAGTACTTAGTCTACTGCCTAACACTAACACGATTCGACGCTAAGCAAATTTTCATTAATTTTTTATTATTTATTTATTTCATTAATTTTTATTAATTTACTTTATTAGTTAAGTTTTTTTTTCTTGATTATCTACTTTTGTGTTTAAGTGTAAGTTTTTTTTATTTATTGTTGTTTATTCTTATTGCAAATTTTTTTATTTTCCAATAAAATTTAGTTGAATTAAGCTTTTTTTTGAAAAATCATTTTTTTTAATAAAAAAATATTTATATTGACATATAGTGGTTTGGAAAAATAAAAAAATCTTAAATTGAGTTTTTTCAAAAAGATTCAGTTAGTTAGGGTTTTTTAATTTAATTCGGAAAAATTATATTTTTTTAGGTTTGTTTTGTTAAAATAATAAATTGATAAAATATATAAATCTGGCTCAATTTTCAATATAAAAATGACCTACTCACTAAAATTTTATAAAGAAAGAAAACTACGACCAGTTTGATCTTGAATAGCGGGTATGTAGGAATCTTCGGATCAACTGTATAAAAAATAAAAAAACTTTTTCCCTTGTCATGAAAATTTGTAACAATAAAAAATAATAAAAATTACTTTAGTTAATTTTTGTACTTATAGGTATAATTTTAGTATTTTTGGAAAATTATGAAAATAAAAGCCCATGAATTTTTAAAATTTTTACATAATGACTTATTCTTAATAGGTTAGCCCTCAAACCCTATTTTCTAGTTTAATTTTCTAAAAATTTATTTTGTTTTAGAATATCTACTAATTAGTGGTCAAATTAGGGTTTTCTGATGTGAAAACCCTAATTTATTTTTTTTACCGATTGAACTGGTTGGTAACTTCATTTTTTTTAGTTAATATATTTTTTGTTAATTTAATATTGAGTAATTTATATTAAGTAAGTTAGGCTTAATATAGGTTAAATTGAGGAAATTAAAATGGGGCTCGACAAAATTGGCGACTCTACTAGGAACGCTTGATAGACTAGTCATGAGAAAATTAAAAAATTATTGATGGGCTTTTATATTATTATTTTATTTTTGTATTGTATTATATTTATACTAATTTTTTTTAATGATGCAGACCATAAGAGAAAAAAAAAAAAAGCCTAGCCCAATGGGCCTTCTTAGGGAATTGGAGGGGATTCTTTTTTCATTTTCAATAATCATTCGCATGTTTAGATATGGTCGAACTTAGACTGCCTTAGGAACTTAGGATGGGCTACCATTGTGTAACCTTCAAGTCGTTGGGGTCTTTAACCCTCACCTAGCGATAATAGGCGAGCCCACTCAAGCTTCGATATAGCCTACTAAACTTCTCTCCGAAAAGTCTTAGAGCTATAAAGCTTGAGACTTATAGACTCTACCCTCTTACATCATTCTTTTCGAAAAAGGGATAGTTATTTGTAAATTATAGGAAAAGCCTAATTAATTTGTGGTACGTTCATCATACATTTTCAATTAAAAAAATCAGTAACTCCTATATATAAGTATATACGAACTTTATTTTTATTAAATCTTATTTTGAATATACTTATATATAAGGGGTTTTTTTTTTTTTACCATGGATTTATCATACTCCTTACAGTTTATTAATCACTAACCCCATTGCATTGCACGTATATGTAGTATATCGCATCATATTTATTTTGCATAGTTGTTTGTATATATTATCTTTTGTAATATATGTACATCTTGTAGGTTTTGTTTTATTTTATTAGTAATAGGTTGTGTAACATAACATTTAACATAAAATGCTTAAAATCATTAGTATTACCCTTATGCCATTGTTTAAAAAAAAAACGAAACTTCAATATCAACTTATAATTTTTTTTAGGGCATGTAATCATGGAAATTAACAATGATAAAGATTATTATGGAACTATCATTCTCTTTAAAAGACTTTCCAACATTTTTTTTTTAAAAAAAGAAATTTCAAAAGATATTTTATTATCAAAAACTCGTTTCATGATAATTATTTATTTGGTTAATTTTTATTACAATGCCCTACATTTATTATACTGTTAGGAACTAACAAAATAAAAAAAAAGATTTAATTATTAGATTTCCATTGTGAATTATTTTCCATCTTAAGGTTATTAATCTTGTAAATGTCTAAGTTTTTATTTTTCGTGTTTAGCCCTTAGGTTGTCATGCTCTTAATAAAGTTTTCTCCATGAGTTGTTACACTTGTGTCATTTATTCAATAAGTTTCTCATTGTAAAATAATTTGCACTTCTCCATATCATCCTTGTAATATTATTGTCATCCTATATCCTTAGTGGTCAATCCCAATATTTTCTTTGTTTAGATTCATCGATGCTAGTATTAGGCTTCTATGACATAAAATAAGCATTAATTTTTAGTAAAAGTTTCCAAAAAAAAAAAGAGAAAAAAGAAAGGTTTTCAAAATAAAACACTTACTTTTTGTTTTTAAAAAAAGAATGTAGTGTTGCTAACAAGAAGGGATTCTTACAGGCTTTGAAAGATTGATTTTTAAGTGATCAGCCCAACTTGAAGCCCATAATCACTCATTTTCAAAAACAAGATGTCTGAAGCTCTTGAACGTAGAATAACTTAGTCTTTGACATAAGAAAGGAATTTACAGCTAAAGGGCTTCTAGGAAAGCATGCAAAGCAAGTTGAGATCGTAGTACATACCTAAGCTTAGAGGCCTATTGACATACCATTTGAGACAAACAAGTCTGAAGAGTTAGTGGTTCACGAGCTCAACAATAGTAGCAAAGGCTTAAGGAAGGAATTGGTGCAGAAATTAATGAAGATGGAAGAAGAAATCTTCTAGAAAATTGAAGAGAAAATGGGAGTTCTCAAGGATCATGATGTGCAGAGTGATCTGGGCTTGAGTAGTGTTTGCACTTTTGAAGACCATGAGTTATCCAAGAAGTTTAAGGTACCAAATTTTGAAAAGTATGATGGAACAGGTTATCCTAAACTTCACCTTAGGCTTTATGTTCACAAGATGGCCTACTTCTCTAAACATGAGCAGTTGATGATTCAAACTTTCCAAGATAGCCTAATTGGGCTGGTGTTGATTTGGTGTGCCTAACAAGACTTAATTAAGGTTGATACTTGGGATAAGCTAGCTCAAGCCTTTTATCAACAATACAAGTTCAATAAAGAAGTAGCTTTATCCTTGATGGATTTGAATAACATGAAAATGAAGCTGACCGAGTCCTTTAAGGAGTATGTTTAGAGATGGAGATCTACAGCAACTCAAGTTACGGTACAATTGCTAGAAAATGAATTGATCAACATATTCCTCCGCACATTAGGTGAACCTTACTATAATCACCTCTTAGGCCATACTGCTTCTATGTTTGTAGATGTAATTGCAGTTGGTAGTTGCATTGAAGATGTTTTTAGAATGGGGAGATTGATAGGGAAGGGATTAGCCCTATTGGATTCAGAGGCCACTGTAAACATTACGATGTCCTATCTAATAATACGTGAGCTTAGTGCCCTAAGCATTGGTCTAGAGCTCAAGGAAAATAAGCTAAGCTAAAAATCACCTAGAAGGAGGTTCACTTATATCCCGATTTTTATGTCTCGAGTCTATCACCACCTAAAAGAAGAGGGTTTATTGCATCCTAAGACTCCAACACCAAGGTACAAACATTAGAAATACGATCCCAATGCACAATGCGAGTATCACATGGGTCAATAGGGGCATGCTATTGATCACTACTAAGAGTTAAAGAATAAAGTCCAAGATTTGATTGATGAAAAATTGGTCTAGTTGAACTTCATTAGGGATCTAAGGCCTAAATTCTACACAGAGCTTACTATTAACATGATATAAGGATTGGAAAAGTTGCGAGAAACATATTTGAATGGTTAAGTCTAAGGGGTATGTTATTGCTAAGGTCTATAAGAAGGGGGTTGCAGCCTTAGAAGAAAAATTAGCAAAATATGAAGAAGGGCTCACTAGTATGGAAATGGCAATAGGTTATGTACTCAAACAGCTTAGAAACTTACATCCTATTATGAACAGGAAGTTACGACCCAAGCTAGAAGAAGATTCAATGAAAGAGAAAGCAGGAGTGAATGTGTAGATTAGGAAAGCTCATAATCAAGACAAGTCTGTCTACAACAAGAAGAGGCGCTTTACGCAGTTCAAGGTTCCAATATCCTAAGTATTCAAACAATTGAGAGATGTGGGACTACTGACATGCGAAAACCCAACAAAGAAATATAAGCCAATGGATCATGACCCCACTAAATGGTGTGAATACCATGTAGGCCAAGTGGGACATACCACTGAAGATTGTTGGAGATTAAAGCATAAGGTGTAAGATTTGATTGATGCTAAGATTATCTAACCAAGTTTTCTAGAGACTAATGGGTTGATTAGCAGCGGTATTCCTTCCCCAAGTTTTGAAGAAGCATCAAATAGAAAAATTCCAGCACTAGGCATTGAGGGTCTACTATTGTCATCTGACAAGGTAGCTTGCCATTTGAAGCAGTTGGGTATATCTCTGAAAGATTAATTCAGCTGAATGGGCCAAGAGGTGATAGAAATAGGGGTAAGAAATAGGAAAAAATTTTAGTTCATGCATTTTCTTTCATTTTAGAGCTTATAATAGATACAAGTTATTAAATAAAGCAATTTTCATGTGTATTCTTGTCTTTGTATGCTATAAAGCTAGCTCAATTCAAATAAGGGCATTTTGAATGAGTGAAAATGGATAAAGAAAATGTAAACTCAAAACTTAAAACTTTCCACCTAAGGGAATGATAACATATTACTTGAAAGGTTTAAGATGAAAAGAGACAAACCATGTCCCAAACACTAACCCTAAATACACATGAGAGAAGAGTGCCATCAAAGTGAATAATTAGACTCATTCCTTAAAGGAGGTTTATCTTGAACTTAGTATACGTGTTAAAATGATATTAGGTATTCATTTCATTATCCTTAAATATAGTTATCCCTTGCAAACCCATTTGAACCTTTAAGGGATTTTTCTTAAAATTAGCCTTACCAAGAACCACCCTAAACTGGGGCAATTAAGAGGTTAGGGTTATCAATCTGGAGAAGAAAGAGTAGACTAATATGTGCTTGCCTTAGTTATGCTAATTCATGAGTAAATATTGTCAAAGATAATTTAATTTCTTTAGAATGAAGATGAGCTTCAAACCAAATATACCTCACTTAAGCCTGTACACTTATTCAAACACATCAAGTCCATAGATTCTTTCCCAAGCACTCCATGCCATATATACCTCTCCAAAGGTTATACTATTTGAACCCATGGTTTTAGGGCTTTTAATCACAACAAAAAAAAAAGAAAAAAGAAAAAAAACAACAAACAAAAGAAAGAAAAAAAGAGGAAAACCAAAAAAAAAAAAAAAAAGAGGGGGGAAAAAGGTGAAAAAAGAAAAGATTGAAAATATTAGCAAGGTGATCACCTTCAAAGAATAGCCAAATTACCAATAAAGCTTAAAGTCTGAACTTGTGATGGCATCTAAAGGCTGAACACTTTCAATTCCTAAGCTTAAAAACAAGGCTCTCACTGTATGATCCTACCTACTGTACCAGCCTTAATGAAACTCTTTTGACTAAAGAAATGGACTTATCTTTAGCGAAATTTGCTCATGAAACTAGGGTAAGCCCATGTTTAGTCTCTCCTAGGTTCTTAGCTTGTAAACTCAAGACTGATAGCATATGGTTTCTTCAAAATTGGGCAAAACACATTGATATTTATTTGCTTAAACCATTAACCCAAAGCCTTACATTACAAACCTAGAAAAGACCTATTGATTAACTAGAATGTACCACTTACAAGATAGGCCATAATTTTTGGAATTGATGCTGAGAGTAAAAACAGACTTATAAGAGTGCAAAGAAGTCCAGTTGGACTAAACATTTCAAGTAATAATATCTATCCCCTTAGTAGAAAATTGAAGAGTTAAGTACTTTGTCGAAAATGCGAATGGTCTTCAGTGATTCTAAAAAGTTTAGAGATCATGAATTATATTTTAGGAAATAAGACTGAGAGAATGAGTTATCAACGGATATGGGGTAAGCCAACCCCTTATTTGTGGTCTTTAGAGTTTTCAAGACCTTCTTACTTGTTAGCAACACAATTTTCCATTGAAGATTGTTTTTAAATTTCTTGACAAAAAAAGAAGAAAAAGAGAAAAACCTTTTAAAAAAAAATGAAACCTTTCTAAAAAAAAAAATTTGTCAAAGAACAATATTTTCAAAGAATCATCAAAATCCTTCATACTTAAGTCTCAGATCATTTTGTCAAAACTCATCAAAATCCTTTCTAGGATCGCCTGCTCAAAAGAGCGCTATCCTATCTTTAGTTAGGTCACTTGCTTAGTAGAGCACCATCCAACCTCTTTGTAGGATCACCTGCTTAAAGGAGCGATGTAACTATTTTAAGAATAGG
The DNA here is from genome assembly GCA_024138015.1 of Lumnitzera littorea. NCBI lineage: Eukaryota > Viridiplantae > Streptophyta > Magnoliopsida > Myrtales > Combretaceae > Lumnitzera > Lumnitzera littorea. The sequence goes on along the minus strand of JAMXBB010000006.1, from coordinate 79,500,732 downwards.
CTGGCATATTCATCTAACAAGTCCTTGATTTCCTAGGGAAGCTTACCTTGCTCCTTCATTTTCAATAGTCGCTTGACCAACAATAGGATCGGCTTGTCAGCATTGATGGCCTCTCAGAGCTTGGTTCTACTCATCACCAAAGCCTTCTTTGATTCACGAGCAAGTTTCGTCTACAACTTGTTAACTTCTCTCGGTAGCATTGGATTCAACATGATCTTCCAATCATCCTTCTTGATCATATACATGTTCTTATAACCATCATATATAATTCTCCTATCAAACAACTACGGCCTACTCAGTAACACATAGGAAGCGCACATAGGCAGTATGTTGTACAAAATCTAGTTAAAGCAATTCCCAATAATGATTGGCAGTAGTATTTGCCGAGTGGCATGTAATGCTCCTTTCTCACTCAACTAGTGCAACTTGTATGGCATATAATGTGCAATAGTTGGTAGTTTCAGTTTTGAAACAAGATTGGCCGATGCCACATTGGTGCAACTTCTACTATCCACAATGAGGGCACACATCTAATCATTCACCTTGCAGGTGGTATGAAACAAAGTCTCTCTCTGCTCCTCCTTTTGTGAGGGTTCCACACTCATAGTGCATCAGACAATCATGAGTAACTAGTCTATGTCCTCAGGAAACACGTCCTCCTTAATCAGTTTTTTCTTGGCAAGAACCTCCTCCTCCTCGAGTTACTTATCCATACTTTCTACCTCTAACTTTGCGATGTCTCCCTTAATGACCATCATCCTTTGGTTTAGGCACTAAGCAGCCATATGTCCGAAACCCTGGCACTTGAAGCACTTGATCTGGCTAGTCTTCCTGCCAAACCCTTTCCCCTTCTCATACACTTGGGTCGGCACTACATCTTTAGGTCAACCTTTCTATTAAGCACGTGCATCAATCATTTTACTCGGCTTTGTACTCAACTGAGCTAAGTGACTTGCCTATCTAGGTTGGATAGTTGAAATCCTCGTTGGGACTCGGCTCCTTCTTTGCCTCTCTACTCGCCAGGTAATCCTAGCAGCCCCATCCATCGTATCAAATCGTTAGAGTTCTAAAATATCTCAAATGTCTCCTCTCAACCCAATAACAAATCTTGAGACTATCCAAGTTAGTGGTTCCTCTACTTCGCAACATATCATAAGCATTTGAAAGTTTTGAACATACTCATCAACAGTTCGGCCTTCTTACGTCAGCTTCTAAAGTTAAGTGAAAGCATCTTAGAGGTATGTTTCCAATGCGAATCTATTTCTAATCACTCTCTTCATCTCAGGCTAAGTGTTAATCTCTCTGTAACTCTCTCGTCTTCTTATGGCCTGAAAATTCTTCCACCACATGGCGATATATCCATAAAATTCAACAGCAGTAGTTCTTACCTTCTCATAATCCTCATATTGATAATAATAATTAAACATACGCTCTACCTTCTCATCCCACTCCAGATACTCATCAGCATTCCTAGATCTATTGAAACTTGGAATCCGAAGCTTCACATGGTTAGATGCTCTGGGGACTCATATACGTTTCTCTTCAAAATGCTCTTCTTCCTCCTCATCATCAAGCTCTCTTAAGTCTACCATTTGCCTTACCCGTTTGCAAACTCCTCTACCTCAAACTAGTTGAGCTAGGTTCTGACCTCTAATAAGTTGAGCAGTTTGTGGAGTGTTTTATGCAGCCTTAGTGGATCGGCAAGATAGTGCATGAATAGCACGGGTCAGATCTGCTAAGAGGTTAGCTACCTCATTAAGCCTCTCATCAGTACTTTTGGGAGTTCCCTAAGACTGTCGTCCATAATGGACAACCCTACTATCATCACCAATGTGAACATTCATATTTGGGTCTGTCATTTTTCCTCAATTATTCAAAATTCAAAAGAATCCTTCAAAAAGTGAATAGCTAATAACATAGTAGTCAAATGAACACAATAACTAGCTCTATTACACATACACAAAATAGAGTACAATAGAACTTCAAGAAGAACTAACTATAGTTTACACAAAACCTTTGCTTTGATACCAAGATATTGCGAATCGTAACCAAGAATAGACAAGACTGATTGCTGGATGGGTCCAAGATTGCAAAAAGCTCGAAAGGGATTAATGGGGAGAAGTGTAAAAGATTGAAATTGAAGAATCAAAATAGTAAGCAAAACCCACGAACAACTTCAAAGTATATGATACACCAATGGAGCTTCCAAGGACTCACGGCACAAAATGATATGACCCATGAATTGGTCTAATGAGGTTATTCGCTACCTAACCTTGCTTAAGAGAAAGGATAAGAATGATGTTGAGAGTAAACAAACAGTATTTATGTAAGGAAGAAAGTACTCAAGTGTATTGAAGGTAATCTGATCAATTACAATTATATGTACACCAATAAGTTAAGGCAACTTGTCCAAAAAGGGTAAAGACAAAAAGGACATTTCCTAAAGAAGTAATATGCATGATAAAGGAGGATAAAAATGAATATACAAGGAAAACAATCATTAGTGCTATAGATTCTACATATGATACAGTATACATAGTGATGTTACATTAGTAAAGTTGTTAAGAGATATAGACAAAAAATACAAATAGATGGGCTTATCTGAGTAGGGATGGCTTAGTTAGTCTAAACTCTCTCTCTTAACTTCTCGATAAGGAAGATGCCGAGTAATTAGTCAGCTTAGCGTTAAAGAGTAATCATCAACTTAGCATACCATAGTAAAATGAGTAGCCATATGACATGGCATTAAGGGTGACTCAATATAGAAGTATTCGGCCTCTACAGGGGTTAGTTGGAACAAAAAAATTCATGGTGGTAATGCCTTTAGTCCTTGGGCTTAGTTGAGGGTCAGAGATCTGGTAGCCTGATTCCCATCATATCCACTTTAAACAAAAACAATATACACATTGATAACAATTTATCTCCCTACACCATATGGCCTACACTAATATGTTGATAGGAAAAGCCATCCTACATAATTCAAACACTATAAAAGAATTTCCCAAGGGAATTATAGCTAACGAATTGTCTCACTTTATATAACTTAATCTCAATAACTTGACATCTAACAGTTTTGCATGCATAGCTTATCCTTTAAATGCTTATGGCTAATGGCTTCCTATACAAACATGTGGACCACATTCCACATGGTATTTCAAAGCTTCCTCCTTTTGGAGACTTTGTCTTTGTAAGAAAACCATCAATATTAAATGCAAACAACTTTTAGATATATTCCTTTATGCTCCAGTAAGTACATAACGCAACTACTATGGAAGAAAAGTAACCAACCTCCTGTTCCCCATCAAAATAGTCAAATCCTCAATCTTTAGTAGAAGCTCTAAATAATCATAATTCTATTACACTCTATCATGCCATTAACATGAATAGAGAAACCCATAACTCCTTAGTTTAGAGCTTAGTATTCAATTTCATAAATGAGGAGTCCTCCACTCCTTCAACTTCTATCCTTTTCAAATGTACTAAATTCAAAGTATGAGCAAGAACAAAATATCCCAATAGATTAGAAAATCATTCTTACTTTCAAAGTCAAAATACTAGCAAAGAACTCAAACATGTCGTAGTTAGGTTTGCATTACCACATGTACTACCTCTAATGTACCAACCACTAGGTTAATGCCAAAGTCATCTTCTTTAGCCTAAGTTCTTAGTAAAACTAGACGACTATATATGACAAAAGTGCAAGGATCTACAAAAAAAAAAAAAAACCTAAATGGGAATCATTGTCATTTCAACGATGGAGTTTTTGATATACTTTACCATAGTATACCTAGACTAAAATACAAGTCTTGTGAAAATAATGAACTATCGGGGTCCAATCTACTTAGATCATAATATTAGTACTGTAGTAGATGGCCTTTCCACTAATCACGATGCCAATTACTTATCTATTGAAGCATAATCGCCCATAAAGCATGTTGTTCTCAAACAAGGGAAACGAATCAGTTGTGTTTCTATAGAACAACATATAGTTAAGGGAAGTATACATGGAGCTCTAGTATCTCATTTGCTTAGAGGCTAAAATTGTCTATAATAAGTTTATCATTATGGTGATGGAAAGTGAATACCTATACCAATAGACTAGTGAACATTCTCATATATAATATTCATGAAGCTTATTTTCCTAGTAGGAAGCAACAAGCTACCAACCAAGTCTTGGATGTAACTCAACCTAATATGATAGTGTTACTAGAAACTAAAATGATGCTAATACTACTTACAATTTCCACTTTGACACTAGATTTGATGGTTTATTTTGCCAGGCAAGGAAAGGGCATTACAAAGGCATTATTTTCCTCTACATCATAATGTCATCACCATCTCTTCAATTAGTTAAACTCCATAGGAAATCAATGTCATCATTTAGGTTAAAACTATGCCACTCTTTGGTATGTTACAGTTTTATATGCACATAGGCTATTATTTAACCAAATGAGACTCTAAGAATCCTTATGAAACCAAGAACTTTAAGGTCAAAATGATCCTTGACATATATTAGGATATTTTAATACAATAGTGAGCCCACTTAAGAAGTGGGGTAGTGTTCATCTTAATATAAACTGTATGTCTTGCTATACATCACGTATGGTACATTGTGGAATGAAGGATTTGGGATTTTCCAAGCTAAGATTAACGTGGTCTAATAAGGATTATTCTATGTTAAACTATTCCAATGATTCCTATTTTGAGTTTCTTAAGCTAAATCTTCCTAAAATATCCAAAAAAGTTTGGCTCATCTCCCCAAGCCCCATTACTAGCCCAAGAAGTAGATATTTATGGTATTAAATTGAGGTAAAGGACAACTACTAGAATAGTCATTTACATTTTGCTCTTTGAGTAGAAGCACTTTTACGAAAGTCTAGAGTGTTTTCAGCGCTTGTTCAATAAGAAAATTTGTTGCAAACATAATGTTCCTAGAAGAAATTTCTAAATTTTGAATTCTTTGACTAATAAAGTTCATCTATATATATTATTTTTATCATGACTTAAAGATTGCAATTTTAACCTAAAGCTCCTACAATTAAGAATTCAAAATAAAAGAATAATATTATCAAATCCAAGATATGCTAATATTTATGGTATAAGTTTATTTAAAAAAAAACATCATATTTATAGTTATATAGGCATTGCATCAATTGAATGGGAAAATAAACTGGAATAATTACAAGATTCTATATGTTCCCAAAATCTTAGGTTATAAATGTAGAATATAGATATTCAATCTAAAGCAAAACTTAGAGTTAAAAGAAGATTATTTATAAAATTTCTAATTTACCATGTGAATAGAGCAAAAATTGGAATATAATTATAAAATTTGTATATATTGAAAATGCAAAATTATTACATTAAAATATGACAAAAATGAAGCTTACCTTAAGCTTTAGGGAGTTATTTAATCTTATTTTGATATTTTCGATTAATTTTCTTTTCAATGACATGGAGTTAGACTATCTTCTTTAGTGATTTCTAATCTACTCCTCGACTAAAAGAGGTTATCAACTAGTTATAGTAGAAGGAAATAAAAATATGCATGGAAGGTAAGAGTTTGATGAAGGGAGAAAAAATTATTGTAGACATTTTAGGTCACTTATAGAATTTTTGATAATTTTATTTATTTAATTTCTTAAATTAATTGTCAATGTGATCATATGTTAAAAATCCTTCTAAGTGGTTAATTAATGTGATTGAGAGCTCAATTATCACTAGGACTTACTATAAGAGATGAGAACCAAATGAGTCCTTCGAAGTAACAAAGAAAAGAGAATGGAAAGGTCAACAAACTAAATGCAGTAGTTGACGTGAAGCTATTTGGAGGATATGATTCACCTACGAACACAACACGACTCGACACTTCACTTGGTGTAACGCACAAACTAATGCTATGGTCCCTCTGCCACTAATCTTGAGCCCCTCGGCAAAACTAGATAAGAGTGTATGGAAATAAACTTAGAGAGGAATGTCTTGCAAGGACCACATATATTCAAATTGTCTGTTAGGAATATAAGATGATTTCGACTATAAGGAGAAAGGACTATTTATAGTAAGTCTCTAGGGAAACATTAGAAATAAAGAGAATTATAAAAATACATTCATGAAAAGTGATTCTTAGTATATATGAAAAGGGGTAAATAGGACAAATGACAAAAAGGGGAAATAGTACAGTATTAGGTGAAAAGGATAAGTGGTAGCTCATCAATTGTCCCTTAATAAGGAATCTTTGGGCATAGCAACTGAGCTAAATCATGACATAGCACCCTTAGGGGTTGCTAAGACAAGTAAGGGATGTATAGATAAGATGCCAAAAGAGAAGTACTTAGCTAACAAGAGCCTATGCCTTGGCATTTGATAGGAAGCTCTTAGTAGCTAAAGGTCCAACTAGGATTTGATGTGTAGGGCCTTAGTTCATATCACTTGGCAAAAAGGCCTTAGCAAGAGAGTAGTTAGCATCGACATAAAGGATAGAGCAAAGCAGGGTGCATCCACCCGAAGCTCTCAAGGAGTTCTGCTACCATTCTTTTATATACAATTTCTTGTCCTCAGTAGGTTGACAAGAAAGAATTCTCTTAGTGAGGCACTAGACGCCTTTAAGGTGTGTGTGAGTAAGTAGGCTAGAGGTCGATAACTCATCATTAATTCTTTATATGTACTAATTAGAATCTATAAAGTAGAAAAGCCTTTGCTCTTAAGCATGTGGCAAGTGCAATGCCCTTTGGGCAACTCTAATCATTAGACCGAAGCATTTGTTATAAAGGATTGAAGCGATCTTATAGAAGGCTTGATAGTTGTAATACCGTCTCATTCAATCATGAGATCAAAGCTAACTTAGTCTTAAAGGATTGAAGTGATCCTATAATAGGCTTGGTATCCATATCACCACATCATTCCATTAATAAAATTGAAGTGACAATGGATGTGAATTATCGAAGCTTTCCTACGTCAAGCTTGAAGTAAGCTTTGCTTAGTTCCACAAGCAAGAGGACAATACTTAAGAGTACCAAGTGTCATTTGAACATGCTTGTCCAAAAACGTTGTTGTTCTATTGGAACCAATCTAAGAAAGTCTAAAATAGTGAATCAATCAATAATGAGCAAAGAATGTTGAAGATAATCTTCTATCATAGGTGCACACTTGATAATTGAATTTGTTAATTTTTGTTCTCTCATATCTATTTACAATAACATTCCTCCACATGTCATTAGTTTGAGACTTCTTAAAGTCACTTGGCATGTAGCTTACACGTGATCATTTGTCAACAACAACCATAAGGGATCAGACTTTAACTAGGTGTCTTTATTTATAGCATATAAGAAGCTATCTCTTAAGAGTCAAGGAATAAATGTCTATAGCAACATGAGCTTTGTTTAAGCATCTACAACATTGGCTGACTTAAACATTAGCTCAATTTTGAACTTATTGTAGTAAATTTATATCGAAGTGAAGGTATGACATGAATTGGATTAAATTGAATTTAACTCAAACTTGAGGTATGGTATACTAAGGTAAATATTCAAGAGTTTTAGTTTTAATCAACTAGTCAATCAAGCTCTTAGGTGAGGAGCCTTAAGTAAATAATAAATTAACTCACAATAACGAATACTTTTCTACAGTCCATTTATTCTCTTAAGCTCAATCATAAGTGTAACTTAGAGGTTTACTTGTCTAACATAGTGACTTACTATATTTATATGGGTGCAATATGTACCTATTGATCTTAAAATGAAATTAAAAAAAATATGAATTAGATTTAAAAAATTACCAAATTACTAAGGGTAAATCATACCTACGAAATGCGAAAAAGCATTTAGAAAATATCTTACATCTTCTAAATGTAATTCCATGTTTTGTCTATGGTTGCTATATTGCATCTAAAAGATGTGAGATTAGTAAGAGCAAAAAATCGCATCTAAGAGATGTGATATAGCTACAAACATAATCCCCCCAACTTTAAATTGCATTTTACAAATGTGATATTTATTTGTATCACACTTTAAGAATACGATAATGCTATATCTAGAGGTATATTGCACTTTACAAATGCGATACTTATTTGTATCCCACTTCAAAAATGTGATAATAATTTATCTAGAGATATATCACACTTCAAAAATGTATAATATTAAATATATCCACTTCAAAAATATGATATTTCATGAACATACACATAAGCTTCTAAAATTGTGTTTAAGATAATTGAGCCTAAATTTAGGGCCTTTAGGAAAAGCGATTCAATTGAGCTTAAACTTTACGACTAAAATAGAAAAATTAGTTGAAGTGACACAATAAAGTTAGATTTTGGAAATAATGACCTAAAATCCCAATTTTTCCCTTATAAGTAAGATTATTTAATATAGTATTAAAATACTCAAAACCTCTAAAATCAAACTTGGATTGCGACGTGAACTTAGAGATAAGTTAATTAAGCTTCAAAATGAGATAATATAGTATAATTTACTATATGAATATACTCGTATTTTTATAAGTATACCCGATAAAAATGATAGTTATACCCATAAAATAACCCTAAATTACATAATTATATGTATATTGCATTGAATTCATGAAATTAATTAAGAGAACATATCTTAAAAATAAAAGACATGTTCGAAAGTTAATTATATGAGTATAGTTATATATTACACATGATATATATATGGGACATATACTAGAATATTAATAAATAACAAAATATTAATAAAATATACCTAAAATACCAGAATAATTGCAAATCTTATCTATAAAGATTCAATTATAGTCGAGAACTTCTGGAATTCAACTATGGCCTCCTCCTGCTAAATTGGGATGATGAATCAACATGCAATTAAGAGGAGAGTGGCACCTCATGCTTAGATATTAGGAAGAAAAGGATGAGAAAAAAAAAAAAATTCCATGTAATAGAAAATCCCCTATAAATAGCAAACCCAAGCAAACTAGTTTTAGTTTAGCAATTTGGAACCAGAAATACTCAAAGGAAAATTAGAAATAAATTGTGGAAAAATAGAAAAATTTTTTGGAAAAGATAGAGCACACATTGAGCTGAGATAGTTCCTAAGGCTTCCGATGTTCTACTATTGAGCCACTTCACTACCAAGGAGCACCCCCAGCATCAAGGCCGTTTGACATACCCCCAATCACCGTCGACTACCGTAGCATTTAAGAACAACCAAGTCTATTCTCTACCTTGTTTTTCAATAATTTGTAAAAAATACCTAAACCACCTAGAAAATTATGAAAAAAATTGTCGTTAGGTTATTTTGAACATGCTTTCGTGTGAAAATTTTGTAATATTTAGTATGCTTGCTTAAGAAAACTACTATTCATCTGAAATTTGAATTCTAAAATAAATGTACTAAATAATGTTGTTTCTAACTTAAAATTTTTATGTAGGATGTGTATGATATATAGATAATTGTTATGTAGCTTGAATTTTTATTTGAATATTTTTAATATTTATTGCAACTTTTGTCCTAAAAATAGCACAAAAATAAGTTGAAATTGTGAAATAAATAGGAAATTATGAAATTAAATGATGAAATGGACATGTACTAATCTTTAGTGAATAATAACAATGTTGGGTCAGATTGAAACTAATTTAGTATAAAAAGGATCATAATTAAGTAATTTAAGTGTAAAATCGTAAATACAAATATATAAGCGATAGCTAGAAAACTTGAAACCAAGTAATAGCTAAGTTCCCCATATTTTTAGGAGTCTATAGAAATTTTTGAGGAATTATTTGGTGACATGAACTATTTTATTATGAATTTATGTAGTACAATGGCTTAAGTTACAAATCGAGACGTATTTTTAGTAATAATAAGTTAAAATGAAATAAATTCTTAAATCAATGCTATGTATAAGTATACTGATTAGATTAGATGAAAAGGATATTTTTAATGTAACTAATGGTATTTTACTAACTAAGATATGTTATATGTGTATCAGGGTTAAATAATACTTATAATATAGTATTACATTGACAAATTAGGTAAAATATAGTTTAATAACCTAAAATACATATAATATGTTGATATTTATTTAGATACATATAATTGCATTAAAAACTTGAATTACCCGTTAAAAGTTGTCCCTAGAGACAAGACTTGTAACACATATCATTAGGTCTATATAAACCTAACGATACTAATTTAATTAAAATCAGATAATCTTAGTTAATATAACTAATAACTCTATAATATTCTAGAATGTGTGTATTTTAGTAACCCTATCAAAATTAAAATGTGATTTAATAAATTAAAAGTATGTTTTGATATGATCGAAACGATATATAATACGTAATAGTATAAATTACGTATATTATTAATAATTAACAACTTAACTCGATATATAATAATAATAAAACTATATATTATTATGTTAATATATTCATATATATATATATCCATTTTAGATTAAACCCTAATGCTTTTGTAATTATTATGAAAACTGAATTTGGGTTTTATATGTATATAGGATCTCCCAATGGTCAAACTATAGATAACTCGAATCTGCCGTAGTAAGCATCTACACAAGTAAGTTAAGATTTGTAGCTTCATCGCTTGTTGGTATACTATATTAAAGTATCTAGAGACTTAGGAGTATTTTTAATTGTGTTTGTAATTAGTTATTTGTGCATATGCTGTGTGTGTGAATGATACTCAATTGTGATAAAAGTTGAACTCCTTGGTGTGCTGTTATGCATGTTGACATTGTCTCTGAATTGTATGAACTAGTTTGGTTACCCTTGATAATCACTAATGTTTATTCGACTAAAACGAAACTAGACATGCATAATACCCATTAGAGGAAATGATTAGGGTGTCAGGCCTAATATTAACTTCGTTTTATGAGGATAGCTAAAATGGTCCTTTTCTCATCCTTAGTCGAACTAAATAATGGCAAAGAGGTCACGGGAAGAGTAAGAGCTATGGTTCGAAGGTAGTCATAAGAGTAGGGTGTTCTCCATTGCACAACAGGTTCAGTTTGATTTGAGTTGCAATAAAACTCTTTAATCTGGGTTAAAGTGGATGTAATTTCTTTAACCTCACAATGAATCAAATAACATTATGCGATGTTTCATTTGATTAACTGCATTGCATTTCATCATAATTAATAAGCTTGCTTATGATTGTTTGATACTCTTCTGACTCCATCCCATTTACTGAGCTAGTTATGCTCATATCTCCATTTATGCTCACATCCCCATAGACTCTTTTCTAGGTACTAAGTAAGGACTAAGATGTTTCGATACCACTAACCTAGGTTAGTGAGCTGTTGATTAGGAAAGTAAGGGATGAAGAATCAATTGAACATAGGCTTTTGACCTTTCTTTTGTCTTTTCTTTTGAATTTTTAGGAAATTAATTGAGAATTCCTTAGAATGCCTACTAGTTTCCTAACTTATTGTAAATAGTTTGCAAAACCTATGGCTTTTTGATAAACATTGATTGTAAATTATAACTCTAGATGTAAGACGTTTATGTCAGTACTATTGTGTTATAAGATAACAAATTATATAGAATAGGTATTTTGTAAAGCTATACTATAGGTTTGATTACTCATAGGTATCAAAACGGATGCTTCAAGCTAGTTGAATCATATATGCCTTGTATGGACTGTATCTATGATAGCAGCTATGAGGTTAGCTTCTATCTTAGACTAGTTTACATGGCAAGACTATTATGACTCCTCCTGTTCAAGGTGTGATAATATATATATCGCATTTCACAAATACGATTTACAATAGTCCATTTTTAAACAAACTCCATCATATGAATCAATACAAGACACATTCTAACTTCACAATAAGATAGAACCTCCATTCTCTCTCTCTGCAACCTATACAAAACACTAAAAATCATCAATATTTTTTCAATTTTCAAGCTCATACAATTACAAAACTAAGTCATGCTAAGTCTCATTATCAATTTTATTAGAATTTCAATTGTAATTTTGTGCAAATTTACATGTGCTCAGAAGCTCATAAATTGGTTGATGAAATGATAAATAGGGTTTAAGTTTGATTAAATTAATGAAGCCAGTTGATTTGAGACTATATTATGATAATTAATGACCCTCATTACATTAATTTCTTTTATTACATTTATTTGAGACTAATAGGGTCTATGGATAGGTACTTTTGGCCATGGTCTTATCAAGTTGGTAAGCATTACCAAGGGAGATTGATCTAGGCATTTTTAGGAAACCTTACCAAGAATATTGTGTATGATACAGTTCAAGAGCAATTGTGAGATTTATTAGTTACGAAATTTCATATATTCCATCAATTATTCTACTTATATGAATCTGACATTTTCAAATTTTGGACAAATTTGAAAGTGAAAAAGATATGAGCTCCTCATCAAGTGGAAAGATAGAGCAAGCCTTAATATTACATTGTAAATTTAATTCCAAACCGTTGCTCCTTTTATACATTAGCAAGCACATTTTGGGAAACCTTTGAAAACTTCAAAACTTAGCATAATATATTAAAAGAATTACATCTCAATCATTATGATAAGCTTGTTGAAACTATATCGATTGAAAATTTGTTTTCTACCACAACAAATTGAACTCTATTATCAAATTTCTTTTATCCATCCCTTGTAATTAATGACCATGAATATATGAATACTAGAAGCCACTACAATGGAGATTCCAAGATGTATGCAAACAATTGATGCTGTAACATAAATATACCAACAAAAGAAATAGATTCTCTTAACTAAATATTTTTTCATCATGAGTTCTTTAGTATTTTCAATAGCATTTGGCAAATTAGGCTCCTTTTCAAGTTCTCTTGTACTTACTTTGTAGAGAAAACACTCAATACGAATAAATGATTCCTCATTAGCAACAATATAATGGTGATGTGCCGTAGAGGCCAGTAATCACTAGAGCTTACCATGAGAGAGAAAGTAACTAAGTGGGTTAATGGGAATCAACCTCCAACCATATCCAAGTCAAGCACTATCAATGCTTGCCGAAGCCGAGCTATAGCCAGAAGGATGATGGGAAGGAAAATAAACACTTGACATCAACTCTATCATCGACCGAGGTGCCAAAAAACCACAAGGCTAAGTACTTGAGACCAAAGAACCATTTAGCATTACTTCGAGAGACGAACTCAGCAATTATGGGTTGACCTCTTTAGTGTCTCGACCAAGCTATGTAAGACGTTAGGGACCCCTTCCTAAACCTGAACATCCAACTACCGACCCTGTCCGGTTCGGATACTACTCCTCCTACGACATGCCAAGTTTTGTAAAACATACAATTTTGCATTTTTGTACATGTTTTCCCTTTATTTTATTTATGGGCTCAATTCTTTAAGGTTTAAGACCTTATACTTTATTTACAGTTTTTCCACTAAGGTTTAGGACTTGTTATAAATAGCAAGTTTATACTAACATATAGAGAGATATAGATTTACAAAGATATATATAGAAAGCGAAACTTTCCTCTTTCAAGCAAGGTTATACTTGAGTTAGCATTTGTCGGATTATCAAGCATTGATCTCTCACTTTAATTATTCCTGCGTTCTTATTAATCTTGTCATCAGATTGTGGTGAACCCTTTCATTTGAACAAACTAAGTAATGAGTTACATCTAACTTTCATTTGAAACCCTAAGCAACATTTAGTGTTCGTGAGTCATATTGAACTCTATTTCGAGCTCAAACCCTTGATCGTATTTGTGTCTTAGTGAGTTATATCTATTCACACTCACCATCAAAACCTTCCTATTCTTCATACCCATTTTCTTTTGAATACCCATTCCTCCTCTTTCATTTCTAGATCTATTGCTTTTTCCTATTTCAATCCCGTATCATGGGTCCTTCATAATGACAATGAAAAATGAAGATGAAGAAGCTATAACATACGGTAACTTAAGTGAAGCCGTTCGGAGGATGTGACTTACCAATGAGCACAACATGACTTGAAACTTTACTTGATATGACTTACAAGCTAATGTTAAGGTCCACCTGTCACTAATCTTAAGTTACTCAGTAAGATTAAATAAGAGTATAAGATGATTGAACTCAGAGAGGAATATCTCATAAGAACTAAAATGTATTTAATATCTATAAGGAATGCCTAATGATCTCGGCTACAAAGAAAGAGGGACTATTTATAGTAAGTCCCTAAGACAACATTACTAATAAGGAAAATTACAAATAGAATAGAGGGAAAAAGAGATTCTTAGTATGTATGTAAGAGGTAAATAGGACAAATGATGAAAAGGGAAAAACAGTACAATATTAGAAAATGGATAGGTGGCAACTCGCCAATTTGTCTATATTAGGAAATCTTTGGGTACAGTTGCTAAGTTGGGTAATGATGTAGCAATTGTAGATGGATAGCATGAGGAGTTACTAAGACTAATAAGGAATGCTACTATGTAGTAGTAGTAAGCCAAAGGAGAAGTACTCGTTAAGTAGGGGCTTAGGCTTTGGTACTCGATAGGTTAGCCTCGGCACCTAAGGGTTTAAGTGATCAAAGTAGGACTTGATGTGTAGGAGCCTTAGCCTCAGCACTCGGCAAATCAGCCTCGACAAATGAGTGGTCAACGTTAGCACAAGGGATAAAACAGAGCAGGTGTACCCAAATTGATTTCTCAAGGAGTTCTCCCATCGTTCTTTTGTGTATTGTGTCTCGTCCTTAACAAGCTGATGAGAAAGATTCCTCTTAGCAAGAGACTAAATACCTCGGAGGCATACGAGTAAGAGGGCTAAAGGTCAATAATCCATTAGCTCCCCAAGGTTGAAGATTTGTCCTCAAATCATGGTCTTCTTCCTCGTTAAGTAAATAAGGGCTCAAGTCAATGACATTGAAGGTAGCAGATATGTTATATCCTTCAGGTAGCTCAATCTCATATGTGTTGTCATTGATATGCCTAATGATCCTGTAAGGTCCATCACACCTAAGGGATAGTTTGTTCATCTTCTTTCTAGGGAAACACTCTTTGTTGAGGTAGATCCAAACAAGATCCATAGGACTTTAAACAACTTACCTCCTTCTTTAACTTCCTTACTCTTTCTATCGGGCCATAGTCTTGGCTAGTTGTTTAGCAATCTTTTGATGCAACTTCTAAAATTCCTTGGTGTGTTGCAGGCTGGACTAATTTTCTCCTTAGGTGGTTGGGCTAATAATCATATCCAAGGGTAAGTTCAGGTTAAGTTAATAGAAGACCTCAAATGGTGTCTTCCTTATTGAGTTGTAAGTAAACCGATTGTAAGAGAACTCAATGACAAGCAGACATAGATCCCATTCATGTAGATTCTTCCCAACAACAGCATGTAGGAGGTTGTCAATTGTCTTGTTTACAACTTCCATCTAGCCATCTATCTACTGATGGCAAGAAGTACTAAACATGTGCTTAATGTCAAGCTTCTTCCATAGGGTTCTTTAGAAGAAGCTCATGAACTTTGAGTCATGATCGAACAAAATACTTGTTGTCACTCCATGTAGTCATACGATTTCCTACAAAAAGAGGTTAGTAACAAATAAAGCATCATTAGTTCTATGGTAAGGAATGAAGTAGCTCATCTTACTGAATCGGTTGAGCACCACCATAATAAAGTCATGTCTTCTCCAAGTTTAGGGTAGGTCGAGCATGAAATCTATACTTAGGTCATTCCATGGCCGCTCAAGTATAGGTAGAGATATATACTCTTCATATGACCATTTTCTCCCCTTTGCATGTTTACACACCTTGCATCTCTCAAGAACTCAACGCACATCCTTCATCATCCTAAGCTAATAGAAATGTTCTCTCAAAATCTCAACCATTCCCATTCCTTTGAAGTGGCTGGCTAAACCCCTAATATGAGCTTCTCATATGAGTAACTGTTTAGTCAAACCACTTAGCATACAAACTTGTTTGCCCTTCATTAGAAACCCTTAGCTCAAATAGAAGCCATCCATAACTCCTTCCACTAAGAGCCTAAAAAATGTATCATGTTCTTATTGATCAAGTAGGTTGCCAAATCTATGTATCTTAGCTTGTAATGTTGTAATGAGTACATGCCAATGAGAGAGAGAGTCAGTTACAATATTGGTGCATCCTTTCTTATATCAAATGATGTAGTAAAAAGATTCTAGGAATTTAACCCCCTTGGCATAACATCGAGAAAGTTTTTGCTACCCTAAAAAATGTTTGAGAGATTCATGATTTATATAGATGATGAATTCTCTCGACAACAAGTAGTATTGCCAATTTTGTATTATTTGGACAAGGGCATAGAACTCCTTATCATATGCTAAGTAATTAAGGGTAGCTCCTTTAAGCTTTATGTTGAAATATGCGATGGTCCATTCTCTTACATAAGTACAGCACCAATGCTGACTTTAGAAGCATCACACTCCACTTCAAAAACTTTCTTGAAATTTGGCAATGTAAGTGTTAGGGCGGATGTCAACCTAGACATTATCTCATCAAAGCTCTTTAAAGCTTTCTCAAACCACTTGAACTTAGAGTTTTTACTAGTCAGCTTAGTTATTAGAGCAATTATAGAACTGAAGTTCCAAACGAATCTTCGATAAAACAAGGCTAGAGCATGAAAACTCTTCACTTTAGCAGCATTAGTTGGTGTTGACCACTCAAGAATAGTGTAGATTTTCACGTCATCAACTCAACTCCTCCTCTTGAAACAATATATCCAAGGAATATAACCTAGCTCATGCAAACACACATTTCTTTAAATTGCCAAATAATTTCTCGGTATAGAGAATATCAAACATGGATCTTAAATGTCCTACATGAGAAACAAGGTTGGCATTATAGACTAGAATTTCATTAAAATACACTATAATGCATTTGCCAATCAAAGCTCTTAGGACATGATTCATAAGTCATGCAAAAGTGCTTAAAGTATTTGTCAGATCGAATAGCATCACCATCTACTTGGATAGACAATTGCTTATTTTGAAAGCAATCTTCCATTCATCTCCAAGCCTCATGTGTATTTGATAATAGCCACTCTTCAGATCAATCTTTGAAAAGATGGCAGCACCATCCAACTCATCAAGAATATCATTGAAACATGGGATTGGATATCGGTATTTAATAGTAATTTTGTTGATGGCTTGAATGTCAATGTACATTCTCCATTAGCCATCTTTCTTAGGCACCATGATAGTAACATAGCATAAGGGCTCATGCTTTCTCAAACATATCTACGATCTACTAACCCGTCTACTTGTTTCTTTAGTTTGGCTACCTACTCAAGGTTAAGCCTATAGGTAGGTCAATTCGAAAGGGCAGCTCCTAGTTGAAGGTCAACACAATGTTCTATGCCTCTTAAGGGTGGTAAACTTCTTGGTATCTCAATAAGAAATAGGCTGTCATACTCTTATAGTAATCTTTATACTTCGGTAGGTAAGCTTTTGGCTTGTCTTAACTCTAAGAGTTTCCTAACTAATAAGAGCATATACTCTTCATCCTCGACTTCTTAAGAAAATTAAGCATGGAAAATCACCAAGGATTTCCATTACAAAGATTGAATAATCTTATCTTAAGACTTTTGTACTTCCTTAAAGCTCATAGGAGTCAATATAATCTTCTTTCCATCCTTTTGGAACATGTAGGTGTTCATATATCCATCATACAACACCTTCAAATCGAATAGCCAGGGTCAGTCGAGTAAGATGTGTGAAGCACACATGGGAAGGATGTCACAAAGCACCCTGTCCTTATACTGGTCACCAATAGTGATTGGTACTCTAACTTGCTCAGCAATGGGTAGACCTTCCTTCTTATTCAACCAATAAATCTTAAATGGCTTAGGGTGTGGGTAAGTTACCAACTTTAGGGCCTTGAAGACTCCTTGCGCTATGACATTGGTGTAACTTCCCCCATCAATGATCAATGTGCATAGTTTTCCATTCACTTGGCAGTTCGTATGGAATAAGTTATCGCTTTGCTCATTTTCGTCAGTCACAAAGGCACTAAGAGATTGTCGAATGACAAAACAATACTCAACTTTCGCTTCAGGTGGCATTATGGCATTGGGGTCTTCTTAAAACTCTTCCAACATCTGGTCAACTCCCACTTCTTCCTCTCCTTCACTAGCACTCTTCACTTTAAATTAAGGCTCAGCTCCCTTTATGGTCATGACTTGTTGATTCAAGCATTAACTAGCCATGTGTCCATAGTCGAGACATTTGAAACATTTGATTTCTTGGGTCTCCCTCCCTAAGCACTAAGCTTAATCCTTACAGACCTCAAACTCCTTAACCTTGCCTTTACCTTAGCTATCTTTTAGTTGGCTCAATACCTATCCTTAGTAGTTTATCTTGAATCTGTTTGGTGCTTAGTCATTTCTAGGTTAGCTTAACATACCACTTTTGATTGGCAATCCTATTCAGATACTCATCATTCGGTTAATCTAGTTACGCCTCTATCTTTTGATCCTCTATGCCACTCAAATGGACTCATCTAAGGTCATAAGCCTCTATAGCTCCACTATGTTACCAATCTCAGTTCTTGGCCCAAAAATGAACCATATTATAGTTTGTACCTTGGATTCATCAACATCACATCGGATCATATGCAATTGAAACTCATGGATGTACTTGTCCATTAAGCTTTTACCTTATCTTAAGTCTTAAAGATGTCAAAAAGTGTCATTCTTGTTCTACGTTCGAACCTTGTCTTGAGACTCTTTTCATCTCATTCTATGTTTGAACTTCATGTTAAGCTCTCAAGCAAACATTCTGTAACTTCTTCCACCACATTACTGCATACTTGAAAAACTCTAACAGAGCCACTTGAATATAAATAGCATCTTCATAATCACAAAAGTCGAATATCTTTTCAATCTTCTCTTCCTAATCTAGGTAGTCATTAGCACTACCAGACCTATTAAAGCCCGAGATCTGTACTTTGAGGTGCTCGACTCTAATAAGAGCTCTAAGCTCATGCTCATCAACTCCATCATATTACTCCTCCTCATACTCTTCAACTTCATCCAACTTATGTCTCCTTCTCGCAACTTTATCAGCTCATTGAGGTAAAGCTTGGTTCATATCAATTAAGTCTAAGTCTTATTGTTCATCCATCTGCCTTCTTAGCCTATATCTCCTTTCATGACCTTGTTCAACAACTTTTTCTTACGGCCTAGTCTCAATTCAATGACCCTTTGTACTAAAATAGCTAGATTGGCCACAATAATAGCAAGGTCTTCTATTTGCTCATCAGTAGTTCATAAGGTTTGTTGGGTAACATGACTATGACCATGAACATCACTTTTAATATCGTTAATCTCTCTTTGAACACTAGGATTCGAAATTCTTAACACAAAGCCCCAAAAAACACTCCTCACATAAGAAATTTCCACACACAGAAGATACAAGTTGAATGGTGAACTATAGACTCGCTTTGTTCTTCTAATGGAAAATAGAGTATAACTGAATAACATACTATTAGGGATTATTTCAACATAACTTTCGGCCATAACCTCAAGCTCTTATATTAGGATTATATGATGTATCTATGAGCTTAGTAATCAATAGGGCTTATTGTGAAAGAGAAAGTAGCCAAGTGGGTCCTTGGTAATAATGAAGAAAAATAAAGATGAAGAAGCCATAACACATGGTAGCTTATGTGAAGCTACTCAAAAGATGTGACTCACCAATAAACACAACACGACTTGACACTTTGCTTAATATGACGCACAAGCTAATGTTAAGGTCCACCATCCATTAATCTTGAGCTACTATATAAGATTGGATAAGAGTGTAAGATGGTTGAACTCGAAGGGGAATATCTCTCAAGAACCAAAATGTATTCAATATCTATAAGGAATGTCTAATGATATCAGCTATAAAGAAAGAGAGACTATTTATAGTAAGTCCTTAAGGCAACATTATTAATAAGGGAAATTACAAAAAGAATAAAGGGAAAAAGAGATTCTTAGTATGTATGTAAGGGGTAAAAGGACAAATGACAAAAAGGAAAAAATAGTATAATGTCAAAAAATGGATAAGTGGTAGCTCGTCCATGGGTTTATACTAAGGAATCATTGGGTGTAGCTATTGAGTTAGGTCATGATGTGGCGATTATAGATAGGCAGCATCAGGAGTTGCTGAGATAAATAAGGAATGCCGCTATGTAGCAATAATAGGTTGAAGGAAAAGTACCCATTGAGTAGGGGCTTAGGCCTTAGCACTCGACACTTAAGGGTCTAAGTGATTAGAGAAAGACCTGATGTGTAGAGGTCTCGGCCTCGAAAAATGAGTGGTCAGCATAGGGACAAGAGATAAAATAGAGTAGGGTATACCCAAACTGAGTTCTCCCCACTGTTCTTCTATGTATTGTATCTCATCTTCGACAAGCTGATGAGGAGAATCCCCCTAGTAAGAGACTAAAGACCTTAGAGGCATATGTGAATAAGAAGGTTAAAGGTCGATAATCCATCAAATGGTGTATGCATTCAGTATGATGGAATTAAGAGACAAAGGAATTATGCATGGAAAAGTAAGAATTTTCATTGAAAGTTATACAAAATTGGGTTCTTGAGGCATAATCACCCAATTAACATCATTTACTGCAATATTCTATATGAATGGATTATGTTTAGTAGAATATTAGCTAATTAAGGAAGTTATTATGGAATAAATCATCTAGCCTAATTAGAATTTACAGTGTAGCAAGAGCATTTCATTAAGATAATGCAATCTTCTTTCTTTAAATCTAAGTAAAATCCACCTATTTAGTTTAGCAGTATGCCCTTATTTCTAGTTTTAGGCCTTAAATCTCTTCCTTGTCCAAGTTTGGTCAAAATAGCAAAGGAAGTAGCAGCAATACAACAAATACTACTTATCCTTGCTTTTATAAGTATGATCATGTGAAAGCTAAATCTAGAAGCATATCTAATAAAAACTTTGTAAAGATGTATTAGTTTTGGTGCAATAATTGTATTGATACAATTGAAATTTTCTTAGTACCATTATATGCTTCTTGGGCTTGCTAAATGTTGCTTCTTTTAGTTAGTTCCACTTATGCTCTACTATATTTCTATTGTTCTACATATCCTGCTATTGTACCAAAAGTAGGCTTGTCTTATGCTAATCTTTCTAAATTTGTAGGAGGGGCTTCTAAAATAATCTACAATTCTTCTCTATCAAAAGCAACAAATATTAGAAATTGAACATAACTAAGTTATTAAATTGCTTGGATGGATTGATAAGGAAAGACTCAAAGAAATAAGGTAAAGGAATATGATAGATATGTATAGAGATGTAAATTACAACCCTAAAAACTTATAGAAAAATATAATGGAATAAGAACAAGCATGATGACTTGCACCAATTTTATTTAAGAAATATATTATTTGAAGGGTGACTTTTCTTTAGTTTGATCTATTTGAATTTATGGAGCATGACCTCATCACAAACTTCATGCTTCAAAAAAATTGGTTTTAGCTCTCCAACACTTACCTTAGCTATTAGGAACCTCACATCAACCTTCACTTTCATAATTACTGTCCTTTTCAAGTAGTTTCTTCCTTTTTCTCATGAGTTTCAAGAAGTATCCTCACCTAAATCAAAAGAAAAAGTAAAAACAAAAGAATGACATATAATTGCAGTTGCTAGTTTCTCAATTTTTTTTTTCCTATTTTGCTTTTTCTTTTCAATGATATTCTATAATATGTTTTCTTTCTAAAAGTTCTGGTGAAAGTCATCAAGTTGCTTTAGATGATAGAGGGTCGGTTCCATCAAAATTGTATGCATTACTCTTTACTATCCAAGTTGCTGTATTATTCTTATTTTAAATTGACCTTTTGGCATCTCTAAACTGATGTTGCATACACCTTACATATTAACATGATTTTGAGTTGAAAAAAGACTACTTATTTACAGACTCCTTTTAGCCTTTCTTATATTGAAAATTTTAATTACTTGTGAGTTCACATAAATCATGTGCTCGACAGTTTGGCTACAGTTTAGTAGTTATATAACCAAAGACTCAAGCCACAATTGATTGTTTCTTTGATGAACCTAGTTGCTTTATAATTGTATCACTTCTATTTGTAGGCTAATACGGTAATGTGCACTTAAATAAATAAATGCTTTCTTAGAGAAAATCAAATGCATACCACTATTGTTGACTTTGTTTGAAATCAGATATGTATAATGTTGGCTTATTTTAGTCATATGGGAAGGGATTGTTTTTCGAGATGGATTGGTTGCTATAGTATTGAAAAGTATTTGAAACTGGAGTTTTGATTGAGAATTTTGCATTACATAATGAACATAGTTGATTTGTTATGTTGTCAGTGACAATAAATAGTAGAAATGGCAAAATATGTTAAAATTTCAATTTTTGCCAATGGAAAGTTCTTGACAAGTTTTAAAGGGCCATATTATGATATGAGGTTGACCAAGAATACAAAAGTTAGGGTAGATTTTCACTATTCAAGGCTCTCAAGCAAGATACATCCATTGTTGGAAGTAGATCTTAAGATAAGTATTGTAAAGGTATATCATAGACCAGCATCTATGTATGGATAGTGTTCAAAGTAATTCACGCTAATAGATATTAGTGATAATGAAGATGTTGAGACTCTTCTAGATATTACTAAGGCATTCAGCATGACATGCCTTCAGCAGCTATATGTTGAAGTAAAAGATCATTCTATCATGCCTTGGGAGCAAACTATAATGGGTTGGACAAGTGCACCTTAGGTACCACAAGTGTAAGAGCTTGTGAATGCTCTAGCAAACATAGAAACAAGTGGTGACTTATATATATCAAATGAAGATAATCTACCTACTAATGATGATCTTAAGAGGGAGATGGAAGGGGCCCTTGAAGATGAATTGATATATGAAGTGAATTCAAATAATGACCAATAGAAAGAAATTGAGGAAGATAAATCCGATAAAGAAGGTGAGCTTCTAGAGACACCAAATAATGTCCAAGGACAAATTGTTGTGCTTAGTGCTCCAATAGAGCAACATAATGGTAGCATGTTATTCTAAGATCACAGTCCATTCTTTAGCAAGATGGATGTTGGTGATAGTTACATATCATATGAGAAGGATTTTCTTTATGACAAAGACCAATGCTTAGGAAATGAATTGAAGAAAGGGATGACGATTAAAAGCAAGTCAGATTTGATTTTTGTAGTGAACAAGTGGTGCATAAAGAATCATTACAATTTTATAGTGACTAAATCAAACAAGAACATTTGGAATATTATTTGTAAAGAGAGGAGTACCTATAGTTGTAAATGGCGACTTCATGCAATCTAAAAGCTTTAGGATACTAACTTTATCTTTACATTTGTTGAAGGCTTACACATACATACTAGAAGGACATTAAAAATGATCATCCATGGCTTAGCTAAACATTCATGAGCCAATGTTTTTTTATCTAAATGTAAATATCACTACCTTCAGACAACAAATTGATGATACATATGGTTATGTAAAGTCATAAAGAAAAGTTTAGGGAGCAAAGAGAATAGCATGTATAGAGGTAATCTTAGAAAGATTATTTTAGGCATTTAGACCATGTATAGAGGCCATGAAACACTGTCAACGATGGCTCCATATTGATGGCACTTTCTTGTATGACAAATACCCACGTAGGCTATGATAAGTGTGTGAAACCACAAATTTATCTAAACGATTTTCTAACAAATATATTTGATTTAATACGTTTTTGAGCCAAAATGTATGAATTTTCATCAAAATCACATATAATTTTTCAATACAAATGTAATTCATGTTTTTTGTGTTTTAGTGTTAAAAGGAGTATATAATTAAAGAATTTAAGCTTTTTATATTTGATCTTGTAGGTCCCAAGACTATCATGTGATGGTAACCTTAATTCAAGAAGTTAGAAACAAAGAAAACAAAGGAAACTTGGAGTTAGAACTCCCGACATGACAATAAGCCTATCTACTGTCAAGTTGTTATCTTGAACAGAATCGAACCAAGTTGCAAAACTAGAAGGGTATACCAGCTGGACGATACCTAGTTACTGTCATGACAATATACTTGACCCCTAAAGCAAAAATATGTTGTTTCATTAAAAGGAAAAAGAAGAAGTACCTGACACGTATCTACTGTCATGAAGATACATTTGCTTATAGTCATGTCAGTAACTACCTAATATAAAAACTTCTTCTTCTTCATTTTCTATAGATTTTTGTTTTGCATTTATCTAAGTTTTAGGGTTTAGTTTGACCACTCTTTCATCTTTAGGCTATCTTATGCTAGTTTTAGGATAGTTTTATGTTTTCAATGGCTTTTTCTTGTGTTTTTACGTTATAGCGTACACTTTTAGTGGATTTTAGTTCTTTTCAAGGTTTAGGTTTATGGATTTCCATTGCATCCATGAAGATTGTTGGGAAAATCTTAAGAAATTTTATTGTTGAGGCTAGGGAGCTTGGTTTTGTAATGTTTCTCATACTTTTTCCATGTTTAATGTAATGTTTATTTTCATGTTCATGTGTATTATGAGTTAAATGTTTATTTTCCATGAATGTGATAAATGGTGCTTATTTTGCTTATGGGTAGTATGTGAATATAATGAAGTAGTTATGGCTATTGATGTTCTTCTATTGTGATAGAGTAAATTTGGAATTTTACTTAGGTCTATGGTATTATTAGGTATGACATGAGTATTGGGTTAAGATTAAGCTAGATCGTGATTCCCACACATTAGGCCTTCCCCCTTGTTATCCTAATAAGGTTGAAATAGAGTAATAGGATTTGAAAACCCCAAATGGAACCTAAGATTCCTAATTTAAATGAGTAATTCTTAAGAATTAGGACCTAAATCTTTGTATTCACTTAGAGCTAAAAATTGGTTGGAATGAGAAATCAATTCTAACATAATTATTTGAGTAGTGATGAGACTTGAATAGCTAGCTAATGGTGTAGATAAGATATTGATGATATAATGCTCTTGTTATAAGGTAGATTCATGAAATGAAAGTGGGATAAATTTAGTGAGTGTGAATAAAATCCATGTTTAAACTGTCATAAATACTATAATAGCATGGCTATAGCTATCTCAGACGATTGTTTACTTATTACTCGTACATTTTTTTTCATAGAGAAATCTAGATCCCAATAGTGAGAATTTGCTAAAATTCATGCTTAGTTCCATCGTAGTTTTTAGTTATATTTAGATAACTTATGCTATTGTTGAATTTTGGGGGTTGGAAATTGTAATACCTTAGGATTTTAAGCTTATACGATTACTCTAGGATTCGAGTCCTTAAATTTAAGGCACTAAGCTATGTTATTCCTTTAAATTCAAATTTTACAATAAGGTTAGAAAAGTTAAATAAAGTAATTCAAGTAAAGTCAATTTATCAAAAAAAGCTTTATAAAATATTAATTTAAGAAAATATCAATTTACCTCTAAAGTTAACAAATATTGAAAATGTGAAATTTGAGCATTTAGAAACAACAGGATATTATAGATAAGTTATTTAACTTATAAATATAATAAATAAAGTTGAATTATACATGTATTAACATAGAACATGCATTATTTGTATTAAATACACACATATAATAAGAAATTATTATTTAAATAAGATAAATTAATATAAAAAATGGAAAATTAATTAAAAAAATGAAAGGATGAGTCATTTCATGATGTGGTAGCTAAGGATTAATTTGGATTGATGAGTCAACAGGTAAATAATAACGAAACAACATCTCATGCTTTGAAAATTTAAGAAAATGACATGTGTAATCTACATGTCAAAATTTTATTAATCCTAATCCACTTAGAAAATATAAATAGGGAATTCATGCTTTGAAAACAATATTTTGAAAGTTTGAAAATATAAGAAAAACACTCAAGAAATTTTCAAAACAATTTAAAAAAAAAAAGAAATTAGAGCAAAAATAGGGTACGGAATCTGATCAACCCTATTCAATAGGCTATTAGTGTCCAGTTGTGGTGACCATTTGGGGTCAAGGAGAGCACCACTAGAAGAGGTGCTCCAACGAGGTTGAGTGGCCAGAGGCGTCTAGTTTAGGTTAATCAAATTTCCTGCCGAAACTTTATAATTTTTCTAAAAATATCAAATGATGTTATTTAATTATGAAAATTGGTTTTCCTTAGTTATTTTATGTGCTGATTAATGTTGTAATTTTATTTTAGTCAAATAATGATTGGAATATAAGGTATATAAAAAATGGCTTTGTTTAGACGAAAATTGATTAAATTTTAGAAATATTAAATAATGTTCTTTCAAGTTGAAAATTTGTACATGACATACTTAATATATGTATTTAAATGTAGTAACAATAAGTTTTTAAAATAATCATATTGACTATTTATTGTAATTATTTTAGATAAAACAAACAATTTTGCTATTTTAGTGAATTAATTAGTTTTTAACAAAATCAAAGTATGAGCCCTATGTATTATGATTTCTAGACGTTCATAATGATGTTTGGGACACTTGAATTTTATTTTGTAATTAAATTCACTTATTCACTTAATTTTCGCTAATTTTGGGTTAAAATTGCTATTTTCATAAAAATATATAATAGCTAGTTTTGTATAATTCATGATCAATAATTAAACTAAATATTTTCCTGAGTCTAAGATTTTTCGTAGAATGAATCAGGCTCGTACACTGTTTGTTATGTATTTTTCATAATATAAACCTATATATTAGCTTAATATATGATATAGTAATTAGTATTAATGTGATATTTGTTAAATATGTAAAAGATTAGTATTTTTTAGTACATAATGAATGCTAACCAGCTTTGGGAATGAGGAATTTTAGGATTTTTAATTTATATTGAGGGTTTATTTGAGTTAATTACGAAGTTATAATAACGTACGGTTGAATTGGTAATATAAAAGGGTATTTTTAAACATTTGACAATATTGATTAATCATGATTTTTAAGATATCTTAATAGTACTCAAAATAACAATTGTGTTGATATAAAGTTTATTAAAATTGGATAAGAAATGAATAAGATACAATCGAATTAAGCTTTGAAACGCAATAATGAAAATGTGTAAGAACTTAGTAACGACTCATAGTTAACTTGAGGTCTGTGTATATTTTCCTAGGTGTGATAGGTAAGGAAGGAACATATCATAAAGCTTAGGATTTTATACTACTATCAAGCTCGAGTAAGTGGATACTTCTATTTTTGTGCAAGTAAACCTATGTCTACTTAACTTAGAGTTAGTTGTGTTGTGAATTGTAATGACATATTAGATTGATTAGATACCTGATTCTATTGAATGTGTGTTGAAAAGGTAAAATGTTTCCTTATATATGACCGATTCATTGATATGTATTCTATTTGGAAAACTTGGAAATTGAACTGTTCTTTAGGGTATTCGCCCAAGCAAAACCTATGCGAAGGAATGTAATATAAAGCTTAGAAACAAAGTTGAAGTTGAGATAGTTGAATTGGTTATAATGTGAAAATTGAGATTCGTACCTGATACTAGATATTATACTATTTTTTACATTCATGGCATGACACGAAAGGACCTATGGGCTAAGTTTCTAAAAGCTTGAAAACTACTGAGTTAGCTTTTGATCATATAGACTGCATTGCTCAACTTATTCTCTCTACATTATGTGATCGACTACGTATTGGATTTTCAAACCACAATGGGTGGTTTTGGTTGGGGATCTTACTCTCAGGCAGCTTCTTATTGCTCTAGGTTCCTAGATGTTGTATCTAGATACTCAAGTATATCGATTAACCAAATAAAGAATTGGAAAAGTATAGGATATCGGTACCGATGCATTTCATGTACATGAGCATGACACTAACTTCTTGCATAAATAGTTTGTATTGGTAACTTAGATTATGAATTTGAATATCTTATGATATTGATCTAGGTGAGTATGTATTGTACTTGTTATGTGTTTTATTTTATCTACTCTCACTTAGCTCATAGAGAGTTAAGGCAATACATGTGTATCCTCAAGTTATGAAGAGAATTGACAAGGTAACATCAATTGGAGGGAAAATTCTTTTGAGAGAGCTTAAGACAAAGTCAGCTACTTTTGAAGAAGTTTTGTATTATTTTGTTCTTATTTCTATAAAGGATCTATACATATGAAAAAAAAGGTACTGTAATTTAGGTTTAGTTAAGTTTGACACATGTAATCTTTTGTAAAAAGAGGTGTTAAGCTGAACTCCGTTGTAATACTCTTTTGTTACAAATAGAACTTGTATCGAGTATAAACAGGTATTCCTATGTGATGACACATCTTGTGCAATGCCGGGATGTGATAGAAATATCCTGCAAAAATAAGAAAAATGTTTGGTACCAAGGCCAATTTAGTACAGCTATTCTGATGCCTAAGTCAATAAACAAGAATGAGAAGAGTAAGGTAAATAGGTTAAAAGTTATTAGATATCTCTTAGAGAGTTTCATTCTCGTATTTACTAGAGATTGTCATGTCTAAAGGAGCGGTTATCGAAATAACTATTGAGATACGTGAAAGCTTGTTGATTATACACCTCTCCTAAAATGTAAGGAGAGTAAGAAGTTATGTAATATAACTATGCTTATGATAACTATTTATACCATGAACTTAAATTGAAATCAGCAACAGATCTGTGTTAATGGCATAGTGTCGAGAATATCAATTACTCGACGAGGTGCTAAGAATATAGATTATGTAACCCATTGAAAAATGAATGGTCGAGTAAAACAGGTGAACAAAAACTGACTATCAACATTTCCCCCCCTAACTCTCGTATTTGAGAATTCAACGAAGGGAATAATACATAGTATACTAGAGGTCGAGGGGGGAGCAATTCCTTAGATGTTAAGTGCCATAGGAAGCAAGATAGTTCGCATCCTAATTGAAAAGTTGCAACTTTCAAATTCCCTCCTATTTTAGAAACCAAAAAGTAGGTGGTATGAGACCTATTGCCTCAATCATCATTACACTATAAGCCTAATAACTATTAAGGAGTTGTCAATCATTGGATTTCTATCTCAAAACGTGCATCAACAATCCGTACTACTATCAAATCAGTGCATCATTACCATCAAAAACATATTTGCAGTTATGAGGATAAAGTATTCGTATTTAAAGTACTCTTCAAAATTAGAATTCATTTCTATTCAAAGTCACAAACAAATTTTCTTGCTTTCTTGTCTTTACTCTCAAGTTCTTCAACTTCTATGATAGCATTCTTCATAACCATTCGGGTATGGTTCGCAACATCGTCTATCAACTTGTTCTCTCTAATTCTAAAGTAACGGAAACTAAGGTCACTTCTCCCCCTTAAATAAGGAGCAAGGTAGAGTGCTCTTTCGGTAGCTCGGCCGATAGTATGGAGGAAAGGTGGGATAAACTCACTCGAACAAATGCTCTCACTGTAGATAATTATCTCGAGGATAAAGAAGGGCAACCCTTGGTGAGATATCTATATAACAACATTGCTTACTTTTGTGACTCTAGATGGAACCACTAGCTCTATCGATAGAGTTCTTGTCACGAAATACAACAAGTAGTGGTAAGATCTTCCTAGAACATAGAATCTGAGGAGGCTGAGAGTATGTTTCCTAAGGGAGTGCGAATTAAATATATACTTGAAATATTTAGATTTTAGGTTGCGCTTTCCTTTCTTAGTTTTTGTGAAGGGCTTCTTCAACTACTTTAAAGTTGCATCGAGTATGTTTTCAGCCAATACATACTAGCTTTTGTGATAGTTTGTGAAGAAGTCGAAGTCAGGGCTACGTCTAAACTATTTTAGTTTTTCTTTACTAGTAGGAGGCAGCTTGACAATGGTACTTTACTGCTGCAAGGCATGTACAAAAGTTCATAGATGGGTTAAAGTCCAAGATCCACAAATGGCATGACAAATTTTTATCGATAGTGTCTGATGAGGAGGTAGACTTCTAAACTCAATAGATTAAGCCAATATGTACTAAAGATATAGATGTGATGTTGAATGATGCAGTAGTGGCAAAAAAAATTCATAAAAGGAAGTAGAACAAAATGTTCTTATGGGATGTTGAGAGAATTATACGGCATTATGAAAGCGGAGACCCAATCTTTTCTAAAAAAGAAGGTATGCTAATGAGTTACCATGGTGCCAAGTATAGCCACAAGAGGAAAGCCATTCTTGCAACTTAAAGAGAGAATTATAGCCTTTGAGCCTTGCTTGGCATGGAAAATGTAATTTTATTCTTTTTATGTATTAATATTAACTTGTTTGCTCATGTTGCAAATATAGGTGCTAGCAAGGTAAATCCTACCAAGCAACTGGCCTAAGCAATAGCCAAAAAATCAAAAGCGAACAAGAGGGTAACCACAGCCATTACCACTTAGCCTGTTTATGTAAAGAAAATAGCAAAAAAGGACACATCCAAGCAAGTGATAGCATAAAAGAAGACCTTGTAGGCAACTAACAGGTGAAAGGAGGGCAAGAGAATAGTGCCGACCGAGGTCCCTCATTCTGTAGAGCCTCCGATCGAGAATATTCAACCTATTGTTGAATCGAGAAAGGTAGGTCGAAAGAGCCAACCTCGTAGTGAAGCTGAGGATGCTACCGTTGTTGAGGGGTCGTCATTGGTGCTGGAGGTAGTGCTTAGTCATGATAAGAGATCGGGAAAGGAACTCACCAACCAACCACCTGCTAAAAGGTCTAAGGGTTTAGATGAGAGGACAAAGGAGGCAATGTGGTCCAAAGCTCTCAACATCACCAATATTGAATTCATCCCTAACAAGGAGGTCAGTGAGTACTTCGTCTTGTATTGGAGCCAAAATGTTTTGGATACTAACTTAACCCTGGGCAATAAGACAAAATCTTTAGCCTTGATGGAAGGAATCATTCTTGTAAAGGATAGAGAGATCGCTAAGAAGGATGTCAGCAATTGCAATAAGGCCCATATCACGGCCAAGTTATATGATGTGAGTATCTATATCAATCTTTATAACTATTGAATTTACTTAGTTGCTAATATTTGACTTCCTTTTCAGATGAGTAGCTACATTCTGATGGCTTTAGATGAGGTTGATAGAGAGACTAAAAAGGTAATATCTATAGTAGTCTTCTTGTACTCTGTCGAGTCATATTGTATACTCATCATATTAAATGAAATTGTTACAAAAAAATTGAGGATGCATATAATTCATCCAAAGCCTAGACTACTATTATCGAGAACAAGAGGATAAGGGAGGAGAAAGCTCTAAGAAGACCTTGCTGCTAAGAAGTTAGCACATACCCTTATTGTTGATGATGTCTCAGGCTTGAAGGCTAAAATGGAAGAGTAGTATAAGGAGTCTAAAGGCCTAAAAGAGGAGTTATAGAAGAAAAAAAGAAGAGTGTTGGGGCCTAAGTCGAACTCTTTGCATGATGAGAGATGAGGAAGATAAGCTCAGAATGCAGATTAAAGAGTTAGAGACCAATAACTCAAACTTATAGAGTTGTGTTGTCGAATTGGAGGAGAGGACCATTAGTCGAAAAGGATCTTGATATAGTTACTCTTAGTTAGTAGTACGAGAGACTTCTATAGAAGAAGTTGTTGGAGGGAGTCTAAGTGGTAAGAGAGGAGATCTTGAAGCTTCATCTTGATCGTGATCTCTCCTGTCTCGACTTCTTCGATGTCTATAACAAAGTCAGCAGTATTGACAAAGACGATGATGACGAGCTAGTTGCTGAGATTGTTAATAAGGGCGATGACGAAGCTCATGCTAAGGATAAGGATCTAGGAGAAGATAAAGAACGTCTATCAAAATTAATCCCCTATAAGTGAAAAGAGCAATCTGTCGACTCTGAGACCCCAAGTGTCAAGAAAGAAGCTTGCTCGAATAAAGCCCTAACCTTCGATCCAAAAATTACTTCTACTGTTTCGGAGAGTAAGCCATGGGATTTTCTTTGTATTCTTTGTACTTTACATTCTCTCATGTAACTATTTGAACGAGATATCTTTCATATAATAGGCCATACATTTGTAACTACATTTGTTGAATAAAATATCTTTCACATAACTATTTTCAATATGTTTTATTTCATGCACCACAAGTTCCCTATATTTTATTTCATACATTTTTATTCGTCAACATGTTCATTTTACACACAAAGTATCTTTCGGTATGTTTTATTTCACACACCCAACTTATTTTCGGCACGTTTTGTTTTGTGTGCCTAATTATTTCTTGACATGTTTTATTTCACATGCCCAATTCGTGCATCTTTATAGATATTTTCTATTAGCCGTTTGAGGCATAGACTAGCCGCATTACTCAATTGTAAGATTAATTTATGTAGTTCGTTAACTGTGATAGGCTAGAACTTAGGTTAGTTCATTTGCTGTACAGCCCTAGCAATCATAAAAACAATAAGAAACATAATGAAACTTCAAACATAGTTCTCATAAAAAAGTATTGTAGTCTTATAAGCATGTAAGCTGTTGCCTTATAAATAAGTGGAAATGAACATTATCCGAACAATCAATTGAAATATAATTTCAAATTCTCAGTGTTCCATGATTGAAGGATGATAGATCTGTCTAACCTTTCTAGTCCATAGGCCTTTTTGCCAACGAGTTCCCAAATCCTGATAGGATCTTCCTAATTCATGTTGAGCTTCCCTTGACTCACTCGTATATTAGTAGCTTCCATCTTTCAACAAACCAAATCTCCAAGTTGAAAAACGTTGTGCTTTACTTTCTGATTGTAATACCTTGTTGCTTTGTATTGGTATGCCATGACCCTAACTCTTGTAATATCCTAAATTTCATCAATGCTGTCTAAATTTGTTGTTAATCTAACTTGATTAGCCATAATGTTGAAATTTTGCATCTACAGATTTAGTAAATCTAACTTAATCTATAACACGACCTCCATGCCATATGCTAACGTGAAGGGCGTCTCACCAATTGCAATTCTGTAGGTGGTTCAGTACCTCTATAAAACATTTAGTAGTTCATCAGCCTATTTCTCTCTAACTTAATCTACTTTCCATCTTAAGCTATGCAAAATGATCTTGTTTACGACTTTAACTTGTCCATTTGTTTGAGGTTGCACTACAAACGTATAGTTGAAGCGAATGCTATACTTCTCGAAAAATGCCCAGAACTTATTATTGTCAAACTGCAGGCCATTATCTATGATTATCATGTAAGGAACTCCAAATCTTGAAATGATGGAACTGATAACAAATGCTTCCACTTTCTATTAGGTGATCTTCGCCATTGCTTCAGCTTTTATCCATTTGGTAAAGTAATCTATAACAACAATGACAAATTGTCATTGGGTGGTAGACTTTGGAAAGGGTTCAAGAATATCTAACCTCCACTAGGCCAAAGGCTAAGGGCTGGTTAGGCTACATAACTCAGTTGGAGGTGCATAACTCGGCGACTCATGCTTTTGGCACTAAGGATAGTGCTGAACAACTTCCTTTACATCTTCACTCATGGTCAATTAGTAATGGCTAAGTTGCAGTGCTCAAACATACAGTGTCTATGCTTTTACGTGGTTACTGCATACACCATCATGTAGCTCAAATAACACCCTTTAGGAATCTCTTAGAGGAAGGCATTGAAGATTGGGTTATGATATGCTACATTTATACAACTGACTATCAATCAACGTATAGTTCATAGCCTGGTAAGCCAATCTTCACATTCCTTTCTTATCATTTGGGAGAGTACTGTCTCTCAAAGAGTCCACTAAGGGATCCATCCAAGATTCTTCTCTTAGGCAAAGAGCCAACTCATAGCTCTACGAAAGAGGTGATAAACTTTACTACGGAAGAAAATTGACAAAAAGTTTATCACTCAATTTGGGGAATGCCATATTAGCTAATTTTGATAACTTATCGAAATCAATACTCTTACTTCTTGGAATTTTGTGGATGGCGAAAGATTGAAATTCTTCTACGAGCATTCGTACCACCAATAGGTACTTGCTCATCTCTTCTTCCCTTGTTGCATAACTTCCTATGACCTGATTTACTGCCAATTGCGAATCAAAGAACACTTCAAGTTTCTCGGAGTTAATCACTTTTGCTAATTTCAGTCTAGCAATCAAATCATCATGCTCTACTTCATTGTTGCTAGCCGAGAATCCAAATTTTAAAGTACAATGAACTTTAACATTATGGAGGCCTTGAAGAGTAAGGCCTGCACCACTTCCTTCTTTCATCGAAGAACCATCCACATAAATGAACCAAATAGGTTTCTTGATAAACTCTACACTATCTTTCTCACCAATGAACTCGACTACAAAATCTACCCCCACTTTAGCCTTTTGTACTGTTCTAGGTTTATATTATATGCCATAGGCACTCAACTCTAGGGCATATTTCATCATCCTCCTAAAGGAGTTAGGTCATTGTAATGCTTGTTGTAACGATTGATCAGTGAGCACTATGATCTGGTGAGCTTCAAAATACGACTTCAACTTCTTTGCTGAGAGAACTATTGCTTCATGTATCGAAGCTTTAGCCCTTGTAAAACATGACTCAAGTAATAAATGGGGTCGATGCTCTTTGCCATCAATTAGGACTAATATAGAAGAAAGAGCTCGGTAGCTGACCAATAGATATAAATATAAATTCTCTCTTGAAATAAGTATTGAGAGTATTGGTGGCAACGTAAGGAATTCTTTGAGATTGTTGAAAGCTCTCTTATAATCGTTGAACCATTTGAATTCTTTTAGATCGTTTAAGATTTTAAGGAATTTCGTACACCTATTAGCACTTCTTGACACAAATTTGTTGAGGGCGACTATATGCTCGATAAGTTCCTACACTTCTTTGACCGGAGGAAGGGATTTTACGATCCTTATCACTTCAATATTTATCGGGCTGGCCTCAATGCCACATCAAGTAACCATGTATCCTAAAAATTTTTCTGATGTTGCACTAAAGATACATTTCTATGGGTTGAGTTTCATGCTGTATCTCCTCAATGTAGCAAATGTCTCCTTAAGGTTGATAAGATGCTGATCCTCCTTCACACTCTTCATAATCATGTCGTCGACATATACTTCGACATTTCTATGAATCTAGGGTTTGAACATCTTGGTAACAAGTCTTCGGTAAGTTGCACCGGTATTTTTCAGCCCAAAGGGCATCACCGTATAACAATATGTTCCAAAATTGATAACAAAGACCCATGTACTTCATCTTCCTTGTCCATCTTGATTTGGTTGTAATTAGGGAAAGCATCAATAAAAGAAAGTAATATATGTCCAACGGTTGCATCTACCATCTGATTAATTTTCGGCAGTAGAAAACAATCCTTAGGATAGGCTTTGTTGAGATTCGTGAAGTCTATGCACATTTACCACTTGCCATTAGATTTTTTGACTAGCACACAATTGGTTGGCCAAGTTGGATAAGGCTCTTCCTGGATAAATCCTACCTTCAATAACTTCTAGACTTCTTCCTCTATTGTTGCTTGTCTCTCTAGTGCAAAATGCCTCTTCTTTTATTGGACCACCTTCACATTCAGATCAATCTAAAGCTTGTATACCATAACTTCTCTTAGGATACTTGGCATTTATGAAGGGAACCATGTAAACATGTCAACATTGCCTTGCAAGAAGTTAATTAAACTTTGTTGAATATCTGCTAACAAAGGTTATAATCCTTATAGTTTTCTTAGGATCATCTCCCAAAGAAATTTCTGTAGTATCACTCTTGGCATTCTTTATATTGACCGACTTACCTTCCAGATAGGTATCCACTTAAAATACTTCTTCTTGTCTTAAGGCCTTCATATATAAGGACCTTGCCAATTGCTGGTCCCCTTTGCACATGCCAACTCTTGTATAAGTCGGGAACTTAGCTTTAAGAAGTATAATTGAAGGGCCAATACTAAATAGATGCTGACACAGCCATCCCATTATCATGTTGTGTAGGGACTAACATTTGATGACGGGGAAGTCCACTTTATCCTCTACGACATGCTCATCATCGCCGATCTATCTTTGCAAAGAAATTACTCTAGTTACTTAAATTGGTTGGTTGTTAAAGGCATATCGATCATACTTGTAAGATATTAGTTGTGCCTTAATCTTGGGTCTCATTTGGTTGAACGCATGTTAAAAAATGATATCAGCTGAACTTCCTATGTCAACAAGAATTTTCTTGACTTTAAAGTTTGCGACTCTTACACTGATAACTAGTTCGTCATCATACGGTCTCTAGATGCCCTTAAAGTCATCCATTGTGAAAGAAATTGTATTATTAATCCTGACTTTCTTACCTTAGTTGTTGTAGGCGTAATTTTTGGTGTTTGTTAAACTTGAAGAGCTTGATTAGCCAATAGGAGGTCTACTGACAATGGTGTTGATCACTTTATTGGGTACTCTGTTAGGATTTGCATCCATTGTATCTCTCCTGGCCATAGTTAACCAAGTGTCATTCTCTTATTCCTCACGTCTCCTCTAGGATGGTCTCTTGATAATTTTGGCATCATGCACTAGGAATTTTCGCAAAGCCTTTGTTGAATTGCATCTTCAATCGCATTCTTAAGTTGTATGTACTCATTTATGTTATAACCCTTGTTGCAGTGGAAATCACAGTACTTATTGGAATTTCTCCTCAAGGGATTTTCTCACATTCTTTCTGGCCACTATAGAACACCTCTCTACCTACATACCTCCATTAATATGTTAGAAATTGGACGATTGATGGGTGTATGGGATGAAAATGTCAAAATTCTTCGTCTCTTTCTCTCGACATTCAAACTTTGATCATCATTTGAGCCGGGTTTGTCCTTTGCACATTTTCTCTTGTCATTTTTTCTATCTCCTCTATTTTGATTGGCCTCTCATCGGGCCTTTATGTTATTTTCTTGATGGATGTATAAGGTAGCTTTAGCCTTGAACTTGACAAAAGTTTTCGACTTGTTCTTTGTGAGAGACTTGAAAAATTCTCCATAAGGCTTAACTCCATCAATCATGGCATTGAGGGCTACACTCATATCTAATTTCTAGGATTTCAACCATCTTGGCCATAAACTTGACCAAGTAGTCTCTAATTGACTCATTTGATTGTGTTAAGGATTAAGGAATCCTTAACAAGAAGTTTGCTTGCAAGATAGTATTAAAGAAACACTTCTACTAATTCATCAAAATAAGAAATGGTGTTTGGTTTTAAGTGTTTGAACCATGTGATGGCCGCATTCCTTAAGGTTGAGGGAAAAAGCTTAGTAGGCTACTATATCACTCAAACCATGTAATTTAGCCAACATACGGTAGTACTATACGTGGTGTTGGAGGTCCTTTGTTCCATCATAAGTTTCAAACTACAGTAGCTAGATGTGCTGAGGTATCACTTCCTCCAAAATCTCTTGAACAAAGGGACTCTTCTTGATTTGGAATTGCTTACTTGTTGCAGTACGGTTGCCGACATACGAGGGACCCGCATGGTGCACTTGCTATGGTTGCTTGCCTTTGTCATTCTTTTTGAAAGTAAGAGTCAAAGGTCCCATCATGACCTCAGCTTGCTTTTTTGCTAACTTTAGTGAATAAATTGAATCATCACTATTTTCATCATCGTGATTGCAATGGTCGTTGTTCTAATTTGGATGGATCCTATTATGAAAGAGGTTAAGGATCTATTCATGCTTTTTGTTTAACTCCGAGTTTTCCTTAGTCAAATTGAGGCATAATTGCTCGAGTCTAACTAGTCATTGCTCATTAGTATGCCAACTCCCCCCTTCATGGTGTTAGGAGGAAGTGCCAACACTTGTACTCTTAGTTATTCTAGTCTTAACCATGTAGGTGTGTTTATGAAAAACAGATGGCGCTAAATGTTGTTGGTGAATTTTGGGGGTTGGAAATATCTTGTAAAGATAATTAAAATTCTTGGTACCAAGGCCAGTTTAGTAAGGCCACTTCGATGCCTAAGTTAGTAAGCAGGAATGAGAAGGGTAAGGTAAAGAGGTTAAAAGTTATTAGATGTCTCTTATAGAGTTTCATTCCCGTATATAGGAGATTGTCATATTTGAAGGAGTAGTTATTGGAATAACTATTGAGATACGTAGAAGCTTGTTGATTAGACATCTTCCCTAAAATGTAGGGAGAGCAGGCAGTTATATAATATAACTATACTTGTGATAACTGTTCATACCATGAACTTAAATTCAAATTAGCAATGGATCTACGTTACTTGACATAGTGTTAAGAATGTTGATTACTCGGCGAGGTGCCAAGAATATGGATTATGTAACCTGTTGGCAACCGAATGGACTAGTAGGACAAGTGAACAAAACTAGCTATCAATAACTTTCATGTTCTTTTCTTTAAAATTGTTGAATCAATTGCCTAGATTAGAGTAGAAATGGTAGAATCTACTACTTAGTTATCTTTCTAAACTCTGTTTTTTCCTTCATCGCAAAATAAAAACCTTAGTTACTCTTCTTATACTATCAATAGACTAGTACGCTTGCTATTTGTTTGCGGTTTCTACTAAAATTTATTTATTTCTATCTCCAGGCAAGTCCATTGATAGTATAGCATTCCATTGTTTTAAAAGGGGAAAATTCTTATTTGTGTTTGATATTAGTGGAAATGAGATCGCAACACTAGCTTGCTAATTGCATGTAG
Organism: Lumnitzera littorea; assembly: GCA_024138015.1. Lineage (NCBI taxonomy): Eukaryota > Viridiplantae > Streptophyta > Magnoliopsida > Myrtales > Combretaceae > Lumnitzera > Lumnitzera littorea. The sequence continues at coordinate 79,462,171 of JAMXBB010000006.1, read as the reverse complement.
CATAGATGTTGTTAATCACAAACTCCTCCTAGCATCAACATTGGTTGATAAGGAATTGAGTAACATATGGAGATGGTTCATGAACAAGTTAAAGTAATGCCTTCATGGATTATGCAATGATGATCTTACTCTATGTGTTATATCAAATCTATACGACGGTATAAAAATGGCAATAAAAACTAAAGATAATGGATGGTAACCTCCATATGCACAATAGAGAGTGAGTATAAGACATATTGTTAGAAACTTCAACACCAAATATACAAATATTTGAAGAGGTAGATAACTATAGTAGCTTTCTAAGCACAAGAAAGCAAGTTTGCATTCTATATGAAAGAGATAAGGAAAAGACATGCAACTGCTCTAAATTACTTTGCAAAGATCCTTAGTAAGTTATGGACATGAGCATATGATAGGAAATTCAGATACAGTCAAGTGACAATAAACCTTAGTAAGAGCTACAATGCAGTTTTGAAAGTTGTAAAGTTATTGCTTCTATTAGCCCTAATTCTAAAAATATTATACAATTATGTATGCTATTTCTAACAAAGGTGTAATAAGGCACCTAAAGCTATCCACAAATAGAAAGTTTACCCTAAATGGGTTAGTGAAAATACAGAAAGATGTAGAGAGGCAACTACTCGCCACTAAGTAATCATGTTTAATATGAGAATTGGAATGTTTGAGGTATAGACAAGAGCATACATGAGTAAATATGATAGGAAATGTGGCCACTTTCATAGAATCGATATATTCAACAACAAATGTAGCTATTACAAGAGGCAAACTATCAAGATACCTTAATCACATGCACTAATAGCCATGGCTTATGTGAACATGGACTCTATATGTAAGATTTGGAGGTGGTTTCATTGGGAAAACCAACTTGATTACTACTAAGCTACCTTCTAACCTCTTGGAGATAGATGAATTTGGATAAATGGAGAGGGAATATAAAAAATCCACCTAGCATATGATAAGGCCAAGAAAGAAGGAAGACTACGAACAAGTTGATATCACAATGAGATGGATCTTAAGGAAAAACCAACAAAATCTTATTACCGCAAATGTAGGAAGCAAAGGCACAACATAAGAGCATGCCCAAAACAAGGTTTATATAAATTATGAAATGTTTGTTTCATTATGATATATGAATACTTCGTTATATTATATAATTAATTTTAGATGTTTGACATAATTTTCCAACAACCTTACATGTATTTCTTTTTTCTTACATAGATGGATTTAAAACCAATCGATAGATCAGTATTGACATAAAAGGATACCTATGAATCTAAGGTAGTGTGAAAAGGAAAGGTAAAAATCAGAAAACCATCACTTGTTCAAATAACTTATATAATTTCATCATATCTAATGTAATTAGATTTTGTAGGAACATAATCTAGTTAAACGTTGTCAAAAGAGGCATTTGTAAAGAATCCTCAAGAGATGTATGATGTATACTATGATGGATTGACGCATATTTAGACCAGGTTAGATTTCATAACATCGTACACTTGCCCTTCATATAGCTAGATTGGAGGTTTGATGATTGCTTTGGTAGAGAGATGGAGATGGGAGACCTACACATTCCACATAATGTATGGGGAGGTTAGGTTAACTCCATAGGACGTCGCCATGTGGCTCGACTTGCTCATTGATGGGCAACTAGTAATGGGTGTTGCAATATATGATTAGCTTGCACAATATGAGCACCTATTGGAAGTTAAGCTAGACATGAATCAAATTACTATATAGAGAGTCAGGATGTCTTGGCAAAGGAGTCTTCTATTGCAATGTTTACCAATAGATGTAGATGAGATTACCATCTGACATCACATGAGGATTTATATACTACACATGATAGGTAACCTTCTCTTCACTGATACGTCTTGTAGCTATGTTCACCTCATGTTTCTAACATTATTAGAGGACTTTCTAACTGTATGTAGCTTTTGTTGGGGATTAGCTTGCTTGATTGGCTATACCAATATCTATGTTGAGTTACATTTGATGGGGTAGCTTAGACAGGTGGCACAATGGTCTTGTTTTAGGTGTGGGCATGGGATAGATTCCCTCATCTAGTTCCATAGAGGAGATATATACATCCAGTACATCTTGACCCATTAGCATATCAGTAGGATGATACATTCGATATCAAACAAACTCTTGAACATGTCTTGTCCTAATATTTAGAGGCTCTTGATCGCCAAAGCCCTACATAAGCACAATACACTTACAACTTATATGATTTCAGTTGTTTTAACTAAAAATTACATATTAATATACATTTATCTTTTGCCGATTTATTGGATACTCTATTCTTTAGAGATACTAGACATGCTACTGGATATATGCTAAGAAAGGAGAGACATATAGTTGGCTCGTGTCCCCATGATTTGCTTCTAAATTGTGGAGATGTATTAGCTACACAAAGTGATTAGACGATTCGATGGGAAATAGCGAATCTTAGAAAAATGCAACATAGACCCAAATGGCATCTACAAAATGGATCATTAGGGGAAGTCAAGTGAAGACTAGGCTACGAAGAATACCAAAAACATAGCTTAATGGCAAGATAGGAGGTAGACATTAGTTTAGGTTGTGTTTGATGATGCATTACCTTGTATTGTCTCTGTGGGCTACTTTGAGTGGTATTATGAAGTGATATGGTGATAGATTAATTGATTAGGAGCACTTTTAGCTACATTGGCAAGTTTTCTATCTTGAACTGTCAAATACATCTTGATATTCATATCATTTTAATTACAGTGTAGTTAGATACATTCAGATTGTTGGAAAGGACTACAAACGTATAGAAAATGCACACTTTAGCTGTAGAAGGGAGACATTCACTAAAGGGATATGGAGGTATCAAACTAAGTGACCCTTCAATAGGAGCAGTAGCTTGAGGGGAATTTAGGTTAATATAGAGGATGGGGATATGGTTAAGGACAAGGACAAGGTTAAGGTCAAGGTCAAGGTCAAGGTCAAGCTCAATATTAGTAGCCACAGTCAGTAGATAGATCTCTTAGTCATCTTATAGATATTGATATAGATGTTCCTATAGAAGATGCTACAAATCCTTTTGTAGATCCTCCTACTACCAATCCTCTTGTAGATCCTCTTACTACTAATCCTTTTGCAATAGATTCTCCTATTTATGCTCTGATAGATTGTATTACATATGACACCATGTTACTTGAGCTGCTGACACTACATATAGCCAAATGTTCATCATTTGTTGTTACTCCACCTACTCCCATTAAACCAATACGTCCAACACCATCAAATATGGTAGAAGGAGTCCAATAGATATTTCTTAAATGATATAATGTTTGTTTATTGATCTAATTCTAAATTGTATAATCTTTAGATTGCTAATTTGATTCAATAATCTATTGCAAATTGAACCTTAACAAATTTCAATAGTTGCATGGTTTAACTGATATATCTTAGGTTGGAGATATTGCTTGAAAATACAAGAGGATGCATAAAGAGATATATATAGATAATTTATATGAGATTAAGCATAAAGTTGACTTATATAAGATAAAAAATATCTTGACAATGTATACTTGTTACTCAATAGTAGTGATATGTATATATTTTTCTTTATATATTATATTCATTAGCTATTTATCAATGTTGTTATAATTAGTTGATTGGATTAATAAACTAATTAAAAGTTATAGTGTTTAACGACTGAATGGGGACGGAAAATCCAATAGGTGCTATGTAGAGTGAAAAGTTAAATATGATATGTTTAATGATTGAATGAGGATACAAAATCTAATTGGAACTCCTCGAGAGTGATAAATTGAATTTGATATAGGTTTCTTGGGTGAAATGATATGTGAATAGATTCATAATTACATGAAATCAACTAAAATGTACTATGAGATGGCTTTACACAAGTAAAAGTTAGCATTAGTTAAGATAGTACAAGAATCTTCTTTTAAAAATGCGATATATAATAACACTAAATTCGCATGTTACATATATGATGTACATATAAATGTATTGGTGATGTATCTTCGTTTACCAAAACTCTCATCTAAGAGATCTTACATAGCATTGGTAAATTCGTAATATTTTATATATAATTTATATTTATATAATTTTGATTAGATTTTATGATAAACTGGTAAATTTCCTGGGCCATACTGATGAAAAACTAAAGCGTGTTGAAATCACGTCAGTATTATCTTATCTCTAACACATAAAGCTGTCGGTGGTAAATCTGGTCATAGAGAAGTCAACACACGGTGGTTAAGCTTTATCTTTCAAGGGAAATATCCACTGGAAGCAATTGAAAAATGGGTCGCGGAATTTTATATTTGTTAATTGGTTTTATCGCGTTGTTATAATAATGACAGTAAAAATAAAATAAACCATACGGCAATAGCAAGAGCGGCAGTGAATAAAATGAATCTTAATTGGTTGCCGAATGGCCTGTCGAGTTTGAATGAAGTCACAAAATCCACAAGCAGACAGTTGGCATTTGACATGACTCGTGGGGCAGGCTTTTCCGTGTTTACTAGTCATATCGTATTGTCGGCGATGCTTGAAAATGTTCACATCAACCGTCCGGTATGAACTACCAAGTTTGTGCCGCGTTAGTTTTTTTTTTTTTTTTTCCCTTTATAATTAAAACCGTTGAAAAAAGGAAAAAACGAAACTAAACTTGATGAATTTCGTAAAAAGACTAAAATTAATTTTATTAGAATTCAATAACCTTAGCGCTGTGCTAATGTATTAAAATATCACAATCCATGCTAATTCTACACAACATAAAGGAAAGGTCTGAAAATTTGCTCGACCAATTAACTTTAAGAATATTAGACATCTCGGAATTAGGATTCCGTTCATCGCAACACACCGTCTGGCAGCGTTATTATTCCAAACAAATTTATTAATTACATGTCGCCTAGGAAGATCAAATATCGGAACAATGAAAATTAAGTCTCCCCTTATAAGAAACCGTTACTATGTAAACATTGATCCACTATGACGAACTGTTCAAACTAAACAATTCATGTAAAGCATTGCGATTAGGTATTACTAATGGTATCAGACTAAAATTAGGAAGTTGATTTGGGAATAAAAAGGGATTTAGTATTGAGAAGGTGAAATCAAGATTGAATCCATGTCCTATAGAGATCAAATTGAGGTTAAAAAAAAAATTCAAATGTAATTTATATTTATCTATAAAATAACAAAGTTATGCATATTCTTAATATTTGAAAATTAAGAGCTTTGTATAACTTATTTTCTATTTTTCAAAATCACAATTATTTTCTTAGCAAAATGATGCTCTTACTGGAAAAATAAAATAAAATAATATATTCCAATTGAAAAACCTAGTTGGCTCCTATAGGCAGTAGGTTAAATCAATCGACTCAATGGGCTAAACTGAGATTACTATCAATAGGGGTTAAATATGTGATTTAAATCAATTTTATAACTAAATCAAGTTGAACTAGATAGAATTAAATGAATCAACTTTAATATAATAACATTGGTAATTAGTATCAAAATTATCCTTAAGGCCATCTCATATACCTAACTGATGAGTGATAAGATCATTGTGTTTGTATTAAAAAATGGGTAGAAGAATTATAATAGAGAGGATCAATGTTTAATAGTAAATTTAAATGGAAAATTAACATTTTTAAAAGTTTAAATAAATTATTAATATTTTATAAAGTAGTTTAAAAGTTTGAATAAATTCAATTATAGATTGATTATTATGAATTATTTATTTGAACTATTTTATAAAACGTTGTTTCTTAACTTAAATTTTTCGAAATTTTAATTCCTTATTTATATTTTTTTAAATATTGATCTCTTATTTAAATTTATTTTTAAATATTAATTTCCTCCATTATAATTCTTTCGTAAAAGATTTGAAAGCAGAAAATGGCATTAGGAAATAGAAAAGAACCTTGCCGTGCTAGATTTGTTTGTCCTCTGGCTAAGAACGTTTAGATAAGTAGATATTTAAGTAATGGGGCAATTACTTTTTGAGTGGCAGCCATGAATATGCAGACAGTTTTTTCCTTCACAAAGGGGCTATCCCTGTATATGAGTAAAAAATATATATATATATATATAATATATAATTAATATATTTGATCAAGAAAAAAAAATGGAAAGTCACAAAAAAATAACAAAATCAAGAAATTATAATAAAATATTTTATAATAGGTAACTATCTAGAATAAAATAATATCATGTTTAGTATGTAAGGATGAATTCGAAATCTTTTGATTTTTATTCAACTTTCTGTATTTGAAAGCGATTTTTTTTTTTTTAAGAAGATGGAACTAAAATGCCCTAGTATTGGCCATTCTTACCTCAAAAGGAAATTTTAAGTGGTGGAATTGTGCTTACATTTTACCATTATTAACTATAATTCGTTAAAAGAGTGCATTTAACCTTTAGCACAACCATGCTATCTAAATAGTTAAGAGTGTTTTTGATAAATATTACTATATATAAATTTCATTTTAATCTAAATACATTACAAAAAGATATAATATTGGAATGGAATAATCGATTTGGTAGGCATTTTGGATTCATTCCATTTCATTCAAATCCATTATATTTCAAACTATTTTTACATACTATATATGACATAAAAGTCATTTAAGATATTGGGATTTAATAAACATTTTACCAACTAACTTATTTCAAATATTACATTTTTATGTTGTAAGATATCTTTTCGAGAGACAAAAAGTTGAAAAAATTAAAAGTACTCAAACAATACCAAATATGGGATTTTCCACTTAAATATAATAGATAATAGATCTAAATATGATTTTTTTCCTTCTTTATGCACCACAAAATATATTATTGGCAAATAAATCAATACATAAATATATCACAACCAAGCTCTTTTACGGAAGTTATGAAATGTTTATAAGATACTTGATTTATTCAACTTCTTTGTGAACTTTTATAATATCGATTACTTATTTAAAAATTCTTGTTAAAATAAATAAATTATTAAGTTTAATTTCACTTCTTATAAACAGTTCCTACGTACAATTCCCAACAAGAAAGTCAAATGATACGGACGGAACATTGATAAGAATTTAAAAATATATGGCGTTGATGCGATTATTTTTAGTGTCTATTCTATTCTATTTTATGTAAGTACATACAACGAAAATCCTTGTTTTATTATCACAATAATTTCTTACTAGGGATCAACCATATAAAAACTGTTGGGTTAGGTTGTAGTTATACTATAAAGGGTCTTAAAGAAACAAAAAAAAAAAAAAAGGTTTGTGAAAATGTATAACGACCACCGTATAAAGTATTGATAAACTGCGGCTAAAATTTTTGCCTTATTTTGCGGTTGATTATCCACTGAAATGAAACTGGAGTTAGGTAATCAGGCGGGTAAAGATAATTAATAATTATGCCTAGAAGCGTATTTGGGAAGGTTCTGCATTAAAGTCAAACCCACTATTCATGATCCCATTTTGGACCTTGAAGTTTCTCTCTCTTTCGTCACTCAACTTTTTGGATGGACAAGCAAAGTAGAGTGACCATTTTGACATCTACATCAGGCTCACAACCATGGCATCTTTATTTATTCTTTTCTTTTCTTTTTTAATTTGAGGGACCCCACTCCAAATAAAATTCACTTTTTGATTAAATTGGTGTTAGTTCTCTTAGTTTCTTCTTTTGTTAGCTATGATGTGTGCTAGTTGAGATCTTTATCTTAGCTATTTCATGAAATGCTTAAAAAAAAAGAAAAAGGCATGAAAAGAAAAGATTGGATAACTTATAACAATATTCCTTGAAAACTATTTTTAAAAATGAGAGTATGATGCAATTTTAAATTTTTACACTTATATTTCATGATTATATTTTTATCTAAAAAATTCTTTTTATGCATAGATGATACTAAGTTAACTTTTTTCTACATAAATGTACACTTTTAATTTTCTTTTTCTAGACGGGCCCATCCCCCAATCCGTGGTTTTCTTAATTGGTTTGACATTGCGTAAATTAATTTGGGTTAAATCAGATGGTGAATTGAGTTAAAGGAACATTCAACCATTCACTGATACACAAAATTGGCATGGTATTGCATTTGAGAAATGATCGAGTTGTTAACATCTTTTAAGGGATATAGAATGCTATACTATAACAATTCGGAGTGTAGCTTCTATTTCTAATAATTTTAAGAGAAAAAAAATGTAGTTTACCTTAAAAATTCTATCTTTTAATAGATTACTATTCTCATGAGAGGGTAAAAGAGTACTGATTCCTTGTCTATTTCTAAAAATTAAAAAACAAAATACCGACTACTATCCTCGCTAATTGACCACGGTCGGATCGGCGACAACATTACATGACTAAGACCCATCACTCTCCACTACTCCAACTACAACGCGCCACATGAAGTCCGAGAAAGAAACGAAAAGGGACAGTATATAAATAAATAAAGTACACCATTCTGAACCGGCCTCGAACCGAACCTAGGATCCATCTAACCGGCCATGTCTGGGGTAATAAATAAATAAAGTGAATTGCGATCCAAAACCACAAGTCTGGACAGGCCTGGAACCAGGATCTAATTGTTCAGACCCAAAACTTACCGATCTAAGAACCTGGTTTTTCATCAAAAATACTATCATCTTATTCGAAACAAACAATATTAATGCATACATATGATGAGGAATGGAATAAAATTGAATATTTAATGAATTTGACAGATTATAATTATATAGATTTGTTTACTGATTGAGACGAAATACAATTAAACATGGTTTGCAATTACGTCTATTTCTGGATTGGTGGAAATTATTGAAAATCAAGGAAAATGTAAAGAAATTGTATGTTTAAATAATTAAAAACAAGTGGAAATCAGATGAATCAAACGGAAATTGATGGAAACATCTCTATTCAAAAGTCTCAATTAGTGGCCCTATGAAGTCAAAACCATGCCAATTTTGTGTGTAAAACCGAAATCGGATTAGGCTTGCGGTTGTTGGTTTCAGGCTGATTCAAACTAGTTCAGTGGCTTGTCAATTGGTTCCCAAAATTTTTTAATTTAATTTTTTGAGAATTTATTTCTCCTTTGATTAGCGATGGTTATTTTTTCCACGATATTTTTTTTAGCCTTGTGTCTTCAATTCACATATAAATATATTACTTAAAGATATAAATATTCATTAACATAGATTTGTAGTATAATATATATTATATTATGTATATATATTAACATATTACATATATATCTTGCATATATTATACATATACATATGTATATTATATGAATGTACTATATAGTATATTAATATTACCTCCAAGTTTAAGTATATTATATTTTGTTGGTTAATAGTACATATTTTGTATATGTAAAACGTTCGTGCTCTATTTTTTTTTCTTTTTCGTCTTTTTTTCATTATTAGGCTTAAACTAGTGAAATGACCTATTGGTTTGATGGGTCCTATAAATGGAATTGCCTCCACATGATAGGCCCAATAGGTCCGTTGGTGGATTAAGTCTCCTAAAACCAATATTTTCCCAAGTCTATATGGAAAGACAGAGTTGATCATGAAAAATCCCAATAGAAATATATCTACAAGACTAATAACTATTTGAACTTTTGCATAAACAAAATACAAAAATGTTGTTAAACACACAAATATATGAATTTCATAATAATGTCTAACAATGTAACTTGAGTTAAAAGAAAAATGACCAAAATTTACATAATACATAATGATTGAATGTAACATTGAAGATTTTAAATTTTATTTATGATGCATAAGCTTATCCAAAACAAGCAAAATATAAGAGGTATCTGAGCCATGAACAAATGTTGGGTGACCGTGTAAACTGTCATTCAATAAATCTAAAGAGTTAATTAACCAATGAATACCTTAATACTTAATCACAATATTTGAATTACAACTTGACTCTCAAATTAAAGAACTTGTGCCATAAATAGGATTAGTAATGATCATTTGGCTCAATTATTTACCATATGGTTCAAGCACTTCCAAATATGTACATTTATCAAGAAAATTGGCTGATCATATTATGTTTTCATTTTCACTTTATAAAACTCTTCATAGATGAAAATACAAATGATTCTCAAGTGTAATGCTCTATCTTTCAAGAGTCTGCTTAAATTTTTTCTCAAATTTTTGGTATTTGAAGATTGTTCATTGTGTCATTCCTAAGTTAAGGATAAAACGAAACCTATATCCAATTCACCATTCAACTTTATAAAACACTTAATTTTCATATCTCTTTTTATTCAACATAACAAATAATAGAGGAAGTCTTTACAAGAGTGAGCCTTAATTATAGTATCATAACTATACATTCCTATATAAAAAATGAATATATTATAAGTCTATATCTCATATTTATAGCCTTTATGTTGAAATCCATATGTAACATATTAATCTCATTGAAAAGCCCCTTCCAAGAGCTTGAATCATATCTTACAACTAGTTACTACTTGTTAAGGGAAATTATCCCTAACTAGCACTCTAAAGTCTTCTTAACTTAGTGGTGTGATGTCCTATCTATCTTTTTTCATAACTTGTGGATAAGATAACTTATCTCTTCAACTTACTACAAATTGAGTGAGGATCAATGATGCATCTCTTGGGTTATACACATAGAGGTAGCATAACAACGAATTGAAACAAAGAAAACAAAAGGGGTTTAACTAAAGCTGAGCAGCTATCAACTAGTTATGACATACTAACTAATCTTATATACTTAAACTTTACTTAATATGACATATAAGTGAGGACGGGGGCCACTCACCACTGCTTTTTACTAAAGAGAATAAATAAGAATTAGGGAAAGAGAAGACACAGTCTAATGCTTTCAAAGGAAACAATTGTATTCAATAATCCAAAAATGATGCTTGCGTATAAAGTAAAGGGGATTTATATACTAGCCCCAATAAGGTTACATAATATAATGAAAAGACAAAAGGGTAAATTACATGTGTAATATCTAAGATATGCTACAAAAGGGAGAAAAGGATAATTTTGTACAATGTATGGAAGAAAGAAACATTCTAGATTTAAGTGTCAGGGGATACATGTTAATCTTGAGTTAGTGGGCAAAATAGCCATTGTATTCAACTGTTGCTGTATACATAATGTACCTAGCATGTAGGCATTGGTTGTAGTCAACTTGATAGACTAAGGGAGAGGATCAAATAGTTTAGCTGACCTAATCTAGGTTAGGGTAGAGCTTGGTTGTTTAGCCTCATTAGAAATCTTGTTAGGTCATTGTTATGACGGGTTAGCTTAGGTAAGGGTTGTGCTCGCACCAGCTTAGAGTCTATCTTAGTCATGATCAATGCTCGTCACTTGGATCAAATAAAGTGAAATGGCTCTTGGTTGATGATCGAATCTTCATCCTCAAGTGGTTTTCAAGTTGCATTAGTCATGTAAGTCCTTGTAATCCTCTATGATAAGAACTGAACCATCAAACCCTTGACTCGAACACAAGCTTGAGGGTTCAAAAGCATGGCCAGGTGATTTATTTCCTTATGACCCACTACTAAGGAGTTCGAGCTACTGCAATCTACTAACTTGATACCCTAGTCAAGTCGAACCCTCTCGCTCTCATCATTTGCCTCTAGCTTCTGATTTGAACTACACTCGAGCATCTGCACGACTCATCTAACCATCAGCTCCGTTGACCTGAATCCAAGCCATACTGAACATGTCCAAGGCAAATTCACCTTGGAAGAATTATCTACTCATCTCAACACTGCTAACTTACCACCTAGCTTAGCACTTCAATTCGACAATCACCAACCTGAACATACAGTTTGTCTTTTTTGATAGAAAGTTACCTATCCATAGAGAGCTACGTATCCAAGCAAGCACATGAAATAATCTTTTGTACAAAATACTCAATTTTGTTGTATTTTCAATTATACCCTTTGTCATTTCTTGTACATTACTTCTTTAAGATGTTGTCCTTTTGGTATTTTTCCATTTTAGGTAGGATACCCTAATATTTCTAGTATAAATACCCCATTATATGATAGCCACAAGGCATCTTATCATCATCTTATAGTGAATATACCTTTTTTTTTTTTGTGAACATTGCTTACAACTTATTTGCTTACTTTACCTTTATCTTAACCTTTAAGCAAGGTTAGGTAGTTAGTACCTTCATTGGACCACCTCACGTGTCATATTAAGTTGTGTTGTGAGTTATCAAAAGTTCCTTGGTGCATCATATCCTTAAAGTTATTCATGGGTTTACTTATTTCACTTTTCTTGTTTTTGCACATTTTCCCTTTGTTCTTTACGCTTTCTATAAGCTTAGACCCATATTGTGACCAGCCTTGTTAGTACTTGTCTTCGATTCACATCATGGTATTAGATCAAAGGTTTTGTTTGGCTAAGTTATGTTTGAACTATCTTATGAATAGTGATTGTTGTGATAATGTGTTGTGGTTGCTGAGAAGTTAGTTGTAAGAGTTTAAATAAGTAGAATGAGTAGTAGTTCATTTGGGTTATATACTTTGTTTTGCCCTATTTTGAGTATACAAAAATAGAGCAAGTTTCAATTGGGCCATTGTTCTAGGAAGTGGTTATTGTGTTTGCGATATACTGAACTTTCGTGTAAAGAAGTGTTTAAGCGTGTGTTTGTGTTATTTGGCATAAATAACTACTTCTATTGTTTCTTGTATTTTGAGTTTTGTTATTAAGTTTTAATCTAGAAAATGACGGACCCAAATGTTGATACTAGTATTAAGGATGACAATAATGTTGTCTACCATGGCCGGTCACCTTATAATACCCCTAAAAGTATAGAAGAATGACTTGTTGAGGTGGCTAACCTCATAGCTAACCTAACTAGAGTTGTTCATGCAATGGCCTATGGACTTGTTGAGGTTGTGCAAAATACTCCACAAGCTGCTTAACTTACTAGAGGACAGATCATAGCTTGACAAATTTGAGGTGAAGGAGTAAGAGGACAAGTTCGAAAAAGGATTGACTTAGGTGATATGTGATGAGAATCAGGCTACTAGACCTTTGACCCGTAGTTGAGCCTTAGCACTAGAAAGGCTAGCATGATGAATTCGTCTGTTCTAACCAACCCCTACCAAGACCGAGTACTTCTTCGTTGAGTCATCTTTAATGCCGTGTGTATTATTACCCATTATTATGAGGTATACTGAGTTGATGATTACTCTCCAACGCCGAGCTGTCTAATCACTTGGTATCATCCTTGCCAAGAAGCTAAGAGAGAGAGAGTCCAAACTGATTAAGCCATCCTTACTCGGATAAGCCCATCTATCCATACTTATTGTATGCATCTCCTAACAACCTCGCCATTATAGCATTGCCACATATATAGTATCGCCACATATATAGTATCATATGTAACAACCTCGCCATTACAGCATTACCACGTATATAGTATCATATGTAGTATCTGTAGCACTAATGATTGTTTTCCTTGTATATTCATTTTTACCTTTTTGTATCGTATACATTGCTTCTTTAGGAAATGTCCTTTTTGTCTTTTTGCCTTTTGGACAAGTTGCCCTAACTTACGAGTATAAATACCCTTGTACTTGTAGCTATAATATATTAGATTAACCTCAATACACTTAAGTACTTTCTTCCTTGTGTACACATTATTTATTTACTCTCGGCATCACTCTTATCGTTTCCCTTGAGCAAGGTTAGGTGGCAAGTAACCTCATTGGACTAATTTGTACATCATATTGAATTGTGCAGTGAGTCCTCCGAAGTTTCATTAGTGTATCATATCCTTTGAAGCTATTCATGGGTTTTTGCTTACTATTTCATTTGTCATTTTTGCCCCCTTTCACACCTTTCCCCATTAACACTTTTCGAACTTTTTGCAAACTTGGACCCATCCAGTGACCGGCTTTGTTTGTTCTTAGTTACAGTTCGCAACATCTTAGTATCAAAGTAGAGGCTTTGTATGAATTGTAGTAGTTCTTTTGAAGTTCTGTTATATTCTGTTTTGTATGTGTAAAACAAAGTACGTTATTGTGCTAAATTGTCTGTTGTGTTGTTAACTGTTACCTTCCTGAAGTGTTTTTTGAGTTTTAAATCTATAAGGAAAAATGATAAACTTAAGTATGAATGTTAATGTTAGTGATGACAGTAGAGTTGTCCACCATGGACGACAATCTTAGGGAACTCCTAAAAGCATTGACAAGAGACTTAATGAGATAGCTAACCTCTTAGTAGATTTGACCTAAGCTATTCATGTGCTATCTTGTCGACCTACTAAGGTCATGCAAGACACCTTATAAGTTGTTCAACCTGTTAGAGGTCAGAACCTAGCTCAAATAGTTTGAGGTAGAGGAGTTAGCTTTTTGATCGAAGGTTTATTTATGATCATTATAGGAGTGCGTATGTACTTGAGAAGAATGGGAGGAAGATTACATTAAATCTTATAACACTAAGTCAAGTTAGCAAGCTTCAAGCTAAACTTGCTCGAGGATCAAAGAAGGCTTTGGTGTTAAGAAGAGCTGAACTCTAAGAGGCTATTAAAGTAGGCACGCCAACTTTTCAATTGATTAAGCAACTTCTAGAATTGAGGGAGTAGGGTAAATTACCTTAAAATTTAGAGAAATAATAGAAGAATATGCTAACCTATTTTTAGAGGCACCATGCATTGCATTGACTTGATTCCCAATGCTACCTTACCAAACAAACCAACTTATCAGTTGAACCTGAACAAGCTATTAAACTTTAAAGACAAGTCAATGAACTACTAGAGAAGGGATACCTAAGAGAGAGTCTTAGCCCCTATACTGTACCTGTATTGCTTGTATCGAATAAGGATAAGACTTAGCGTATGCGTGTAGATAGCAAAGTTATCAACAAGATTACGATCAAGTACTAGTACCCTATCTTAAGGCTAGATGATATGTTGGATGAATTGAGTGGTGCAAGAGTTCTCAATAAGATTGATCTGAAGCCTGGATATCACTAGATTCGAATGAGGTAAGATGATGAATGGAAAATTGCTTTTAAGACCTGACATGGCCTGTACAAGTGGATGATGTCTTTCAGGTTATCAAATGTCCCAAGCACTTTCATGAGACTAATAAATAATGTATTAAGAGATCTGATTGAAAAGTTTGCTGTCATCTACTCTGACAACATCCTTGTCTATAATGCCAACTTGGCAATGCACATTAAACACATCAGAGTTGTTTTTGATGTCTTCCAATTAGAAAGGTTGTTTAGAAACTTGAAGAAATGTTGTTTCTATCAAGAAGAAGTGATCTTACTATGATATGTGGTTAGAGGGAAAGGGACTAAGAGTAGATGAAGAGAAGGCATGAGCCATTGTTGAGTGGCTAACCCTAACTTTTTGTGCTAATGTAAGAAATTTTCATGGATTGGAATCATTCTACCAATGCTTTATCAAAGGATTTAGTACCATTGTAGCACCCCTAATTAAGCTTACAAAGAAGAATGTAGAGTTTAAGTAGAAAGAGGAAGAAGAGAGAAGTTTTGCCAAAGTAAAAGCCAGGTTAACCTCTATCTCAATCTTAGCTCTACCAAACTTTAATAGGGTATTTGAGCTTGAATGCGATACGTTAGGTGTCAACATCGGAGCTGTGTTGATGGAAGATGGTTGACATGTCACCTATCATAACGAGAAGCTCAAAGGACTGCAATTGAACTATTTTGTATATGATAAAGAGCTTTTAGCCCTGGTTCAAGCTCTTCACATGAGGTAACATTATCTTTTGCTAAAAGAGTTTGTCATATACACGGATCATGAGTCCTTAAGATATTTGTGAAGTCAATCCAAGTTTTCTAAATGTTAAGCTCAATGAATTGAATTTTTGAAGGGATTTAATTTTGTCATTAAGTACATGTAAGGCAAGAATAACGTAGTTGACAATGCCCTATTAAGGAGAACAATTCTACTCATTAAATTGTAGACTAGGCAGTTAGGGTTTGTAAGCATCAAAGAGCATCATCGAAGTGATTCTCATTTTAGCCTTGTATTGATGCATTTATAAGGTTAAACACATGGAGAAACACCATAATAAAGAGAACCAAAAGAGAATAAAGGAAGACTAGCCAAGTTCAAGTAGCTAACAACTAGATATGATACACCAATCGATCTTACTTGGCCTATAATTGGTCGAATCTGACTCATTAGTTCGAACTATGAGATTACTCGCCACTAGTCCTTGCTAAAGAGAATAGATAAGAGCTAAAAAGGATAATAAGAACACTAGGGTTACTTAAAAGGAAAACTTATAACAATTTAATAATAAGAGTGATTAGGTTATGTCTACATACAACAAATGGGATTTATATATTAGCCCCATTAGGGTTACAAGCACATATGAAAAGATAAAAGGATAATTTACAATTAGAATACATGAAATATACTAAAAAGCATAAAAGAGATAAAGAATATTGAGTATGGAAAAGTAAAGAATCCTTCTGGAATGTTGTGCCAAAAGATACGTATTACATGGTGGCTGGTGCTCCGAAATATACTACAATCTAGATGAAATGAAGAAAAGAGAGTTTGTAGTTAGGGTTGACTTCATACGGATCTAGTCAAAGCTCAATCAATTTGTTACTAAAGAGTATTCGGCTTGGACTAGGATCAAGTGTTGGTAGTCAGCTCAAGAGATTGGCTCAGATAGTCGTTTGAGGCTGGTGTACTTGGATGTTACCTATATCATGGTATGGTTACTTGGTAGGTCAACGTGTACTCTTGGCAGGTTAGTACGTTTGCTTGGTAGCTTTAGGAACTATGTTGGCGTACATGAAAGCTCAGTATTCAAGTTGACAGTAGAGTGAAACATGATGGTTAGGATAAGAATTTTTGTCTTGGATGGGTCATCGAGCTAATATTCTCCTTATTAATATTCGGAGTCCTCTAACTTAGCTATGTAATCGATCCAAAAAGTTGATCCCTATCATCTAATTAGGGATTAGAAAGATTTGACCTCAACTCTAAAGTAGTCTCAAGCACATGTTCTTCTTGGGTATCCATGGGGTCTTTCTCTTCTGGTTGATGGGGAATCAGGTTGGACACATTGAAAGTGGAGGAAACACCATAGTTCTTAAGCAGTTCGATCTGGTAGGTGTTGCGGTTAATCTTCTTCAAGACCTTGAATAGATTATCAGCTCGTGGAGATAGCTTGCTCTGTCTCAGGTGTGGAAATCACTCTTGGCTGAGGTAAATCCATACTAAGTCCCCTAGTTTGAGAAAAATAGCTCAGCGGCCTCAACTACCAATCTTTCGTTGTCTTTAGTTGAACTTAGTGATGTTCTTCATCATAGACTGATGTGACTCTTGCAATTCTCAAGCTTAGTTGACTCTAGATTAACTCTCTTCAATAGCTAAAGGGGTACTGATCAAATCTAGTAGAATAATGGGATTAAGGCCATAGATGACCTCGAATAGAGTCTTCCCAATAGTGCTATGGATAGTTCAATTGTATACAAACACCACAACTGGTAACCTTATCCTTTAAGTTCTTTCCTACGATAGCTTTATGTAAATTGCCCAACGTCCTGTTCACCACTTCAATTTTTCCATTAGGCTAAAGGTGGCTACTATAGTTGAATATAAGTTTAATCCTATGTCTTCTCCAAAGAGTCTTCCAAAAATAGCTCAAGAATTTGGTATTGCAGTTTGAAACAATAGTTTTTAGCACTCCATGTAGTTAAACAACTTCTTGCAAACATAAATTAGCAATATATAAAGCATCATTAGTTCAATGGCATGGGATGAAGTGTGCAATTTTGCTAAAGCTATCCACTACAACAAAGGTTAAATCTTTTCCCTTAGATTTCTAAGGCAGTCTTAGGACAAAATCTATGTTGAGGTTGGCCCAAGGTAAGGTTAGCATAGGTAGGGGCATATACTCTCCATAGGGCTCCTTTTGCAAACTTCATAGCTTCCAGCTACCCTATGGATATCCTTGGCTAAACCAGACTAGTAAAAATTTTCCCACAACAAATTGGCTGTTTGGTCTCTCCAAAATGACCAGAGAATTCTCTACCGTAGGCTTCCTTAACCAATAGCTTATGTATAGAACAACTTGGTATATATAGCCTTCGATCCTTGAACAAATAACCATCTTGGACATAATAACCTTTGATAGCAACTCTATCTCTACACTACTTTACAATAGGACTAAAATGAGGGTAATGAGCACACTACTTAATGATAAGTGAAAATCCCAGTAACTTTGTTTGTAACGTTTGCCGACGTGATAGAGTATCAGTGACCACATTGGCACTACCTTTCTTATGATGGATTACATATGAAGAACCTTCTATAAACTCTAACTACTTGGCTTACCTCTTCAAAAGTTTGTTTTACCTCCCAAGATGCTTCAATAACTCATGGTCAGTGTAAATAACAAACTCTCATTGCAATAAGTAGTGTAGCTAGATAGTAAGGGCTTGAAAAAGAAAGTACAACTCTTTCTTGTACATAGAATAGTTCAATGCAACATCATTAAGCTTCTCACTGTGGTAGGCAACTTATTGTTGTTCTTACATCAAGATGGCACCAATTCCAATGCTTGACGCATCGCATTTCGATTTGAAGGGCTTATCAAAATCTAGTAATAACAGGATAGGGGCAAAGGTGAGCTTCTCCTTGATCTCCTTAAAGGTTTGCATAGCTTGGTCATTCCATTTGAACTCATCAATGTTCTTAGTCAGCTTGGTCAAAGGGCTTACATTGGTACTAATGTTCTTAATGAATTACCTATAAAAAGAAGCAAGGCCATGAAAACATTCTTTGATGTCAGCCACTCTAAGATAGCCTGAACCTTCTCCTCATTAGCTATAATTCCTTCTCCTACTACTACATACCTAAGAAAAACCACTTCATCTTGATAGAATGTAAACTTTTTCAAGTTCCTAAATAACTTCTTGATTGGTAAAATATCAAAAACTACTTAGAGATGTTGAACATGGTTGTTCAAGTGGGTATTGTACACCAATATATCAGTAAATTACATGACCATACCTTATCTAATCAGAGGGCACATCACTTGTTTCATAAGCCTCATAAATGTGCTTAGCACATTAGTAAGTCTAAATAGCATAACTAACTATTTATAGAGTCTATGTCTTGTCTTGAAAGTAGGCTTCCATTCATCACCTGGTCTCATGTGAATTTGACAATAGCTTATTCGTAGATCAATCTTTGAAAATAACTTGGCACCATAAAGCTTATCTAACATATCATCGAGCTTCAGAATTGGGTATTTGTACTTGACAATAATTCGGTTGATTACTTGGCTATTGATGCACATGTGTCATGAACCATCTTTCTTTAGGATGAGCAGGGTTAGTATAACATAAGGGCTCATGCTCTCCCTTATATATCTTCTCTCTATGAGCTCATCCACTTATCTTTTCAACTCGGTAACCTACTTAGGGTTCATTCTATAAGTAAGTCAGATTGGTAAGGCTATGCCTGGCCATAGATCAATACAATGTTCTATACCTCGAATTAGGAGTAGTCCTTTAGGTGACTCATTAGGAAATTGGATGGAAAATTCATCTATTGAGCTTTGGACCTCATTAGGTACATCTTCCAAATCTTTTATCTTCAATAATCTTCTAATCAATAGGAACATAGGCTCTTCGGCCCTCTTAGTAGCTTGGAGCTCTCTTTAGCTCATCAATAAGGCCTTCTTCATATTAGCTAGAGTGAGTTGATTATGGGTCTCATTCAATTGGGTTGACATCACGAGTTGTAGCACAATCTTCTTCTCATCCTTAACAAAAGAAATCTATTAGAGTATAAGCTTGAGATTATTGAGATAAATACCCTCGTCAATATCATATGGTAGAAATTTATTAGATGCACAATCATATAAATGCATGAACAATTAGTATCCTAACCAATGCATGTAGTGGCCTAGGAACTACATACGACTCAGAATTACACTCCCTATATTTAGGGTTTGGAGATAATTAACTGACCCAAACCAAAATCCGAATTCTAGCCCTTAGGTTTTATATCATTTGCACTGTTGTGCTTAAACCAAAACAAAACTATATATATATATACCTTCTTTACAAAAATAAAAATCATATTTTAAAAATCTCAAGTTTAGTAGTGTAGTAGCCTCTATAATCCACAAACACATACCTTAAGTAGAAGCCATAAGATATAGCCCCTCACCAATGGTTAGCGTCTCTAGTACCTAGTAAGCCTGTCAGCTTTGGATAGAGACTCAATAAAATGATGACATAGTTAGTGCCTAATCTTATAGGAGGCCTTCCTCTTGTGAGTCCTTCCCCATCTTCTACGTAAAGTAGCAGTCGGTATTATCTGAATGCAATTATGGGGAATGCATGATTCATTGAATTTCTTAAACATATAAGTGATTAATTCAGTTTTTCACGGTGATAAAACAATTTCATTCCATACAATTGCACATATGAATTATCCCAAACAATTTCCATCGTTATATGATTAATAAGCCATACAATAACAAATTCACACACATGCACTTCCCATATCCCACAAGCATCCAATTTTATGTATATATAAGTTTAATTGCATCTATTCTATAAGTAAAATCAAGTAGAGAGTCATCAAAAATTCACTAACTTAGCCATACAAGTCAATTGAAGTAGTCTAGGGGTAAGTCATCTCCAAATACTGGGTCCCCTGGACATCGCAATCATAATACTATAAGGATTTGAAATAAAACTTAAAAAACTAAGCTAAAACCACTTAAGTTATACTTTTGACTAGTTTTTGTATTTTTCCCGATTTTTTACTTAAAGTTCAATCGCGTATAACCTTCTCATTTTAAATCTGATTTTTATGATCTTATAGTCAATCTTCATTGTTTTTGAGTGTACTTTAACATGGTGAGGTTATATTTTCGAGATGAGGTACACAATTCTATCGATAGGTCAAAACAGTAACGGTCCTCATGTTTTGGAGCGCTTTTAGGCTTTGTTTGGTTAATAGGCTTTTTGGTAATTTGGGAAATCCTTTGGGCTTGGGCATATGATCTCATTCTAGGTTCAAAATACTCCATAAGATCAGATTTACAACTTTGATTTACACTCTTAAGGTTAACAACCACTTCTTGGGCTCTTAAGTTGTCAAATGGGCTTGTTTTTTATTTAAGTCAAAGATGGTCACTTCCTTAGGCTTAGGGAGTATCTTGTGGGCTTCTTGAGAGTCTCAAAACAACTTTTGTTGTTGAATCAAGTTGCTGGCTAGAAACTTAAGGGTGATTCAACTTGACATTTGAGGCTCGATTTGGAAGTTTTAAGCTTAGTTTTGAGTTTTAGGCTTGATACACTTATCATGCTTACCTTGGTTGGTCTTTTCACTTTGTTTACTTACTTTTATCATATTTTTAAGTGTCTTTTAGGAATGTTCCAAATCTAGTCGGTTTGAGTATGAGGGGGCTTCTAGCTTGGTTTTCCAACTTGTTTCATCATTTCCTTAAGTGTAAGTATTAGATCATGAACTTAAGCTACTTGTATTCAAATCTTAACTTGACTTCTTTTCCATGAGATGATTATTTGGCTCATACATTACATGGAAATAGAACATCTCACATTTATCATATCTCCTATACCATAGTTCATGTTTTACAAAGTTAGTTTTCTCATAAAACTTCATGTGATGGATTTTTCCTTTACCTAAGTCTAGATTTTAGTATGTTTAACTAAATAAAAGTGCGAACAACGTCCAAATGACTTCTAAACTCTCACATCCAACATGCTTCCCTTTCATTCAAGTTCTCATTTAAAGACTTTCTCAACTTAAAATCTTCCATTCAAGGTGTTAGACAAGTATCTCTACAAAACACCAACTTTACATGCTCATATTTCAACTTTCATGTAAGGGTTTCATAAGTTTGCTTCTTAGGGTAATCTTAGATGTTATATCAACTTATGATCATAGTCATATCTTCAAGAAATCATAGTCTCCTAACATGAATACTAAACTACTAACACAAGATATACTTACTCGTCCTCATAGCAGGAATATGGTGGTTGTGCACTAAGGTTTCACTTATGCTCTTTATCTTACTTCCTCCTTCTTGCACCATTTTTGGAAAATTGAGTTGTAGTCCTTTGAAGCGAGGTTTAAGGAGTGTTTTAAGGATCCTAAAGGAGCTTTGAATGTTGAAAAAAGCAAGAAACAAGAAGAAGTTGAATGCCATGAGTGTAAAAGCTTAGAAAGGTGGCGGTAAGTGAAAGATCTTGTGGGGTTTTTGTGTTTCCTCTTTTGTGTTGTTTTCAAAGTGAGAGAAAAGGAAGTGAAAATGAAATTGAGAGTGAGAGTAAATGGAAAAAGAGTGTCCAGTTGGAATTTGGAGTGGAAGTGTGTGTAAGAAGTTGGATTTTGTTGTCTTGTAGCATGTACAAAAGTTAATAATTGCAACTTTTGATGATGTGAGCACTAAGGGGTGAATAATAGAGTGTAAGATAAAGTGATTGATGAATGAAAGACAAGGTATGGCACGCCCCCCTTTTCTAGCTTGTACAAACCGGCCATTAGGGTCTCTTTGTGGCATGGAATTGTCTTGTCTGATTTATTAAAGTTAAGTATGTGAAATCTTGTAATAATTTGTCCATATGTAGTATAAGTTAATAAGTGATAAGGAAAGTGTATTATTGATAGTTTTTGATAGGTTATCAATTGATAAATGACTTTAACTCTCAATTGATAAATTATTTATGGTGATTAGTTGGTCTACTTATTCACATGTAAAGCTTATACATGAAGATAAGGGAATTGTCTTATAAGAAATTGTTTTAGGATTTACTTCTTGAATTGCTTTGTAAATGATGATTCAATTCTTATAAAATTATGAAATTTTCTAGAGTTGAATGAAATTATTCAAATTAAATTATTGATTAGTCGCTTAAGGTTAAAAGTCCCTTATTATTTTAAGGTTTTGGATCTTGGGTGAATTTAGAGTTCGTAGTTTTTCATGTTCGAGTTTCATCGATAATAGGTTTTTGAATTAGAAAAGTAAGTTCATTTTTAATTATGAACTTGAGTTCTTAGTTTAGTTAATCCTTAGGAATGTTCAGGAAGTATTCTTAGTCAAATCATGAGCCTACTAAAAGTAGGGTATACATTAGTATCTCTTTAGAATATTTTCAAGTAGGTTATGGTACAGCATACCCTAGGATTATTGTCTATTAACTTATATCACGGTGACTAGACTTTTAACAAGAATAGTGAGTTTGTCTAATTTATCATTGATTGACCTTAGAGTATTACCACCATTATGACTACAACTAGGTTGAGCTCCATTACTCTAGTCACCAATAATACCTTGAATACTTGAATTCGACATGATGTAACACTTTCTTAGTAGAATAACAATACAATATACAACAAACACTTCTACTCACTATCCAGAATCGTACTAATACAGTAACTTTAATACATAACAATCACTCGAACACAACAGAAATGACTTACTTTGTTTTCTCAATGAGATGCAAAGTAAAATAGAGCAACAACATAAATAACACTTACCAACACACGAACTTCCATTGCATAACTCAAAACTTCAAAACTTACTTCAAACTAACCTACCGAAGTACTTATGAAAGGAACATAGTAGTGACTAACAGTAAACATGAACCAAAACTTCACTAAAACTTCACATACCTCTTCTTAGAACCATGCTCTAATACTAGTGAAGCTAATGTGTTTTTATGGTCAAATACACGAAGAAACACCACAACAAAGAGAATAAAGAAGACTAGGAAAGTTTGGGTAGCTACCAACTAGATATGACACAGCAATTGATCTTTCTTGGTCTATAATTTGCTGGATATGGCTCACCAGTTCAAACTATAGGGTCATACACCACAAATCCTTACTAAAGAGAATAGATAAGAGCTAAAAAAGATAATGAGAGCACTAAGGTTGCTCAAAAGGAAAACTTATAATAATTTGATAATGAAAGTGATTAGGTTATGTTTGTGTACAATAAATGGGGTTTATATATTAGCTCTATTAGGGTTACAAGCACATATGAAAAGATGAAAGGATAATTTACAATTAGAATACATGAAATATACTAAAAAGCATAAAAGAGATAAAGAATATTAAGTATGGAAAAGTAAAGAATCCTTTTGGAAAGTTATGCTGGAAGACACGTGTTGAATGGTGGTTGGTGGTTTGAAATATAGTACAATTTGGATGAAATGAGGAAAAGAGTGTCTAAAGTAAGGGCCAACCTGATCTAGATTAGGTTGGAGCTCAGTTAATCAGTCACTAAAGTGTATTTGGCTTGGATTGGGATCAGGTGTTGGTAATTGGGTCAAGAGATCGGCTTAAACAGTTGTTTGAGGTTGGTACACTCGGATGTTATTTGTATTATGGTATGGTTGCTTGATAGGTTGACCTATATGCTTGGTAGGTTGATACATCTACTTAGTAGCTTCAAGAACTATGTTGGTACACATGAAAGCTTGGTATTTAAGTCAGTAGTAGAGTGAAACATGGAGGTTGGGATAAGATTTCTTGTCTTAGATAGGGCTTCGAGCTAATATTCTTTATGTAAGTCTTTAGAGTCCTCTAGTTTAGCTGTATGTAATCGGCTTAGAAAGTTTATTCTTATCGTATATATAAGCATGATAGAGAAGGAGGAGTAGTGGATGAGTACCATGTAGAGGATGGTTATCTATTCTGAGGTGGCAAGTTATGTGTATTGACTTACTTGATAAGGGAGCTATTGGTGAGAGAAGCCATAGTAGAGAACTCTATGGACACTTTAGGGAGCAGAGAACATATGAACTATTGAATGACAGATTCTTTTAGCCTAGAATGAAGCTTGACATGCATCATGTGATTGGTAAGTACGCCATCTATACTAAAGCAAAGAGTTGAGCAAAGCAAGGGAAAGAAATGCCTTTACCTATTCCAACAAAATCATAGGTTGAGTTGAGTATGGATTTTTTTCTTTGAATTACCTCAAACTGCCTAAGGCAAAGATTCTATGATGGTTATCATGGATATGGTCAATAAAATGACACATTTCATAGCCTATACCAAAACTAATGATGCTTCGACTATTGCTTCTTTATTTCTGAAGGAAGTAGTTCGCTTGCACAAAGTACTAAGGAGTGTAATGTATAACGAAGACCCAAAGTTTCTATAGCAGTTCTAGAGAAACCTTTGGTGTTGGATGAGAACCAAACTACTATTTAGTACCTCTTGCCATCCCCAAACCGACGGCTAGATTAAGGTGTTCAACCGCATCTTATGATCACTGCTCTAAGCTACTGTATGAAAGAACTTAACCGATTGGGACTTTTGCTTGCTTGTGGTTAAATTCGCTTATAATAGGGCAGTACATGCCACCACTAGGCATGCTTTATTTGAGGTCCATTGATCACATCCCCTTGTCATCTATTGAGTAAGAAGATCTTAAGGCAAGAACTAGAGCTTAGTCCATTTAGTAGATCTACCAATGAGTCACCTAATAGATTGATGAAGTAGCTAGAAAGCTAAAGGATAAAGGCAAAGAAAGGAAGACTAAGCAATTTTAGCTTAGAGACTAAGCATGGTTACACCTGAGTAAGGAAAGATTCCCTAATAACAAGAAGAATAAGTTATCTATTAGAGTTGAAGGACTGTTTATGATATTGTAGAAGATCAATGTTAATGCATACCAACTTGAGCTTTCAAAAGACTTTAGAGTGCCAGATGTGTTTAATGTTGCCAACCTCAGCCCTTGCTGACCTGAGGAGAACTTAAATGAGGACCATTCGGACTTGATCCCAAATCCTAATCAGCTTGACGAGGATGATAGGAACCATACTATTAGACCCTTAACCTAGGCTTGAGGGCTAGAAATTATAGCCAAGCGAATTATTTCCTTAAGACCCATGACCAAGGAGTTCGAGCTACTACAATTTGCTGCCCTGATGCCTTGGCCAAGCTGATCCCTCTTGTACTCATCATTTGTCTCTAACTTAAGACTTGAACTACATTCAAGTATTTGCTTGGCTCATTCGATCATCAACTCAATTGACTTGAATCCGAGAAATACTGAACATGTCCACAATGAATTCACTTAGGTAGAATTAGCTGCTCAGCTCGGCATAAATAACCCACTACCCTAGCTTAGTACCTCGGCTCAATAGTAACCAACCTGAATATACAGTTTGTCTTTTCTAATAGAAAGTTACCCATCCATAGAGAGCCATGTGTCCGAGCAAGCACATGATAGAATTCTCTATACAAGATACTCATTTTTGTTGTATTTCAATTATACCCTTTATCACTCCTTAGACATTACTTCTTTAGGATGTTACCCTTTTATTATTTTTTCATTTTGGGT
Source organism: Lumnitzera littorea (assembly GCA_024138015.1). NCBI lineage: Eukaryota > Viridiplantae > Streptophyta > Magnoliopsida > Myrtales > Combretaceae > Lumnitzera > Lumnitzera littorea. The sequence goes on along the minus strand of JAMXBB010000006.1, from coordinate 79,435,806 downwards.
AAGATACCCTAATATTTCGAGTAGAAATATCCTATTAGTTTGGAAATGTCTCTTGGCTGAGGTAAGTAGGTTACTTGAATTGAAAGCAATATCTTAGTGTCCTTAACTGTTGATCTCATGTTGCCGTTCATTAAACTTAACAATCTTCTTGGTCACTTGCTGGTGTCATTTGTGTAGCTCACGAGCTCGATTGGCTTTCCTTAGGAGCTACATAGGCATTGATCATATCTAGTGGGATGGTAGGTTTGAGGCCATAGATGACCTCTAAGGGAATCTTTTTAGTGGTATTATAGGCAGTTTGTCACGAACTGAGGACGATCTAGTCGTGGTAGATGTAGTATACTATATGAAAAACCCTTGATTGGTTACCTTTTTAATCATGAACTCTTCACACAATATATAAGGCTCTACAACCACTAGTTTCCTAAGAACATACAGATCCATATGATATCATTACATAAATATATTTATATAAAATTTAAACTATAAAGTTTACAATACATAGTAATTTAGTATATTTAAGTCTATATTATTGATAAAACAAAAGTACATAAGTAAAAGTCTACATAATTCGTTCTCTTTTAATATACTGGATGGCTCGCTCTTGCCCAAGTCCCTAAGCTAACCTGTAGCATCCTCTAGCCAGCCTCAATGAACAAGGTGTCCTACAGTAAAAGTTTAAGGGGGTATAAGCTTAAGCTTAGTGAGCAAAACCCTCAGCCACACTACAGGCAAGTTATAAATACATTATATTCACGCATATGAATGAATGGTCAAATAGAATGCCAAACAATACATATAGTTAACTAGTCCATATAAGTAACTTAGATTTAATGCCCTCAGAAGTTAGGGTTGGAGTATACACGACACTAATCAGATCCGGGTATTATACTAGAACTTACCTTGCTATAGAACTCTACGTTCCATACTTAAATCAAACAAGTCTTTTATTTTCATAAAAACTAAGTTCTAGTATAGTATAATTGTGAGTGGGCCCTCATAGTCCACACTCACCCCTAAACGGAGTCCTCTAGACTTGATCCTTAGCCAAGTAGTTGATGCCTCCAACGCCCAGTATTCCTACGGGCTAAGGTAAGGTCATTTTGTATGAGTGCACCATACAGAACTAATAAATTTATAATAACAACCCCCGAATGGCCTCTCTTTACCTCCGCGTGATGTGACGGCCAAGATTATGTCTATGTAATGCATGTTAATGCATGTACCAGTTTCTTTTTATGAGATGAGTATAATTAAGTCCAATTATGATGTGACCATCCAATAGTACACACAATCATTTTCTATACTACCATGCAGCAAATAATGTATTATTTGTATTTAAGGTAAATTCACAACTCAGTACATAATAACATATACAAGAATTTCCCGACCCTACACAATAATCAATTAAAAATATCATTTAAGTCTACTATCTACAATCACATACAAGCATGGAATCATAGGGTAAATACTCACTTAGCCATGATGACTCGCTCTAGTTGTAGTAATCAATTAGGAGATCTTTGCCCACCTTGGGATCACCTGATCATTACGGTATAATAACGCTAGTAAGTAATTGAATTAATTAGTAATTCTAGATATCTATTTACCTAATTCTACTTAGATTACTATCAGTTTTTTATCTGATTAGACTTTACTACTAATTGTATATAACATTTTCATTTTATTTATGATATTTATAAATTTATAGTTGTTTTTCATCATTTTCGCATGTACATTCACATGGTGATGTCCGTTTTAGATGTTAAAACCTGTGTTTTATAATATGGGCTAAATTTATTGAAATTTTAACTATGGAAGCTTAATTATTCTTATTACTTATATTTATATCCTATTTTAGGACTTAATGATTTAATTAGCTATTAGATTCTTATACTTAAAGAATTTTATATTGATATTACTAACTCATGTACTTAATTAAGTTTAATTCAATTTAGGAAGTGTATTAAGGTTTAAAAGATTTTTAGATCCTAAGTACATGTATATACTTATGTCATACTCTTATGTAATCTTATAAGTTATTATTTTATAAGCTTATGCTTATGTTATCAATCGCTTGTGTTATTACTTATGTCATCTTTTAATTGCATCATTGCTTACATCATTATTTGATTACATAAACTCTTACCTCATGCTTAAGTGTCTTATGTACACTTATACATATGTTAAGTATATACTTATACCTTTACTATACTTATATGTATACTAGTATACTCATACCTATACTTATACTTATTCTCGTATATACATACTGTGACATACGTATTTTTATATATATTTTCGTATGCCTAAAATTCCCCTTAAGAAAGTTTCTCAAATTTTATATTTTTGTATTTTAAGGGTGTATTTAGCATGGTATATGTATGTATAGTTGGTATATGCCTTATTTTAGGTTATGTACATTATGTACAAAGGTCTTTATATATGTATTTATCTAGTATACTCTTATATACACATACTTAGATACATGAACACATGCTCTTCTTCCATTTAATAAGGCTATCCTACATTTCTAAACATAAAAGTTGAATCTTTAAGCCTTCAACAACATATATGTACACAACACATAAACTTCTTAAATTAACCTACTTATTCATCTAACTATTAGATAATATGGAGCAATACATAATAACATACCTTTGTTTTTTCCTTGAAATATGGTTATAAAGTTTGAAAATTAAGAAAGGTGAAAGGGAAAGGGGAATCACCATTTAGGAAGAAGAAGGGACTTGATTTTTGTGTTGTTTGTGTTTTTTAAAGTGAAAGCAAGTGGGCCCTAAAGGATAGGGGAGTGGATGGCAAGGACACAGGGAAAAGGAAGAAAAAAATCTAAAAGAAAAGAAAAGAAATCAATAGAAAAGAAGAAATATTTCTAGAGTGAAAAAGACATTTTGTTGACTTTTTCATATGTTGACTATAGTCAACCCTTTGACCTTGGTCAACATGTGTTGACTTGGTCAACTTTCCAAAATTACATGCCATTTAGTGTATATAATGAAGTAATTAGGGAAAATTAGGAGAAAGATTAAGGAAATGAGGGTAAATAAGAAGTTCAGTGAATTGACTAGTAAAAATAGATAATGAGATTTTCCATTAGGTATTTATATTCTATATACACCATTTGGTAAGCTACTTAGTATAATTATTATGAAAAGTATCATTTAGGGTATTAATGTTTACTATATGCAACCTAAGCATCAACTAAACTTTTAATTCTATGTAATACTAACCTAATTATATATTTAGAAGATGAATGTAATCTATGATACAATATCTTAGTTTCTAAAGGATTACTTTAGTATTATATGTATTTATGAATGATTGAAAGTTATTTTTAATCTTTTACCAATGATTTAGTATAATATTAAGGTTATATTATCATTTAGGGTTTAAGGGTAAATTATGGTGATTTAGTGCTTTTCTATCCTTAAAGTTATAGTTTTAGGGTTTTTATCACTTTCGAATGAAATCTTTAGTATTTATATATATTTAGGGTAGAAAAATTTTATATACGATTGACTAGTTATTTTAGGGTTTTTACTTTCATTAGCCTCGTCAACTCCTAGATTATCTAACATACTTAAGTCTACTTCAGATGCTAGATCGAAAAATTTAGGGGTTTACACAGTTCAATTGTAAGTAAACTCCATAACAGTTAAGTATAGATCTTAATCCTTTAGGTTGTTCCCTACTATAGCTCAAGTAAGGTACCTAACATCTTATTCACCACTTCAGTTTGGCCATTAATCTAAGGATGGCTACTCAAACTGAGCTCAAGCTTGGTAACAAGTCTCTTCCATAAGGTCTTCTAAAAGTAGCTTAGAAACTTAGTATCTTAATATGAAAAAATGGACTTAAGACTCTACGTAAGTGAACAGTTTCCTAAAAGAACAAATCAACAATATATTAAGCATCATTAATTGGGTTATATAGGACGAAGTGTGCCATTTTTGTTGAATCAATCCACCACTATAAGGAGTGAGTCCTTCCCCCTGGATGTCTTGGGCAATCTTAGGATCAAGTCCATGTTGAGGTTGGCCTACGATGATGTTAGTATAGGTAAAGGTATGTATTCTCCATGTGGTTCTTTCTTTCCCCTTGCTCTTCTACATACATCACTACTGTTGATGACCTTATGGACATCCTTGACCATACCAAGTCGGTAAAAATTTTCTCTCAATAGATAGATAGTTTTGCTCTCACCAAAATGCCTCGATAAACTGATAAGTATAATTCATTCTACACTTTTTAGGCACATTTAGGCATAAATTGGCCATAATTGTGTTTATTTCTAAAGTTTTCGGTACTTAATTATGTAATATGTCAATTTCAATTGATTTAAGAGCAAGGAGATGATATTTATTCAAGATAAAGTGAAGAGGAGATGAAATTACACAAGAATAAGGAGGGCGTCATAACAGAAGATCTAAGTGCCCAGCTCTCATTACTCCTTCCATCACAGTTGTGATCAAGGGGGTGATGAAGGTTAAAGGTATTTTTCCACTTGTTCATCATGACCATGACTTTATCTCAAAAGGATGATCATGCCTTCAATCACGGGCATAAGGTGACAAGAAGATTACTCCTCAAGTCAAGGGCATCATGGGAGTGGACATGATTGTTCTTCTTTAACTTTATCATATGAATCGATACATAGAACAAGTTTTAACACCAGGGGTTATCTTGAAGTGGTGTATTTCAAGCCCTTTGACAAGAAGAATATAAATTGATCACAATTTTCAAACAAAAAGGGATGATCATCATAATCAATATTATCAAGAACTTCACTAACCCACAACATATCCATTCATTCATCTTTATACCTATTGTATTTTATATTTTTAGTACAGTTTCTAAGTGTTGTATCATACTTTTCCTAGAATTGTTCCAAAGAGACAACTAGAATTCATTATTCATGTGTTGTAAAGATTTCTATAGTGGAATTTAGACTGGGGTTGTATTTTTCTACTTGTCTTATGTTAATTTTCTTGTCATTTCTACATTTTGTTGATACGTTTTGTTTCTTCGACATGTGTGAGTAGTAGTTAGGACTTGTTACATCCACTTAATATGTTCATGTGCATGGATTAGTAGGTCCCTAATATTATTAATTCTAATGAATTGAACTTAATGACTCTAAGTATGGTGTAGTGCATAACATTGACTTAAGCTAGATTTAATAGAATATGTCAAGAGATACTTCTATTGAATAGTTCTAATTCATTGGAGCACCTTATTCCTAATAGTAAAGATATTATTAAGAAGGTTACTGCACTCATAGGGAAATCAATAAATTAACATGACATTAATGCAATCTAAGTTGGTTGTTAATTTAGAAGAGATTTTAGTAGATACAATTAGAATTAGAAGTAAGTAATTTTAAGAAGAATGCTTACATACTTGTAATTTCTTGTAAATAACAAATATTAGGACAAAAAGTATATTGGTAATATCATGCTAAGTGGTGAAACAAGTTTGCATGTTAATCATTGTAGTGTTAATAGTTTCTATAGCATTTGCGTTATGTAAAGGTTGTTATGGATTAGTGTAGTTTAGTTAGTGAATTAGAGATTTTAATCTTTTCATCACTTTTTAAGTTTGGCTACGAAATCATAGGAAGATTTATTAGTACTAGTGTTTGTATCTGTTCTTAATGAAGACGACCCTATACTCATCCATACTATAAAATGATACGTACACTTGCCTGTTGAATCGAGTTAAGGATAGAATATAAGTTTACAAATTGTAAGAGTTGAAAGCTCTATTTAGAGGCGATCAAGTTTTTGGCACCATTGCTAAGAAAGTGCATCATAAGGAAATTTAAAATTCTTGTACATTTAGCTTATGTTTGTTATTGTTTTATTATTTAAAAAATTTTTGTGCTCAAGTTGATTTAAATTTTTATGCTTAAGTTTTCATTGACTTCTTGAAGAATATTGCTACAGTTGTAGGAGCAATCATCCCTTCTTATTTTTCTCGCCCCCTCACTTAAAAGAATATATGTCCCAATCAGTCTCCAATTCCCTTACTAGTACATGCTACCATTGTCGCCTAATAAGCAGAAGGTGATGGGTTAGAAAAAGAAGATTCATATGATCAGGAGGATGGATTGAAATATGAGGATAGTGATGATATAAAACCTAAGGAACTCAATTGGAAGTCAGATGACAAGGGGTTGGGAATGATAGTGAGGGAGAGTTATTAGGAGAAGATGGGGATGGCTCTAATGAGGAAACTGAAGTTGATGATGACCGACTATGTTTTCTTTGTTTTGTTTTATTTTATTTACTTTTAGACTCATTATTTGGTTGAGAGCTTAACCTCATAGATGTACTATTAATGGAGACTCTCATATCATGTTTTTGTTGTATTTTGTTTTTGTTTTGTCTTATTGGTTAGGTATCTCTTTTGTTGTTCAATTTATCATAGTGTTTGAAGGATGTACTATCTGATGGTTTATAGCATAATGAATTGGTCAAACTTCATATATCAGGAAAGTCCAGTCCTAGTTGTTTATTGTTTTCCATCTTTCTAATTGTTCCTTTTATATGCCTATTCTATGTTTGCTTTCCTCTGACATTGAGGACAATGTCTCTCTTTAAGTGTAAGGAAGGAATAGACTCATTTATCAAAAGTCTCCTAGTTAAGCAATTTATTTGTTTTCAAGTTACGAGTTGGCTGAATAGATTGTAAGTTGGAAAAATAACAGCTAATTTTGTGTCTTACTTACTTCTTATGGCTTATGGGATAGAATCTAAATGAATCATACTTGCTTGCTATTTAATGAATGAGTTTAGAGGTTAGAAGTGAATTGTAGTCTTTAGTGTAAGGTTAAATTTTGTGCTTCTAAACTTACTAAGTAGTATATTTACCCCTCAATTACTTTTAGAGCTCATTTAATCTTGAATGAAAAGGGAAATTGAAGTAATTCACTTATTGATGCTTCTTGAGAATATCTTCAAAATAGAGTAAATTGAAGTGTTTAAGGACGAAGTTAGTAAGGATAGGCTTTGGTCCTTCAGAAGAGCAAATTCTAACCCCACTGTTAATTTTTGTCTTTATAACTTTACAACAAGGATATATAAGGATTAAGTTAGTAAGGGCGGGCTTTAGTCCCTTAGAAGAGTAAAGTCTAACTCTCATGCTAATCTTTAATCTTTACCCTTCTTAAAAGAAAAAAAACAAAAAAAAACAAAAATTGAAAATACAATGTGTAAGTTATCCTTCGAGAGATTTAATAAAAAAAGTAGAAATATAGGAGAAAAATGGATGCAATGTACTTTTCTTCTAGATTAGTGTCTTAAGAAGTAATTGAAGGATTTTTATACACTTAAGGAAGTAGATGAAGTATAACCAATTCTCATTTGATCTATTTGACTTTAAGTTAAGTTTATGCCTTTGGAAGCTATCATTAAATAGTAAGGGTGAAGTATGTTTTACTTGGATTAGTTTTAGAATATTAGTTATTATATTCTAAGAACATAATGTGCTAGGCACAAAGTTAATCCATTAGGAATGCTTTGTTGAATGTGCAATCGAAAAAGCTGTTAAATTTCATTAATTGTTTTTAAGTGCTTGCTTATGGATAAGCAAAGCTTAAGTGTGGGAAAGTTTGATAAGTATAAATCACTCTACAGTTTTTAGGCACATTTAGGCATAAATTGACCATAATTGTGTTTATTTCTAATGTTCTTGGTACTTAATTGTGTAATATGTTAATTTCAAATGATTCAAGAGTAAGGAGATGACATTTATTCAAGACAAAGTAAAGAAGAGATGAAATTACACAAGAACAAGGAGTTTTAGAGCAACCATAGGTGTGATAAAAGAAGATTTAAGTGCCTAGCTCTCGTCACTCCCCTTGTAATGGCCGTCATCAAGGGAGTGACCAAGCCTGAAGTTATTTTTCCACCTGTTCATCATGGTCATGACTCCACCTCAAAAGGATGATCATGCCCTCAATCACGGTCATGATGATGTGGAATGTTTGCAACAAGATGATTACTCCCTAAGTTAAGGGCATCATGAGAGTGGACATGATTGTTCTTCTTTAACTTTATCATATGAACCGATGTGTAGAGCAAGTCTTAACACCAGGGGGTATCTTGAAGTAGTATATTTCGAGCCCTTTGATAAGAAGAATATAAATAGATCACAATTTTCAGATGAAAGGGGATGATCATCATAATCAATATTATCAAGAACATCACCAACCCACAACATATCCATTCATTCATCTTTGTACCCATTGTATTTTATATTTTCAGTACAGTTTCTAAGTGTTGTACCATACTTTTCTTGGAATTGCTTTAGAGAGACGATAGGAATTCATTATTCGTGTGTTGTAAAGATTTCTATAGTGGAATTCAAATCGGGTTTGTATTTTTCTACTTGTCTTATGTTAATTTTCTTGTTATTTCTACATTTTGTTGATACGTTTTGTTTCTTCGTCATGTGTGAGTAGCAGTTAAGACTTGCTACATTCACTTAATATGATCGAGTGCATGGATTAGCGAGTTCATAATGTTGTTAATTTTAATGAATTGAACTTAATGAATCTAAGTATGGTGTAGTTCACAACGTTGACTTAGGCTAAATTTCATAGAATATGTCAAGAGATAACTCTATTGAATAGATCTAATTCATTGGAATACCTTACTCTTGATAGTAGAGATATTATTAGGAAAGTTATTGCACTCTTAGGGAAATCATTAAATTAACATGAAATTAATGTGATCTGAGTTGGCTATTAATTTAGAAGAGATTCTAATAAACACAATTAGGATTACAAGTAAGTAGTGAAGCAAGTTTGTATGTTAATAATTGTAGTGTTAATAGTTTATGTACCATTTGTGTTGAATAAAAGTCGTTGTGGATTAGTGCAGTTTAGCTAGTAAATTAGAGATTTTAATCTTTTCATCACTTGATAAATTTGGTTACTAGATTAAAGGAAGATTTACTAGTACTAATGCTTGTATCCATTCTTAGTGGAGATGACCCTATACTTAATCATGTCATAAAACAATAGGTACACTTGCCTCTTGAATCAAGTTAAGGATAGAATATAGATTTACAAATTATAAAACTTAGAAGCTTTATTTAGAGGTGACCATAAACTACGATGATGATTTCCCTAACTAAGATCTCATGTATAGAACAATTAGGTATACACAATCTCCTCTCCTTAAATAAGTATCCATCGTTCAAGTTGAATCCTCCAATAGCAACTCCATCTCAACATTTCTCTAGTTTAGAAGTGAAATATGCGTCCTGAGCATACTATTGTACAAGAAGAGAAAATCCGAACAACTTTGTATGCAGGGTGCTTAATAAGATATGGCAACATGACAAAGCTTTAGCAACCACATTAGCATTACCCTTCTCATGCTTGATTACATAGGAGAACCCTTTCATAAACTCTAACCATTTAGCTTGTCTCTTCAAGAGTTTGTTTTGACTTCTCAAATGTATTAAGGACTCATGGTTCATATAAATGATAAACTTTTGAGGGAGCAACTAATGCTATCATACTATAAGAGCTCAAAAAGGAGTATAACTCTTTCTCGTATATTGAATAATTCAAGACGGCACCACTAAGCTTCTTACTATAGTAAGCCACAGGTCGACGCTCTTGCATTACTATTGGTTCGATGCCAATACTTGATGCATCATGCTCTAACTTAAATGGCTTGCCAATGTCAAGCAAAACTAAGACAAGTGCAGTGGTAAGTTTCTCCTTGATCTCCTTAAAACTCTTATTAGCTTGGTCAATCCGCTTAAATCCACCACCATTTTTTGTTAGCTCAGTCAAGGGAGCTTTAATGGTATTGATATTATTGATGAATTGTCAATAAAAAGAAGCAAGGTAATGAAAACTTTTGACTTTAGTAACATTCTTTAGTATAAGCCACTACATGATAGCTTGGATTCCTTCTCTAAACACCACATATCCTAAAAAGATAGCTTTACTTTGGCAAAATGTGCACTTCTTTAAGTTCTCATACATTTTTTCAATATGAAGGATATTAAAAATAGCTTAGAGATGTTCTACATGGTTGGCTAAGTTGGTATTGTACAATAATTCATCATCAAAGTGTATGACCACACATCTTTTGATCAAGGGATGAATTACATGGTTCATGAGTCTCATGAAAGTGCTTGGTGCATTAGTGAGACTAAATGGCTTAACAACATCACCTAGTCTCATACAAATATGATGGTATCCACATCACAAGTCAATCTTTAAAAACACTTAGTGTTAGGAAGCTCATCCAACATATCATCGATTCTAGGAATAAGATATCTATATTTGATAGTAATTCTGTTGATAGCTCAACTATTGATGTACATGTGCCAAGAACCATCTTCCTTTAGGATGAGCAGAGTAAGTATGATAAAAGGGCTCACGCTTTCTCATACATAACCTCACTTAATGAGCTCATCCATTTTGTTGTTGGTGGATTCTGGAAGTCAAAAATGTCTTGCAAAGAAAAGAAAATTATTTAGCATCGGAGCTAGTCTGGTATAGCTACTCTGATGCCTAAGTCAATAAGCAGGAATGAGGAAAGTAAGTGAGTGGTCAAGAATTATCAGATGTCTCTTACAGAGTTTCTTTTCCATTTTTATAGGAGATTGTTGCATTTGAAGTAGCAGTTATTGGAATAACTGTTGAGATACGTAAAAGTTTCTTCATTAGACACCTTCTCTGAAGTGTAGGGAAAGCAAGTAGTTATGTAATATAACCATGCTTGTGATAACTATTCGCATCATGAACTTAAATTCAAATCAAGAACGGATCTATGTTACTCGGTGGATTATCGAAAATGTCAATTACTTGGTGAGATGCCCAGAGTGTAGATTACTTAGTTTGTTGGTAGTCAAATGGATGTATAAGTGAAGTTATATCAACACTTGTCAAACTGAGTGGATGAAAACTGACTATCAACATTTACTGCCCAACTCCCTTGTTTGAGAATTTGACAAAGGAAGTAATACATAATACATTGGAGGCTAAGTAGGGGAGTAGTTCCTTAAATGCTGAACGAGGTAGGTAGTAAGATGGATCACATCCCAATTGAAAAGCAGCAATTTTCATTTTCCTGCCTATCTAATAGACCAAAATGTAGGAGGCATGACACCTATCAACTCGATCATCATTACGACGTAAGCCTAATAATTGTTAGAGAGTTGTCAACTGTCGAATTTCTATCTCAAAACACAAGTCAACGATCTATGCCACTATTAAACCAATGCATCATTACCGTTAGAAACAAATTTGTAGTTACAAGGATGAATTGTCCATACTTAAAGGACTGTTCAAAATCAAAATACATTTCTTCTAATTGCATCTACAAACTTTCATTTCCTTTTGACATCTCATCTTTACTCTCAAATTCTTTAACTTTATGTAACATCATTCCTTATAACCATTCAAGTATAGTTCATAATGTAATTCATCGACTCATCCTTTTGGATTAAAAAGCGATGGAGTTTGAGGTTACCTCTCTCCCTCAAAAGAGAAAGGAGGCGACATGTTCTTTTGGTAACTCAGCTAATAGCATTGAGGAATGGTGGGATAAACTTGCTCGAGTTAATGTTCTTATAGTAGATAATTATCCCAAAGACAAAGAAGGGAGATCCTTAGAGAAATATCTATACAAAAATATAGTTTACATCCGCGACTCTCTAGATGGAACTACCAGTGCTGCTGATAAGGTCTTACTTGACATTGGTAAGACCTTCTTAGATTGTGGAATCTTAGGAGGCCAAGAGAGGAAGAAAGGGTATGTTTCCAAAGGGAGCACGAATTCCACATATAGTTGAAATATTTGGATTTTAAGTTATGCTTCTGTCACGAATTGAGGACAGTCTAGTTGTAGAAGACGCCGTATACTGTATGAAGAACCCTTGATTGGTTACCTTTCCAATTATGAACCCTTCATAGAATATACAAGGCTTTATAACCACTAGCTTCCCAAGAACATATAGATCCATAAGATATCATCATACAAACATATTTATATAAAATTTAAACTACAAATTTTGCATTAAGCAGTAATTTAGTACATCTAGGGCTATATTACTAATAAAACGAAAGCACATAAGTAAAAGTCTACATAATCAGTTCTCTCAACACACTGGATGGCTCACTCTTACCCAGGTCCTTAAGCTAACCAGTAGCATCCCCCAGCTAGCCTCAATGAATAAGCTATCCTGCAGCAAAAGTCTAAGAGGGTGTAAGCCTAAACTTAGTGAGCAAAACCCTCAGCTACACCATAAGCAAGTTATCAATATATTATATTCACGCATATGAATGAATGGACAAATAGAATGCCAAACAATACGTATAGTTAACTAGTCCATATACGCAACTCAGATTTAACGCTCTTCGAAGTCATACACGGTACCAATTAGATTTGGGTATTATACTAGAACTTACTTTTCTACGAAACTCCACATTTCGTACTTAAATCAAATAAGTCCTTTATTTTCATAAAACCAAGTTCTAGTATTATTGTGAGTGGGCTCCCACAATCTACACTCACCCCTAAATGGAGGCCTTTAAACTTAACCCTTAGTTCAGCGATTGGTGCCTCTAATGCTTAGTATTCCTGCAGGCTAGGATAAGGTCATTTTGTACCAGTACACCATATAAAACCAATAAATTTATAATAACAACCCTCGAATGACCTCTCTCTACCTCTGTATGATGTGACAACCGAAATTATGTCTATGTAATGCATGTACTAGTTTCTTCTTATGAACCGAGTATAGTTAAGTCCAATTATGATGTGATCATCCAATAGTATATACAATCATTATCTATACTACTATGCAACAACAAAGTATTATTTGTACTTAAGGTAAATTCACAACTCAACACATAATAACATACACAAGCATTTCTTGACTCCACACAACAATCAATTAACAATATCATTTAAGCCCACTATCTGCAATCACATATAAGCATGGAATCTAGGGTAAATACTCACTTGGCTATGACGACTCGCTCTAGTTGTAGTAATCAATCGAGAGATCCTCACCCACGTCGAGATCTCCTAATCATTATGATATAATAATGATAGTAAGCAATTGAATTAACTAATAATTCTAGATATCTATTTATCTAATTCTACTTAGATTACTATCAATTTTTTTATCTGATTAGACTTTATCACTAATCGTATCTAACTTTTTCATTCTATTTTTGATATTTACGAATTTATAGTCATTTTTTCATTATTTTTAGATGTACATTCACATAGTGATGTCCGTTTTGAATGTTAAAACCCGTGTTTTACGATATAGACTAAATTTATTGAAATTCTAACTATTGAAGCTTAATTATTCTTATTGGCTAGTTTTATGTTCTATTTTAGTAGTTAATGGTTTCATTAGTCATTAATTCTTACACTTAAATGATATTATGGTTTATTATCTTAGAGGCTTATGTCATGGCTTATGTCATCATTTGCTTATATCATGGCTTATGTTATCATTTGCTTATATTATGGCTTATGTCATCATTTCCTTAAGTCATTGCTTACATCATTATTTAACTATGTCATTGCTTACATCATTATTCATTACATATGTACTCTTATCCTTATGTATTCATACACTTTGTACATATGTTATGTTTATACTTATACTTCTAACATACTAGTATGTACACTTGTGTACTTATACGTATACTAATACACATACGGTGACATACATATTTTTATACGTATTTTCGTATGCCTAGCGTTCCCTCTTAAGAACGCTTCACAAATTTCATATTTTTGCATTTTAAGGGTGTATTTAGCAAGGTATATGTATGTATAGTTAGTATATACCTCTTTTTTGGTTATGTACGTAATGGATACTTATGTACAAGGGTCTTTCTACATGTATGTAACAAGTGTTTTTTATATACACATACTTAAGCATATGTACACATGTTCTTCTTCCATTTACTAAGGCTCTCCTACACTTCTAAGCATAAAAATTGGAACTTTATTCCTTCAACAACATGTATGCACATATCACATAAACTTCCTACACCAACCTAACTTATATATCTAACTACTAAATAAGATGGAAAAGTACATAACAACATACCTTTTGCTCCTTGTGATATGTAAGAGAGGTATTAATTTATCTAGTGTATAAAAAGTTATTGAAATATGGAAGTAGATTTGAAAAGTTTGAGAGAAAGGGGGACAAGAGAGTGATGGTTTGGAATAGGAAGAAGAAAAGGGGTTTTGTGTTGTGTATTTTATGTTTTATATTAAAGAGAATTGGGGTCTAGGAGGGGGACAAGAGTGTATGGCAACAAGAAGGGAAAAGGGGAAAACAAATCCAAAAGAAAAGAAAAGAAAAGAAATCAATAGAAAGAAAGAGAAGATTCTAGTGTAATAATGACATATATGTTGACTTTGCAATATGTTGACTTAATTAACCTTTGACTTGGTCAACATTTCAAATTTATATGTAATCTAAGTTTATGTAATGAAAGAATTAGGGGAAATTACGAAAAAAATTAAGGAAATGTGAGAAAACATGGGGTTTAATGAAATGATTAGTAAGGATAGGTAATGAGATCTTCCTTTAGGTATTTATATCCTATATAAATCATTTGGTAGGCCACTTAATGTAATTGTCATGAAAAGTGTTATTTAGGGTATTAATACTTATTATATGTAACATAAGCATCAACTAAACTCTTAACTCTATATAATACTAGCCTATTTATATACTTAGAAAATGAATGTGATCTATGATGCAATATCTTAGTTTCTAAGGGATTACTTTAGTATTATATGTATTTATGAATGATTGAAAGTTATCTTTAATCTTTTACCAATGATTTTGTATAATATTAAGGATATATTAGCAATTAGGGTTTGAGGGTAAATTATGGAAAATTAGTTCCTTTATATCCTTAAAGTTATAGTTTTAGGGTTTTTATCACTTTCGGATGAAATCTTTAGTGTTTACATATGTTTAGGGTAGAAAAATTTTATATGTGATTGATTAGTTATTTTATAGTTTTCACTTTCACTAGCATTGTTAACTTTTAGAAATATCTAACATACTTAAGTTTACCTCAGATGCTAGGCTGAAAAATTTAGGGGTTTATAACTTCCCTTTCCCAGCATTCGTGAAGGGCTTCTTCAACTACTTCTAGGTCACGTTAAGTATGTTCTTACTAAACACATATCGGTGTTTGACGGCTTTCGAGATAGTCTGTGAAGAGGTCGAAGTTAGGGCTACACCTCAATTGTTCTGGTATTTCTTCACAATTAGGACATAACCTGACTGGTGGTACTTTGCTGTTGTAAGGCATAGGTATAAGTTTATGGATTGATTGAAGTCTAAGATCCACAAGTGACATGATAAATTCATATCAATAGTGTCGGATGAGGAGTTAGATTTCTAGAATCAATGGATTGAACCAATTCACACCAAAGATATAGAACTGATACTGAATAACACTATAGTGGCAAAGAAAATTCAAGAGAGGAGGAGGACCAAAATGTTCTTTTAGGACGTTGAGAGAATTATAAGGTATTATGAAAGTGGAGAGCCGATCTTTTCCAAAAAGGAAGGTATAATAAAGAGTAACCACTGTGTTGAGTATAGCTACAAGAGGAAAGCCATTTTCATGACTTAAGGGGAGAATTGTTGCCTTTGAGCATTGCTTAGCATGGACAATGTAAGTTCATTCTTTTTCCTTACATTAATATTAACATGATTACTCACATTACAGATATGGATGCTGGTGAGGATAATCCTACCAAGCTATTGGCCTAAGTTAAGGCTATGAAATCAAAGGCTAATAAGTGGGCTGCTACTATATCTACTACCACTCGGTCAGTTGCCATAAAGAAAGCAACAAAAGAAGTACAACAAAGTAGGTGGCAGCATAAAAGAAAACCTCCTAATTAATTGAGAAGTAAAAGGTTGGTGAGAAGATTGTATAGGCCGAGGTTGCTCATTTTGGGGAGCCTCTACTCAAGAATATTCAACCTGCTGCCAAGCCAAGAAATGGTGGTCAAGAGACCCAACCCAATAGTGAGGTTGAGGATACCATTACCACCAAAGGGTCATTGTTGATGGTGGAGGCGGCATTGAGTACTAATAGGAAATCGAGGAAGGAACTTGCTAGCCAACCACCTGCCAAAAGGTCCAAAGATTTGGATGAGAGGATGAAGGAGGCAATGCATAATAAAGCTTTCAGCATTAGTAGTGTTGAATTCATCACCAATACGGACGTCGATGATTCTTATGCTAGAGCCACATCTTAGATACTAATTTAGCCCTAGGAGACAGGAAAAAATCTTTAGCCTTAATGAAAGGAATTATTCTTCCAAAGGACAAAGAGATTACTAAGAAGGATGTCGACAGGGTCGATGGTTGCAATAAGGCCCATATTACGACTAAGATGTATGATGTGGGTATCCATAACCATCTTTTAACTATTGAATTTGTTTAGTTGCTAACGCTCCTTTCTTTTTCAGATAAGTAGCCACATTTTGATGGCTTTGGATAAGGTTGATAAAGAAACAAAGAAGGTAATATCCATAGTAGTCTTCATGTATTTTGTCAAGTCATTTCTAATACTCATCTACTAAATGAAAATGTTGCAGAAAATCGAGAATGCATACAGTGTTTTGAAACCCCAGACTGCTGTTGCTAAGAATGCAAAGATAAGGCCAAGATGGAGGTACGAAGCTCTAGGAAGACCTTATTACCGAAAAGTTGGCACATACCTTAATTGCCAATGAAGTCTTAAGCCTGAAGGCTAAGATTGAAGAGCAATATAAAGAGTCCAAAGGCTTAAAGGAAGAGCAGTAGAAAAAGAAAGAAGAGTGTTGGGGGCTGGGCTGAACTCTTTGCACAATGTGTGATGAGGAAGATAAGCTTAGAATGCAAATTAAGGAGTTAGAGACCAACAACATGAATTTACAAAGCCGTGTTGTTGAGCTTGAGGAGATTGTGAGGAGAGGACCCTCTATTGAAGAGGCACTTGATATAGTCACTTCTAGTCGGCAATACGAGAGACTACTATAGAAGAAGTTGTTGGAAGGGTTCCAAGTGGCAAGAAAGGAGATCCTAAAGCTTCACCTTAACTATGATCTCTCATGCCTTGACTTTACCGATGTCGATGACAAAGTCAACAGTTGCGATGAGGCCGACAATAATGAATCAAGCATCGAGATAGTTATGAAGAGTAATAACAAAGCTCATGTTGAGGATCTAGGGGAAGACTAAGAACGTCTATCAAAAGAAATCCCTTATGTGCGGAAAGAGAAATTTGTCATCTTTGAGACCCCAAGCACCGAGAAAGAGGTTTACTCAAAGAAAGCCTTAGCCTTTGATTCAAAAGTTACTTCTATTGATAGAAAATAGGCTATAGGATTCCTTGTATTTCTTATACATTGAGTTCTATTAATAGGTTGATATTTGTAACAATACATTATTGAATGAAAAGTATCTTTCATATAGCTATTTCTAGTAAGTTTGATTTCACGCACCACGTTTTCCAAGTAAGTATGATATACGTGTTTTATTTCAAATGTTCTTATTTGTTAACATGTTTTATTTCACACGCTAAGTATTTCTTGACATGTTTTATATCATAGGCTTAATTATTTTGTCATGTTTTATTTCACATGCCCAATTTATGTGTCTTTATAGACATTGTCCATTAGCCATTTCAGATGTGGACTAGCCACATTACTTGGCTATAAGATTAATTTCCATAGTTTGTTAATTGTGATAAGTTAGAACTTACATTAGTTCGTTTGCCATGCAGCCTAGAACTCATTAACTCAGCAATAATGAAAGGATTAAGAAACAAAATAAGATTTCAAATATAATTCCCATAAACAAGTAAACTATCACCTTACAAACAAATGGAGATGAACATCATTTGAATAATCAATTGAAATATAATTTCAAATTCTTAGTGTTCCATGCTCGAGGGATAATTGATCCATCTAACCTTTCTAGTCGATAGGCCCCCTTGCCAACAACTTCCTAAAACCTGACTGGATCTTCTTAATTTGCATAAAGTTTTCCTTGACTCACTTGTCCGCCAATTGCGTCCATCTTTCAGCAAACTAGATCTTTAGGTTGAAGAACCTTGTTCTTTACTTTTTGATTGTAATACCTAGCAGCTCTATGCTCGTACGCCTCAACCCTAGCTCTTGTAATATCTCTGATTTCATCAATAGTGTCAAAATTTGTCATTAATCCAACTTGATTAACCATCACATCGAAGTTCTATGCCTGTAGATGAGGCAAATCCAACTTAATCGGCAAGATGGCGTCTATATCATATGCTAACCTGAAAGGAGTCTCCTCTGTCACAGTTCTATGGGTGGTTTGGTGCCTCCATTAGACATTCGATAGTTCATCGACCCATCTCCCTCTGACTTGATCTACTTTCTTTCCTAGGCCGTGCAATTCAATCTTGTTCACAGTTGCAACTTATCCATTGGTCTGAAGGTGTGCTATGGATGCATAGTTTAAGCGAATGCCATACTTCTCACAAAATACTCAAAACTTGTTGTTGTCAAACTGCAAGTCATTATTTGTGATTATCATGTAAGGAACTCTGAATCTTGATATTATGGAATCGAAAACAAATGCTTCCATTTTCTATTTAGTGATTTTCCTCACTGCCTTGGCCTCTACCCATTTAATAAAGTAATCTACAACAATAATGATGAATTATCATTGGGTTGTAGATTTCGGAAAGGGTCTAAGAATATCTCAACCCCACTAGGCGAAAGGCTAAGGATTGGATAGGCTGCATAATTCAGTTGTAGGTGCTCGACTCAATGCCTTGTGCTTTTAACATTGTGAATAGTGCTGAACAACTTCCTTTGCATCTTCTCTCATGTTTGGCTAATAATGGCTGAGTCATAGTGCTTGAACATACAATCTCTATGCTTTTACATGGTTACTACAAACACCACCATACAATTCAAATAACACCCTTTGGACATCTCTCGAAGGATGGCATTGAAGGTAGGGTTGTGATATGTTGTGTTTCTATAATTGACCTTCAATCAATGTATAATTAGCAGCTTAGTAAACTAATCTTCGTGCTCCTTTCTTGTTGTCAAGGAGAGTATTGTCTCTTAAATAATCTATTAGGGGATCCATCTAAGATTCTTCTTTTGGGCAAGGAGCCAATCCATACCGCTACGAAAGAGTGGATAAGCTTTTATGTAGAAGAAATTCGACAAAAAGTTTGTTGCTTAAGTTAGGTAATGCCATACGAGCTAATTTTGACAATTTATTGGCAACAATATTCTTACTTTTCAAAACCTTATGGATGGAAAAAGATTAAAATTCTTCTGTGAACGTTCATACCATCAATAGATACTTGCTCATCTCTTCTTCCCTTGCTACATAACTTCCCACGACCTATTTCATTACCAATTGTGAATTAGAGAACACTTCAAGTTTCCCAATGCCAATTTCAGTCCAACAATCAAAGCTTCATACTTTGCTTCATTGTTGCTATCGAGGAATCCCAATTTTAAAGCGTAATGAACTTTAACATTGTAGTGGATGATGAAATATGCCTTGGGGGTGATGCAAGGAATTCTTTGCGATCATTGAAAGCTCTTTTGCAATCGTTAGATCATTTGAATTCTTTTAGATTCTTTAAGATTTTAAAGAATTCTATGCACCTATTTGCACTTCTAGACATAAACCTATTGAGGGTGGCTATTCACTCGATGAGTTATTGCACTTCCTTGACTGTACGAGGGGATTTCATGTTTATTATCACCTCAATCTTTCTCAAGTTGGCCGCAATGCCGTATTGAGTGACTATGTATCCTAAAAATTTTCCTAAAATTGTGCCAACGATGCACTTCTGTGGGTTAATCTTCATGTTGTATCTCTTTAGTGTAACAAATGTCTCCATAAGATCAGCAAGATGATGATCCTCCTTCTCTCTCTTCACAATCATGTTGTTGACATATACATCAAAGTTTTTGTGAATTTGGGGTTTGAACATCTTGGTAACAAGTCTTTGGTAGGTTGCAACAACATTTTTCAACCTAAAGGGCATTACCGTATAATAATATGTTCCAAAATTAGTAACAAATGATGTATGAACTCTATCCTTCTTATCAATCTTGATTTGGTTATAACTAGAGAAAGCATCCATAAAAGAAAGTAACGCGTATCCAACAGCTAAATCTACTATCTAATCAATTTTTGATAGTAGGAAACTATCCTTAGGATAGACCTTATTGTGATTTGTGAAGTCTATGTACATATGTCACTTGCCACTAGACTTCTTAACTAGCACATAATTGGTTAGCCAAGTCAGATAAGGCTTTTCTCGAATAAATCTTCCCTTTAATAGCTTCTAGACTGCTTCTTCTATTGTTGCTTGTCTCTCTAGTGCAAAATGCTTTTTCTTTTGTTGGATCACCTTCGCACTCTGATCAATCTGGAGCTTATCTACCATGACTTTTCTTGGGACACCTGGCATGTTAAAAGGGGACCATGCAAATGCATCAGTGTTGATTTGCAAGAAGTTGATCAAACTTTGCCAAATATCTATTGACAAGGGTTTCCTTATCTTAATAGTTTTGCTAGGGTCATCTCCTTAAGAAATTTCCTTAGTATCACTCTTGGCATTCTCTATGGTGATCGACTTGCCTTCCAGATAGGTTTCTACTTAAAATACCTCTTCTCGTCTTAAGGCCCTCATATATAAAGACCTTGCCAATTGTTGATCCCCTTTGCACACGTTGACTCTCGTGGGAGTAGGGAACTTGGCTTTGAGATGTACAATTGAAGGGACATTGCTGAATAGATGCTAACACGGTCATCCCATGATCATGTTATATTAGGACCAACATTTGATGATAAGGAAGTCCACTTTATACTTTATGACATGCTCGTCATTGGCGATCTATATCAGCAAAGAAATTACTCCGACTACTTAGATAAGTTGATTCTTGAAGGCATATAGATCATACTTATAAGATCTTAGCTGTGCTTTGATCTTAGGTCTTATCTGGTCGAAAGCATACTAAGAAATGATATCTACCGAACTTCCTATGCCAATAAGAAATTTTTTTGACCTTGAAGTTGGCAACTCTTGCATTGATAACAAGTGCATCATCATGCGACCTTGGGATGCCCTCAAAATCTTCATTTGTAAAAGAGATTGTGTTGTTCATCCTAACCTTCTTGCCTTAGATGTTGCAAACATAATTTTTGGCGTTTGTTAGGCTCAAAGAGCTTAATATTCCTATGGTAGGTTTGTCGACAATAGTGTTAATCACTTCATTGGGTACTTTGCTAGAATTTGCATCCCTTACATCTCTCCTAGCCATAGCTAGCTGATTGTCATTCTCTTGTTCCTCATGTCTCCTCTAAGACAATCTCTTAATATTCTTATCATCATACGCAATCTTGAAACTTTCGCAAATGCCCACGTTGAATTGCATCCTCAATCGCATCCTTGAGTTAGATGCACTCATCTGTGTTGTGACCTTTGTTATGGTGGAAGTCATAGTACTTATTGGAATTTCGCCTTGAGGGATTTCCTCTTATTCTTTTCGGCCATTGTAGAATGCCTCTCTACTACATACCTCCATCAATATGTCCAAAATTGGATGAATGATTGGCATATCGAATGAAAATGTTGGAATCCTTGGTCTCTTTCTCTTAGCATTCGAACTTTGATCATCATTTGTACTAAGTCTATCCTATGCACTTTTCCTTTTATCATTTTTCTTATTTCCTTTGTTTTGATTGGCTTCACGCTAAGCCTTTATTTTACCCTCTTGGCAAATGTATGAGGTAGCTTTGGCCTTGAACTCAGTGAAAGCTCTTGGCTTATTCTTTATGAGAGGCTTGAAAAAGTCTCCATAGAGCTTCACTCCATTGATTATGACATTAAGGGCCACACTTATATCTAATTCTAAGATTTGAACCATTTCAACCATAAATATAAACCCTACAAATCTAGCCTTTTTAAGTATAGAATCAAATCCCTAAACTGCAGATGATTTCCTAAAGTCAATAGAGCCAGTGAAATTTAAAACTGATTAAATCTCAATTCAAAACCTAAAGCGAATATGAAAAACTTTAAATTATCAATTGAACCTCTAATCGCATACGAAGACCCTAAAACCTCAAGTATATGTAATTGCAAAAGTTAACCTCAAACCTCATCAAAACCCTAAGATAACAATCGAAGACTTAAACGCGTATGAATATATTAAACCTTAAATGTGTAAAAATACTAGAGATTGTACCTGAATGTAATAAAAACGCTAAAACTATAACTTTAAGGATATAAAAGCACTAATTCACCATAATTTACCCTAAAATCCTAATTGATAATATAACCTTAGTATTATACTAAATCAATAGTAAAAGATTAAAGATAACCTTCAATCATTCACAAATATTTATAACACTAATGTAATCCTTTAAGAACTAAGATATTTCATCATAGATCATATTCATCTTCTAAGTATATAATTAGGATAGTATTACATAAAGTTAGGGGTTTAGTTGATACTTAGGTTACATGTAGTAAACCTTAATACCCTAATTGATACTTTTTATACTAGTTATACTAAGTAACCTATCAAATGATGTATATAGGATATAAATACCTAAAGTAAGATCTTATCATCTATTTTTACAAATAAATTCACCAAATGTCTCATTTCCTTAATTTTTCTCTTAATTTTCCTTAATTACTACATTATGTATACTAAATGGCATATGCTTTTGGAAAGTTGACTAAGTCAATATGTAGAAAAGTCAACAAAATGTCACTTTCACTTTAGAAAATATCTCTTCCTTCTAATGATTTCTTTTCCTTTCTTTTCTTTTAGATTTTTCTTCCTTTTCCCTACTTCTTTGCTGTCCACAACTTCTCCACTTTGGACCCCATTTGTTTTCATTTTCAAAACACAAAACAACACAAAACCAAGTTTTTTTCTTTGTTTTCCCAATCATGATTCCATTTGCTTCCAAAATTCCAAAAATTTTCTTACATACTTTCACACTTTCTACTAACATAAATCAAGGAGAAAGAGGTATGTTATGATTTGATTATCTATTTTATGTAGTAGTTAGTTGTGTAAGCTAAGTTAGTATAGAAAGTTGGTATGATATGTGTATATATGTTGTTAGAAGTGGAAGCTCCATATACATGTGTAGAAGAGTAGGAATCTTTATAAAATGAAAGAAGATGCATGTTTATATGTCTTTAAGTATGTGTACATAAGGGTATACTAGAGAAATACAAGTATAAAGACCTTTGTACATAAGTATTCATTATGTACATAACCTAAACTAAGACATATACTAGCTATACATACCTATACCATGCTAAATACACCCTTAAAACACAAAAAGAATGAAATTAGAGAAGCTTTCTTAAGAGGAATTTTAGGCAAACGAAAATACGTATGTAACCATATGTATATATAAGTATATGTACAAGTATAAATATGGTATAAGTATAAGTATATATATAAGTATACTAGTATACATATAAATATAGTAAAGGTATAAGTATATAGTTAACATATGTAAAGTGTACACAAGACACTTAAGTATGACTTAAGCATGAGGTAAGGGCTTATGCAATCAAATGATGACGTAAGCAATGATGCAATTAAAAGATAACATAAGCCATGACATAAGCAAATGATGACACAAAGGATTGATGACCTAAGCGATGACATAAGCATAAGCTTGTAAAATAATAAATTATAAGATTAGATAAGAATATAAGATATATATGTGTACATGTACTTAGGAGTTGAATCCTTTAAACCCTAATATACTTCCTAAATTGAATTAAACTTAATTAAGTATGTGAATTAGTACTATCAATGTAAAATTCCCTAAGTGTAAGAATCTAATGGCTAATTAAATCATTAAATACTATAATAGGATATAAACATAAGCAATAAGAATAATTAGGCTTTAATGAGTTAAAATTTCAATAAGTTTAGTCCATATCGTAAAACACGGGTCTTAACATCCAAAACGGACATCACCATGTGAACATGCATCTAAAAACAATGAAAAACGACTATAAGTTCATAAATATCAAAATTAGAATGAAAAGTTACTAAATACATAAAGAAAGTCTCATAACCGACAAATATAATAAAATAGTTACTCTTAATCCCATTCAGTATGGTAAACCTTATATACATTATACTTGGGCTATATTGGGGAAACTAGACAAACTATAATAGACTTTTAGTTAACTAAGCAATTTGACTTCTCAGAATACTTATAAGTTTTACTATTTTTCTTTAGGCATTCAATATCGAGTTCTGGAAACCCCAAAGCTTGGAGAACGAGCAAAAATCCAAGTGAGGGAGTTTTAATGACCTGCTATTTGCTTGTGCGTGTTATTTATATGAGGTTTTGCTGCTTACTGTTGCTTGTATGTTTGAATGACTGCCTTGCTTGTTTGCTATCATCTGTGTGATCACCTTTTTAAATTGATAAATATAAGTATCAAACCAAAATAACCAATTATACTCACTGCATGTCTATGACTCGATAAAGGTATGAATAGAGAGTGTTAGCTTTGCAAAAATCTTGAGAAAAGAGTTTTTGGAAAAGGCTTTTCTACTCTTAAATATATTTTGTATGATCTCTACAAGGGCTCATGGAGCCATAAATAATATTTTAGCATTAGGGCAAAGCTAGCATGGGATCTCCGATTGATAGTGAGAGGACTTGCTTTATTATGCCTGTAAGGCCTTGGATAATTTTAGTTGCAAGAGGACTTGCATGTTTGTGCCCGAGGGGCCTTGGATGGTGGATAGTCCTAGTTTAGGATCTATCTATTTAGGTTAGAACTCTTTTCTTGATTAGGGTAATAGTTAAGTGTTGCCTAGAGGGGTGGTGCCCCTAAGCAGCCTCATGTGAATAAGCTAAGGTGCCTTGTATGGGTAAGTATAGGAGATAATCGAGGTGTAGACGACATAATTCTATACCGTTCATAGTTTTGGACTCCTATGGATGTGTTGCTTGCATTCATTATGCCCATATTCATTTTATATGTGGATAGCTTGCTTGCATGTGTGATAATAATGTGTGATAACTTGCTTGAATGGTAGTGGTGAGGGACGAGCTTATTGAGCTATTTTTTGCTCATTCCCCCTTAGTTTCTCTTACAGGTTTACTTACGATGGGATTGGGATAAATCTTGAGTGTCGATGTGAGATGAAGATATGTATATTAGTGTTAGAATTAGTTGAGATCTTTATAGGTGATACATGAATATCCTTTGTAGCAAATATTTATATGTTAGAATTTAATATAATTTAATTTTTCTTGCAGTTTTCTAATGTTGGTATATCCTGTCTTATTATTTGGTAGGGGATACTGATTCTCTACGGTTCTGAGGAACTGTGAGATATCGGATATCTATAGTTATTTATATTTATATGTTATGTTATGTTACAATAAATTAATTACTTGAAAATCAGTAATCTTAGTGATTTATTATTTAGAGTCTTGCAATCTCTCACTTGCAAGGCGGTTTTCATATCATGGGTGTACACATGTTATGGGAATTTTAGATAATCCTATTAGGCCCCCTTTAAGGTCTTGACAATAAACTTGGCCAAGTTGTCTCTAATTGACTCATCTAATCTTTGTTTAATTGTGTTAAGGATTTAGGAATCCTTGACAGGAACCTTACTTATAAGGAAGTGTAAACAAAACACTTCTGCTAGTTCATCGAAAGAAGAAATAGTGTTTGGTTTTAAGTGTTTGAACCATGTATTGACTTCATTCCTCAAAGTTGAGGGAAAAACCTAATAAGCCATTGCATCACTCAAGTCGTGCAACTTGGCTAACGTACGATAGTACTCCAAATGGTCTTTGGGGTCTTTCATCTTGTCATAAGTTTCAAACTATAGCAGTTCCTCTAAAATCTCAAGAACAAAGAGACTTTTCTTGATTTGGAATTACTTGCTTGCTGTAGCAAGAGTAATGACATGCAAGGGTCCTGTATGCTACACTTGTTGTAGTTGCTCGCCTTTGTCGTTCTTTTTTATTACAGGAGCCGAGGGTCGCATCACAACCTCGGTTTACTTTTTTGGTAACTTGGGTGAATAAATTAAATCATCGCTATTTTCAGAGTCGTAATCACCATGCTCTTTGTTTTGATTTGTATGAATACTATTATGAAGGAGGTTAAGGATCTATTCATACTTTTTGTTCAATTCTTATTTTTCCTTAGCCAAATCAAGGCAAAGTTGCTCGAGTCTAGCCAGTTGTTGCTCATTAGTACGCTGACTCCCTCCCTCAAGGTGTTAGGAGGAAGTACTAGTACTTGCACTTTTGGTCATCCTAGTTTTAGCCATGTAGGTATGTTTAAGGAAAAACAGATAGTGTTAAATGTTGTCAGTAGATTTTGGAAGTTAGAAATGTTCTACAAAGAAAAGAAAATTGCTTGGTACCAAGGTTAGTCCGGTGTGGTCACTCTGATACCTAAGTTAGTAAGTAAGAATAAGCAAAGTAAAAGAGAGTAGTCAAGAATTATTAGATGTCTCCTACAAAGTTTCTTTCTCATATTTATAAGAGACTATTGTATCTAAAGTAGCAATTATTGGAATAACTATTAGGATACGTAGAAGCTTCTTGATTAGACACCTTTCTTGAAATATAGGGAGAGTAGGCAATTATGTAATATAACTATGCTTGTAATAATTGTTCGAGCCATGAACTTGAATTCAAATAAGGAATAGATCTGTGTTACTCAATGGATTGCCAAAAATGTAAATTATTCAGCGAGATATCAAGAGTTTAGATTACCTATCTTGTTGGCAATCGAATGGACGAGTGAGTGAAGTTATGTCAACGCTTGTCAAACCGAGTAGATGAAAATAGACTATCAACAGACCTAGTAATAATGAAGCACCAAAGAGGACATTTGAGAAAGGACAAGGATTAGGGTGAAAGACTAGCCAAATCAAGTGCCTTAAGTGTTAAGGATTTAGGTATATGGCTGCCTAATGGCAATGCTTTGAAGGTTAAATTGGATAGTAAGAACAAAGAGGTTAAAGAAAGAGAGGAACTAGAGAAGAACACTAAGAGTTGGAGGAGACTGTCAAAAGAGGACTCTCTATCGAAGGGGCACTTAATATAGTCACTCTTAGTCGATAGTACAAGAGATTATTATGGAAGAAGTTGTTGGAGGGGGTCCATGCAACAAGAGAGGAGACCCTAAAGCTTTACACTAACTATGATTTTTCTTACCTTGATTTTGCCGACATCAACAACAAATTCAATAGTTGCAACAAGGCCAATGACGATGAATTAGGCGTCAAGATGGTTATGAAGGGTAATGACAAAGCTCATGTTGAGGATCAAGGGGAAGGCGTAGAATGTCTATCAAAATTAATCCCCTATAAGTGGAAAGAGAAATCTACTAGCTTTGAGACCTTAAGCGCTAAGAAAGAAGTTTACCTGAAGAAAGCTCCAACGTCTAATCCAAAAATTACTAATGCTGAATTTGAGAATACGCTATAGGATTTTCTTTGTATTCCTTGTACATTACGTTCTAAAAATAGGTCAAATATTTGTAATAATACATTGTTGAATGAAAAGTATCTTTCATATAACTGTTTCCAAAACGTTTTATTTCATGCACCACATTTTCTTAGCATGTATAATATACATTTTTTATTTCACACATTCTTATTCGTTAACATGTTTTATTTCACATGCTAAATATTTCTCGACATGTTTTATTTCACATGCCTTACGTCTTTTACAAACATTGTTCGTTAGCCATTTAAGACGTGGACTAGCTACATTACTTAGTTATAGGATTAATTTCTATAGTTCGTTAACTACGATAGGCGAGAACTTATGTTAGTTTATTTGTTGTGTAGTCTAGAATTCATTAACTCGGTAATCATAAAAAGATCAAGAAACATAACAAGACTTCAAATATAATTCTCATAAACAAGTAGATTATTGTCTTATAAGCAAGTAGGTTGTCACCTTACAAACAAATGGAGATGAACATCATCTAAACAATCAATTGAAATATAATTCCAAATTCTTGGCATTCTATGCTCAAGGGATAATTAATCCATCTGACCTTTTTGGTTGATAGGCCCCCTTGTAATGATTTCTCAAACCCTGACAAGATCCTCCTAATTCGCATTGAGCTTTCCTTAACTTACTTGTACATTAGTTGCTTCTGTCTTTCAATAAGCCAGATCTCTGGGTTGAAAAACCTTATACTTTACTTTCTTATTATAATACCTGGCCACTTTATGTTGGTATTTTGCAACCTTAGTTCTTGCAATATCTTTAATTTCATCAATGGTGTCCAAATTTGTTGTTAATCTAACATAATTAACCATCATATTGAAGTTTTACATTCGTAGATTAGGCAAATCCAACTCAATCGATAAGACTGCTTTTGTATTGTATGCTAACTTGAAGGGAGTCTCCTTAATCGCAGTTCTGTAGGTTGTTCAGTATCCCCATAAGACATTTGACGATTCATCAGCCCATCTCCCTTTAACTTGATTTACTTTGCTTCTTAGGCCATGTAAGATGATCTTGTTCACGGCTTCAACTTGGCCATTCATTTAAGGGTGTATTATAGATGTATAGTTTAGGTGAATTCCATACTTTTCGTAAAATACTTAGAACTTGTTGTTATCAAACTACGGGCCATTATTCATAATTATCATGTAAGGGACTTCAAACCTTGATATTATGGAATTGAGAAAAAACGCTTGCACTTTCTACTCTATGGCCTCCAGCCATTTGGTAAAGTAATCTATGGTAACAATGACAAATTGTTGCTGGGCAGTAGATTTCAAAAAGGATCTAAGAATATCTAATCCTCACTAGGGAAAAGGCTAAGGACTAGATAGGCTGCATAGTTTAGTTATAGACGCATGACTTGGTGACTTGTGCTTCTAACACTATGGATAGTGCCAAATGGCTTCCATTATATCTTCTCTAATGGTCGGTTAGTAATAGCCAAGTTGTAGTGCTCAAACATATAGTGTCTATGCTTTTACATGGTTACTACATATACCCCTATGCAGTTCAGATAACACCCTCTAGGCAACTCTCAGAGGAAGGCATCGAAAATAGGGTTGTAATATGCTGCGTTTGTACAGTCAACCATCAATTAGTGTGTAATTTATTGCTTGGTAAACCAATCTTTGTGCTCTTATCATATCGTTAGGTAGAGTACCCTCTCTCAAATAATCTATTAGGGGATCTATCTAAGATTCTTCTATGGGGCAAGGAGCCAATTCACAGCTCTACAAAAGAGTGGATAAACTTTTCTATGGAAGAAATTCGACAAAAAGTTTGTTGCTCAAGTTGGGGAATGCCATACTAGCTATTTTTTACAACTTATTGGCAACAATATTCTTATGTCTCAGAACCTAGTGGATTAAAAAAGATTGAAATTGTTCTATGAGCATTCTTACCATCAATAGGTACTTGATCATTTCTTCTTCCCTTGCCGTATAACTTCCTGTAACCTAATTCACCACCAATTGTGAATCAGAGAACACTTTAAGTTTCTTGGCACTAATCTCTATTGCTAGTTTCAGTCCGACAATCAAAGCTTCATACTTAGATTCATTGTTGCTGGCCAGGAATTTAAATTTTAAAATATAATTAACTTTGACATTGTGGGGGCCTTAAAGAACGAGGCCTATACCACTTCCCTCTCCTGTCAAAGAACCATCTACATAAAGTACCAAATCGGTTTCTTGGCAACCTTTACATTATCTTTCTCACTAGTGAACTCGACTACAAAATCTACCAATACTTAAGCTTTTAATGTCATTCTGGGTTTGTACTATACACCATAGGCACTTAGCTTTAGGGCTTATTTCATCATCTTATCAAAAGAGTCAAGCCATTGTATTCCTTACCGCAATGGCTGATTAATGAGCACTATGATCTGGCGAGCTTCAAAATATGGCTTCAACTTCCTTGCAAAGAAAACCACTTCTAAAACAAGTTTCTAAATTTTTGTGTACCAAAGATTTGGCCCTCGCAAAACATGACTCACGTAATAAACAAGTCAATGCTCTTTGCCATCAATTTGGACCAATATAGAAGAAAGAGCTGGGTAGTTGACTGATAGATACAAATATAAAATCTCTCCAGAGAGGGGTATTGAGAGTATTGGGGGTGACGTAAGGAATTCTTTAAGATCATTGAAAGCTCTTTCGAAATCATTAGACCATTTGAATTCTTTTGGATTCTTTGGGATTTTAAAGAATTTTGTGCACTTATCCGCACTTCTTGATGCAAACCTATTGACAACGGCTATTCGTTTAGTGAGTTCCTTCACTTTCTTAACTGTATGAGAGGATTTCATCTTTATTATCACCTCAATCTTTCTCAAGTTGGCCTCAATGCCACGTCAAGTGACCATGTATCCTAAAAATTTTCTTAAAATTACACCAAAGATGCACCTTTATGGGTTAAGCTTCATGTTGTATATCCTTAGTATAGCAAATGTCTCCTCAAGATCAGTAAGATGCTGATCCTCCTTCACGCTCTTCACAATCATGTTATTGACATATACTTTGACGTTTTTTTGAGTCTAGGGTTTGAACATCTTAGTAACAAGTCTTTAGTACGTTACATTAGCATTTTTTAGCCCAAGGGGCATTACTATATAACAATATGTTGCAAAATTAGTAACAAATGATGTATGGACTTCATCCTTCTTATCTATCTTGATTTTGTAACCAGAGAAAGCATCCATAAAAGAAAGTAACACATGTCTAGTAGTAAAATTTACTATCTGCTCGATTTTCAGTAGTTAGAAACAATCCTTAGGATAGGCCTTGTTGAGATTTGTGAAGTTTATACACATTTGCCACTTACTATTAGACTTCTCGACTAGCACATAATTGGCTAGCCAAGTTGGATAAAGCTCTTCTAGAATAAATCCTACCTTTAATAGCTTCTAGATTTCTTCTTCTAATACTGGTTGTCTCTTTGGTGCAAAATGCTTTTTCTTTTAATGGACGACCTTCTTACTCAAATCAATCTAGAACTTATATACCATGATTTCTTTAGGGATACCCGGCATTTTTTAAGGGGACTATGCAAACACATTAGTGTTAACTTGTAAGAACTTGATCAAAATTTGTCAAATATTTGCTAACAAGGGTTTCCTTATTCTCATTGTTTTCCCAGCATCATCTCCCAAAGAAATTTCCTCAGTATCACTCTCAACATTTTCTATGCTAATTGACTTGCTTTCCAGTTAGGTTTCTACCTGAAATACCACTTCTCATCTTAAGGCCCTCATATATTATCATATCTTGACATAGCATAGGATGTACCATCACACAAGAATACCTATTTATACTTAACACAGGTTCTATTTATAATAAAAGAGTACTATAACGGAGTTTAGCTTAACACCTGTTTATATAAAAGATTACATCCGACAAACTTAACCAAACCTAAAATACAGTATCTTTTTTTTTTTTTTTTTTCATATGTACAGATCCTTTATAGGAATAAGATCAAAATATTGCAAGGCTTCTTCAAAAGTGGCTGACTTCATCCTAAGTGCTCTCAAAAGACTTTTCCCCCTAATTGATGTTGCCCAGTTAGTTCTCTTCATAACTTGAGGATACACAAGTATCCCCTTAGCTATCTGTGAGCTATGTGAAAGTGGAAAAAACAAAACATAAGACACACATAACATACATTTACAAAGATCAATATTATAAGATATTCAATCTCATAACCCGAGTTATCAATAAAAACTATTTATGTAGAAAATTCGTGCTATGCTCATGCACGTGACATGTATCAATACCGATATCCTATACTTTTCCAATTCCTCATCTAGTTAGTTGACATAGCTAAGCATCTAAATACAATATTCAGGAACCTAGAGCAACAAGGAGCTACCTAAGAGCAGGACCCCAAACAAAAATCACCTACTGTAGTTTGAAAATCCAATACATGGTCAGTCATACAATGTGGCTAGAATAAGTTGAGCAATGCAATCTATATGCTTAAAAGCCAACACAATAGTTTTCAAGCTTTTAGAAACTTGACTCGTAGGTTCTTTCGTGTCATGCCATGAATGTAGTGAATAATACAATAGTCCAATATCAGGCATGAATCTCAAGTTCTACGTTATGACCAATTCAACTATCTTAACCTTAGCTTTGTTTTTTCAGCTTTATATTATATTCCTTCGCATAGGGTTCGCTTAGGGGAACACCCTAAAGAACAGTTCAATTTCCAAGTTTTTCAAATAGAAATACATATTGATGATTCAGTCATACACAAGGAAACATTTCACTTTTTCAACACACATTCAACATAATCAAGTATCCAATCAATCCAGCATGTTATTACAATTTATAACATAACTGACTCTAAGTCAAGTAGACATAGGTCTACTTGCTCAAAAATAGAAATATCCCCTTACTCGAGCTCAATAGTAATGTAAAATCCTAAGCTTCATGATGTGGCCATTCCTCACCTATCACACTTAGAAAAATACATACAGACCCCAAGTCAACTATTGAGTTAATACTACGTTCTTATGCATTTTCGTTATTGTGTTTCCGAGGATATCTTATTCATTTCTTATCCAATTTTAGTAAACTTTATATCATCATGATTGTTATTTTGAGTACTATTAAGATATCTTAAGAATCATAAGAAACCAATATTTCCAAATATCCAAAAATACCCTTTCGTGCTACCGATTCGATCGTATGTTATTATAACCTCGTAATTAACTCAATTAAATCCTAAATCTAAATTAAAAGTCATAAAATTTCTCATTTCCTGAGCTAGTCAACATTCATTATGTATTCCAAAATACTAATCTTTTGCATATTTAACAAATATCACATTAGTACTAATTACTATATCATATATTAACCTAATATATAGGTTTATATTATGAAAATACATAATAAATAGTATACGAGCTTGATTCATTCCACAAAAAAATCCTATAGACTCATAAAAATATATAGTTTAATTATTGACCATGAATTATACTAAAATAACTATTATATATTTTTATGAAAATAGCAATTTTAACTCAAAATAAGTGAAAATTAAGTGAAGACGTGAATTTATTCATAAGATAAAATTCAAGTGTCCTAAACATCATTATCAACATCCAGAAATCATAATACATAAGGCTTATACTTTGATTTTGTTAAAAACTAATTAATTCACTAAAATAGTAAAATTGCTAATTTTATCCAAAATAATTACAATAATTAGTAAGCATAATTCTTTTAAAAAATTCTTATTACTACAATTAAATACATATATTGAGTATGTTACATACAAATTTTCAACTTAAAAGGACATAAT
This sequence comes from Lumnitzera littorea, assembly GCA_024138015.1. Classification (NCBI taxonomy): domain Eukaryota; kingdom Viridiplantae; phylum Streptophyta; class Magnoliopsida; order Myrtales; family Combretaceae; genus Lumnitzera; species Lumnitzera littorea. The sequence continues at coordinate 79,402,386 of JAMXBB010000006.1, read as the reverse complement.
TTACTATTTCTAAAGTTTAATTCAATTTTCGTCCAAATAGAGCAATTTCTTATTGAACTTATATTTCAATTAATTATTTCACTAAAATAAAATTATTAAATTATTCTATATATGAAATAACTCCAGAAAACCAGGTTTCATAATTAAATAATACCATTTACTATTTTTAGAAAAATTACAAATTTTCAGTAAAAAATTTAGTTTACTTGAACCAACCGTCTCTAACCACCCTTTAGCCACCCAACCTTATCAAAACACCTCTTTTGTTGGTGCTTTCCTTGACCTTAATTGGCCACCATAGTTGGACATCAATAGCCTATTGAATTAGCTTGATCAGATTCCATACCTTATTTTTGCTTTAATTTTCTTATTTTTTTCTAATTTCTTTCAAAAATTTCTAGAGTGTTTTCATTATATTTTCAAACTTTCAAAATGATTTTTGTGAAGTTTACAAGTCTTATTTATATTTTCCAAATGGATAAGAATTTATAAAAATTGAATATGTGGCTTACGCATGCCATTTTTTTTTATTTTCATTATATGAGGTGTCATTTCCTCGTTTCTTTACTTTTGACTCATCATCGAAATTAATCTTAAGTTACCACATAGGTATGATGACTCATCCTTGCATTTTTTATTAATTTTCCAATTTTTTATATTAATTTACCTTATTTAAATAATAATATCTTATTACATATGTGTATTTAATACAAATAATGCATGTTTTATGTTCATACATGTATAATTCAACTTTATTTATTTTTTTATAAGTTAAATAACTTATCTCTAATATCTCGTTATATCTAAATGCTTGAATTTTATATTTTCGATATTTATTGACTTTGGTGATAAATTAATGTTTTCTTAAATTAATATTTTTATATAGCTTATTTTGAGAAATTGACTTTAGTCGAATGATTTTATCTAACTTTTCTAACATTACCATGAAGTTGGAAACTAAACTGATATTTTAGCTTGGCGCCCTAAATTTAGGGGCTCGGATCCTAGGATAATCGTATGGGCTTAAAATCTAGGTTATTACATATATAAGGACCTTACTAGTTTTTGATCTCCTTTATACACACCGACTCTCATTAGAGTAAAGAACTTGGCTTGAAGATGTATAGTTAATGGGACAATGCCGAATAGATGCTAGCACAACTGTCCAATAATCATTTTATATGGGGACCAACATTTCACAATAAGAAAGTCCACTTTATCCTCTACGACATGCTCATCGTTACCGATCTATATCTGCAAAGAAATTACTCTGGCTACTTGGATAGGTTGATTATTGAAGGCATATAGATCATATTTATAAGATCTTAGCTGTACTTTGATCCTAGGTCTCATTTAGTTGAATGCATGCCGAAGAAAGATATCTATTGACCTTCTTATGTCAACAAGAATTTTCTAGACCTCAAAGTTGGTGACCCTTGCACTGATAACGAGTGCATTATCATATAGCCTTTAGATGCCCTCAAAGTCTTTCTTTACGAAAGAGATTGTGTTATGGATTCTGACCTTCTTGCCTTGGATGTTGCAAACGTAATTTTTGGTGTTAGTCAGGCTTGAAGAGCTTGATTGGCCAATAGTAGGTCTGCCAACAATAGTGTTAATCACTCCATCGGGTGCTCTACTTAAATTCATATCCCTTGCATCTCTCTTGACAATAGTTGGCCAAGTGTTATTCTCCTATTCCTTACATCTCCTTTAAGATGGTATTTCAATGCTCACGGTATCATACATTTGGAACTTTCGCAAATGCCCATGTTGAATCGCATCCTCAATTACATTCTTGAGTTGGATGCACTCATCTGTATTATAACCTTTGTCGTAGTGGAAATCGCAATACTTATTGAAGTTTCTCCTTAAGGGATTTCCTTTTACTCTTTTCCACCATTGCAAAACACTTCTCTACCTACATACCTCCATCAATATGTCCAAAATTAGACGATTGACTGGTGTATGGGATGAATATGTCGAAATCTTTGGCCTCTTTCTCTCGGCATTCAAACATTGATTATCATTTTTGTAGTGCCTATCTTTTGCATTTTTCCTCTATCATTTTTCTTATCTCCTACGTTCTGATCGACTTCTCGCCGAACCTTTATTTTATCCTCTTGGCAAATGTATGAGGTAGCCTTAACCTTGAACTTGGTGAAAGTTCTTAGCTTATTCTTTGCAACAAACTTGAAAAAGTCTCTATGCGGCTTAACTCCATTGATTATGGCATTAAGGGCCATGCTTATATCCAATTCTACGATTTGAACCATCTCAACCATAAACCTGGCCAAGTTGTCTCTAATTGACTCATATGATCTTTGTTTGATTGCACTAAGGATTAAGGAATTCTTGATAAGAAGCTTACTTACAAGGAAGTGTTGAAGAAACACTTTTGCTAGTTCATCAAAACAAGAAATGGTGTTTAGTTTCAAGTGTTTGAACCATGTACTAGTTGCATTCCTCAAAGTTAATGGAAAACTTGACAAGCCACTACATCACTCAAACTATGAAACTTAGCCAATGTGTAATAGCACTCCAAATGGTCTTCGAGGTCTTTCATCCCTTCATAAGTTTCAAACTATGGTAGCTTGATGTACTGAGGTATCACTTCCTTTGAAATCTTAGGAACAAAGGGACTCCTTTTGATTTAGAATTACTTGCTTGTTGTAGCAGGGGTGTTGACATGCGGGGGTCTTATATGGTGTACTTACTACGGTTGCTCACCTTTGTCATTCCTTTTGAATGTAAGAGTCGAGGGTCCCATCACAACCTTAGCTCATTTTTTCGGTAACTCAGGTCAATAAATTGAATAATTGCTATTCTTGATGTCATGATCGCCATGCTATTTGTTCTGATTTAGATGAATACTATTGTGAAGGAGGTTAAGGATTTGTTCATGTTTTTTGTTTAATTCTTAGTTTTCCTTGGCTAAATCGAGGCAAAGTTGCTTGAGTCTAGCCAGATGTTACTCATTAGTATGCCGACTCCCCCCCTAAAGGTGTTGGGAGGAAGTGCTAGCACCTATACTCTTAGTCATCCTAGTTTCTACCATATGGGTATGGCTAGGAAAAGCAAACGGTGCCAAATGTTGTTGATGGATTTTGGAAGTTAGAAATGTCCTATAAAGAAAGGAAAATTGCTTGGTACTGGGGCTAATCCAGTGTGGCTATTTCAATGCCTAAGTCAGTAAGCAGGAATGAGGAAAGTAAAGTATGTGGTTAAGAGTTATTAGATGTCTCTTATAGAGTTTTTTTCCTAAATTTATAAGAGACTGTTGTATCTGAAGTAGCAGTTATTGAAATATCTGTCGAGATACGTGAAAGTTTCTTGATTAGATACGTTCCCTAAAATGTAGGTAAAGTAGGTAGCTATGTAATATAACCATACTTATGATAACTATTAGCACCATGAACTTGAATTCAAATCAGGAATGCATCCGTGTTACTCGACGAAATATCAATTACTAGGTGAGATGCCAAGAGTGTAGATTACCTGGCCTATTAGCAGTCGAATGGATAAGTAAGTGAAGTTATTTCAACTCTTGTCAAACTGAGTGAATGAAAACTGACTATCAGCACATTTTATAAGCATGTTTATTTGGTAAAGCTACTTAGCTATAAGTCAATACAGTGTTTAATACCTTAAACTGGTGGAAGTCCCTTGGTAAATCTTTTGGAAATAGGTAAAAAAACTCATTTATCAATTCTTGAATTTTTTCTTGTATATCATCCAAGTCTCTCAATTCCAACAATCTTCTGATCAACAAAAGCATAAGTTCTTTTATGTTCTCAACAACTCGGAGTTCTTTTCAACTCATCACTAGGGCCTTATTTTTATTAGCTTAGGTGAGTTGATTATGAGTTTCATTCACATGACTAGGGCTCATAAGCTACAATATGATCTTCTTCCCTTCTTTAGGAAAGGCATAATTTTGCCTGTACCCATCATATATGATTTGTTAGTTGAAGAACCATAGTCTTCCTAACAATAAATGGAAAGCTCCCATGGGAATAACATTACATATTACTTCATCTTTGTACACATTGCCTACTTATAACAGCATAACTAGTTATTCATTCATGTATAGAGCACCTTTATTATGCAACCAATGTAGCTTATAAGGTTAGCGATGCTTAGAGGTCGACAAATCTAACTTTTGCATAAGGGACTAGGTAACGATGTTAGTACAGCTACCTCCATCAACTATGATTGTGTACACTTGTCCCTTAATAGTGCACTTGGTGTGAAGCACATTTTCTCTTTGGTCATCTTCGTAGCTTGACATTAAGTTTAATATCGATCTCAATACTATGGTTATCACTTCTTCTTGGTTAGCATAGATACAAGCCTCTTCCTCATCTTCCAGTCAGTTCTTTCGACATTCTTCCCTTACTTATTATGTTCATTATCATTTGCACTATCTACATCATCACCTCGAAGGACCATAACATGTTAGTTGGGACACTTAGTAGCCATGTGTCCACAACCCAAGCACTTGAAATATTTTATCTCACTTATCTTGCAACTTGAAGTTTGTCCTCTCTCATATGTCTTCTGATATGCTCTATCATTAGCTCGACTATTCAGGTTAGCTAAGCTACAATCAAGTCAATCCCTCTTATCCTCTTCCTAAATAGGTCATCTTAGCTTGAGGTAGGCAAGATGGTGTGGAATAGGAGTCTATGAAGAGCTTAGACTAGGTCAGATTGAGATATTTCTCCTTTCCTTCTTGACCCTTTATGCTATCTTAAGGGCTTCCTCCAGTAAATGGTATCTCCGTACTTTAATAATATTTTATATCACATATTAGAGCTCTAAAATGAACCTCGATATAGTATGCGCTTTAGGCTTATCTTTACAATCTCAAATCATTAGCATTTGAAATTCCTTGACATGGTCATCAACAGATTAGCTTCCTTGGTGAAACTCCTATAATTTTGTGAAGGTATATTGAAAATAGGTCTTTAGTATATATCTTCTTCTCAATAGCCCCTTCATATCATCTTAAGAACGTACTCTTTGTTGTCTATCCCTTACTAAAGCTGCATTTAAGTTTTTCCACTACATAGTGGCCTATTTAGAGAACTCAAGGGTAGCAAGTTGAACTTTATCTGCTTCGACATACCTATAGCAATCAAACATCCTTTTAACTTTCTCCTCCTACTCGAATTTTGACATTTTCAAGCCCTCAAGGAGGTTGGTGTCCTTGTCCTTCTCCTTCATCATACTCTTTATCTTCTTCTTCCTTATCATCCACTTCTTTTTCAATTTCCTTATCTTCTTCTCTAACCTCTTCTACTTTAAGTCTTCATTGAACAAGTTGATTTTCCACTCCGCTAGCTTGGTCAAGTTAGACTAGGTAGTTAACTTAGCCAACATGGCCATATCTCCTCTCTCGCACCTCTTCTACTTGGTTATGATTGAACATACCTTGGGTTTGTTGTTTATTTACTTAGATTGTCATAACTAGGGTCTTAACAAGATCTGTAAGTCTATCAACTTTGTCACCAATTGACTGAAGTGTGTTACTCCTATGTTGACCTCAGCCAACACAAGCGCTACTATCTTGGTCTCTAATGGTGCTTCACATACTCATGACCAACATCGTATAACACTTCTTGTCACTACCTTCTTTGGTAGGAAAAAATCTAATAACACTTATTCTACTACTTTAATAGTAGTTTAGAATCACTACTCATATAGCCAACTATTTCTCACTATTCAAAGTCGCTCTCTTATACTTACAACACTTCGTCACCTAATACAATGCAACTCACTGTTGAGATTAAAGCTTGCTCTATTTTCAAAGTCGAAAAACATAGTAAGACAGAGTAGTACAAATTACTACACTTGCCTCTTGTAAATCAATACACCTCAACTCATAATTTCAAAACTCACTATAACTACCTGAACATGGTTCATACTTTAAATGTATACTATAGTAGCTACTAAAGAACACATCAGCTACTAACAACAACACAAATAGAACTTCACTACAACTTTACATACTCCCCTATGGAACCATTCTTTGATACCAATGAAGTTGATGCATCTCTAGGGTCATATACACTAAGGCTGTACCACAACAAATTGAAATAAAGAAAAACAAAAGGAGTTTAGCAAAGCCCAAGTTGCTATTAGTTGGATATGACATACCAACTAATCTTACTAAGCTTAATCTCCACTTAATATGACACATAAGTGATGACTAGGGTCACTCTCCACTGCTCCTTGCTAAAGTGCATAGATAAGAGCTAGGGAAAGAGAAGACAAAGTCTAGTGCTCTCAAAGGGAATAATTATATTCAATAATCTATATATGATTTCTACATACAAAGTAAAGGGGGTTTATATATTAGCCCCATTAGGTTTACATGATATAAGGAAAAGCAAAAAGGGTGAATTGCATATGTAATATCTAAGATATGCTAAAAAGGGTAAAAGGGATAATGTTGTAAAATGTATGGAAGAAAGAAACATTCTATAATCAAGTGTTAGGGGATATGTATTGATCTCAAGATGGTAGGCAGAATGGTCATTGTATTTGTCTGCTATTATGTACATAACGTCTCTAATAGGTTAGCACTGGTTGTAGTTAGCTTAGCAAAGGAAGGGAGAGGACTAGATAGTTTAGCTGACCTAATTTAGGTCAGGTCGAAGCTTAGGTGTTGAGCCTTGTTAGAGATCTTGTTAGGTCAATTGCTATGGTAGTTTAGCTCAGGCAAAGGTTTTGCTCACACCAGCTTAAAGTCTATCCTAATCATGATCAATGCTTGGCACTTAGATTCGATAAAGTGAAATCACCCCTGGTTAGTGATGGAATCCTCACCCTTGAGTGGTTCTCGAGCAAATATTTGTTGTGGAAGTCCTTGTAATCGCCTAGCTTGGCTTCGGGCAATAGGTCTAAGGAGTTGATTCCTATCATTGGATAACTAACCAAATAACACAAGTACAATCCAATGTGATAATCATTCATAGCAATTTGTTAGTTAAATTATAATATTTTCCATCTAATTTAAGAAGTTAATGTAGACAATATATGCTATGCTCACGTAAGTAACATTCATTGACGTCAATATCTTAGCTTAGCCTTACTCCTTACATTCATCTAATTAGTTGACACTTTCATACATTTATATAACTTATGATGGGGATCATGGGCTAATCATTCACTTTTGAGCTTAAGGACTTGCCAGTTTGGTTCATCGAGCCATCTAAGAGGAGTTGAACGCTAAGAAGCAATGCATTCTAAATTAGGGCTTGTTGAGTTGTTTCATTTCAATCTCTCTCTATCTCATCAAATTGTCCTCTAAGGTAAGTAACTTGTCCCTAATCTAAGCACTTAATGGTAAGTAATTTCGAAGCTGAGCTATCCAAGTGCCAATTAGACCAACTAAGGCCGAATAGGTGAGTAATCACTCATTTGGCCCACCTTCCCTAAGCCTTAAGTTGCTAAGCTACCGACTTTAGCAGCTCTACTCAAAGTAGTTTTGCTTAGCATACAGTATAGTATGGACCATATTCCTAAGAAGTGAATGCATGTATTATCTCTCTAACATCCATACTATTTTATTAAGGGTATTCTTTTTCTATTATTACCAATTTACCCTTTCTTTATAGTCATTTTCCATTTGAAGTATGTATCTAATTTTGTAATTAGAAGAATCATAGGACTTATCCTAATTAAGACACATAAATAGCCTACAAAATATATCAGCTGAAAGGAATCAAGAATATTGAACATAGAAACTTTTCCCTTTTGAGCTAAGCATTTCCCCTACTTGCTCTCTTTACTCTAATCTAGGTCATTCGAGCATGTACTAGTTACGAGTGGCCTGCGAGTGACCTTCGGTTATACTTGTGTTTCATATCAAGTGTAACCTAAGCTTACATGAGGTGTTTATGTATCATATTCATCATTAGTGCACAAGAAACCCCTACTCAACATACAATTACCATTTATCCTTCGAGCCATCTTATAGTTCAAACCTACCCTTGGTATGTGTGATATTGGTCTTCGTGTGTTCCTCCATGGACCTATACCATTCTTAGTATCAGAGCTTTGCTACATTTAAGTAAGCTTCTAGTTATTTGTATTTGTGTATAATTCCTATAGAATGTTGTGTGTGAAGTTAGCAAGTTGAGACTAGTGTCGTGTTGAAGGAGCTATGCATGGTTATAGCAAGTGTTGGAGTAGTTTACTAAGTTAAGGAACTTTAGTGCTGTACTTTCCCCTATTTTATGTTCATAAAATGGAGTATGTATGGCTACTATTTTGTTGTTGAGTAGCGTAATATTACCATCATTGTGGTAATTGTTGGTGTATTTGTATTAATCATTATTGTTCGAAGGAGGATTTTGCAAGTGTGTTTTAGTTGTTAACCTATTGAAGTAATACAATAATGTTCGACTCTAGTGTTCAAGAGACCTTAGGTAACCAAGAGAGTAGTGCTCATAGTGGCAATAGTTAATAAGGAAGTTTCATACCCTAATCTATAGATGAGTAACTAAACAGGCTTATTGACCTAGTGACTAACCTAGTGACTACCATCAATAAAGATTGGCAACGAGCTAGAAATGACCCATATAGGGGCTAAGGCAATGAGTTACCCGAGAGACAATGGCAGACATGGCCAAGCTAATTTCCCAAATCAATTACCTTGAGTTAGAGTAGTGGATAGAGCAACTCAATGTACATTCGCATTGGAAGAGATGAAAGAAGAGGATAAGGAGACAAGTGGTGAAGAAGAAGAGTACAATGACTCTAAGGAGAGGAATGTTTGAGCTACTAAAGTGGAAGGATTAAGGATGTAGATCCCTAGTTTTTCTAGAAGTGGTGATGTCGAAGACTACCTGAATTGGGTAGATAGAATTGAGAAATAGTTTGAGTGTCATGAGGCACTTGAGAATGCTAAGGTTAGACTTATTGCGCTAGTGTTTACTGGCTATGTCACTTTACGGTGGAAGAATTTGTAAGCTATCGAAGAAGAGAAGGAGAATGTGAGGTTTAAAATTGGGATTAAATGAAGAGAGTGATGCAAAGGAGAATTGTTTCGAGTTACTACTTATAAGACATTGAGGTAAGGAGGATCAATTGTTGATACATATGTGAAGGAATTCTAGTTTTCAATGATCTGTTACAAAGTTGTTGAGTTAGAAGATCGAGTTGTATCTTAATTTATTACTAGGTTAAAGCATGAGATTGAAGATATTATGGAGACTATGGAAATTGGTACACTTGATGAGGCCATTCGAGCTACATAGAGGATTAAGTGATATTGGATGAACTAAATTCGAGCTCCTATAAGCTAAGCTCCCCAAAGCTTACTTATTTCGAGTAGTCCTATGCAGTAAAAACTAAATAGGACGGATGATGTCAAACCTACTCCAGTCACTTGAGTAAACTTGTATGGTCAGAACTAAATAGGATGAGTGATGTTAAACCTACTCTAATCACTCGAGCAGAGGAGAAAGAAAAGTCCAAGGAAGTTTGAGAAGGGACAAAGTTCTAGTTAGAAGACATGTGAGATCAAGTATAAATGTCAAGGGTTTAGACACATATCAACATAGTGCCCCAATAGAAGAACCATGGTAATCAAAGGAGAAGTATCGACCATTGAGGCCAATAGCATAGATGAGGAAGTAGAGGAACTAAATGAGTATGGACATGCTAACTTGTCATAGTAGGAGGAAGTCATTTATAGTGAGGAAGGGAACTTTATGCCTACGACCATGGTATTGAGGTGAGTAATGAGTATGAGCCCAACACTTGAAGATGATCAATGAGTAAACTTGTTCTACATTGGTTATAAGGTCAATGGGTCCTTATGTACACTAATTGTTGATAGTGGTAGCTACACCAATGCGACATTTGCATTCATGGTCTAACAATTGAAGTTACAGACTAAGCCCTACCCCAAGCATTACAAGCTATACTAGCTTAGTGACAAAGGATCCCTACAAATGAATAAGTGGCTATATCAATTTATATTAGAAACTATTGATATGAAGTACTCTATAATGTGTTACCTAAGAGTGAGTATCATATTCTTCTTAGATGACCATGGATGTTTGATTGAAATGTAATATACAATGGAAGGAAGAACACATGTTCACTAGAACATGAGGGCAAGAAGGTAAAGCTTAGCCTTATTATTGTTAAGTAAGTTAAAAACATGCAGGCTTAAGTGAGTCGGGTTTTAAAGAAGGAGGTTTTGCTAATAACTTGAGCTAAGTTGAAGAAGGAGATGAAGCTAGAAGAGCCGACCTATCTGTTGGTCAAAAGATTACTTGAGATGAAAAAATTAGATGAGGAACTACTTCCTATCATGGTGATAGCCATACTAGATGAGTTTGTCAACCTATTCCTTAATAAGTTACTAGAAGCTCTACCACCAATAAGGGGAATCGAACATGCAATAGGCCTATAGCTAGGAGCTGTACTGCCGAACAAGCTTGCATATAGTCTAAATCTCAAACAAGTTGTTGAGCTATGAAGGTAGGTTGATGAATTGGTGAGAAGAGGTTAAGTTTGAGAATCCTTAAGCCCCAGTAATGTACCAATTATGTTGGTGTCAAAGAAGGATGGCACATGGTGGGTACGTATAGACAGTCGAGCTATTAATCGAATCACCATGAAGTATAAGTATCTCATACTTAAGCTTGATGGGTTACATGGAGCAAGAATCTTCTCGAAGATTGATCTTAATTCCAGATATCATTAGATTAGGATGCAGGAAGGAGACAAGTAGAAAACTACATTCAAAATTTGCCATATAATGTAAGAATGGTTTGTAATGCCATTTGGATTGTTGAATGCGTCAAGCACTTTCATGAGACTGATGAATCATGTGCTCTAAGAACTCATTAAAAAGTTTGTTGTTATGTACTTTGATGATATTCTTGTCTATAGTCCTAACTTAGTGACTTAATATGAGCACCTCTAAGCTATTTTCTTAAAACTCCAAGCAGAGAAGCTTTATGCGAATCTAAAGAAATGTGACTTCTATTAACCTGAAGTAACCATTTTTGGATTTGTGGTAAGTGGTGGTGGTATATAAGTAGATGAAGAGAAGGTAAAGGCAATGACTAAGCAACCTGTGTTGACCTATTCTACCAACATGTGTAGCTTCTATAACTTGGCATATTTCTATTGTCAATTCATGAAGAAAATCGGTACTATTGTGGCCCTACTTACCAAGCTATCGAAGAAGAGCATTCAATTCAAGTAGGGAGAAAAAGTGTAGAGGAGTTTTGAGGAGGTGAAGACGAAGTTAACTACTGCCCTTATCTTAGCTCTTCCAAGCTTTAACAAAGTATTTGCTGTTGAGTGTAATGTATCCAAATTAGGCATAGGTACTGTATTGATGCAATAAGGTCGACCTATTGCTTACTTTAGTATAAAGCTTAGAGGAGCCACACTCAGTTACTCTTTGTATGACAAGGAGTTCTACTCCTTAATTTGAGCTCTCATGGTTTGGCAACATTATTTATTACCTAAACAATTTGTAATCTACGTAGACTACAAGTCATTGAGATAACTAAAGGGCTAACCTAAACCTAAATTGTCTGGGAGGTAAGCCAATTAGGTTAAATTCATGGAAGGATTTTCTTGTATTATTATAGACACTTGATTTTTGCCCCCTAGTAGTTTTAGGTTTGGTTTTTTTTTAATAAGGTCCTAACTAAAAAATAATAAAAATAAAAATAATAATAATAAAAATTGACAAATGATGAAAATGCCAAAAAAATGAGAAAAAAAAAATTACAAAGATTTTTTAGGAAGTAAATTATCTTAGGGATAGATAGCTTTAGTTTTAGTTTAGTTCGAATAATTATTTTAGAGAGTTGCATGGTTTAACAATAATTTAATTATACTGAATATTAAGGCACAAGCCAATGGCCTGACGGATAACCATTGGAGTATTAGATTGGATTTAATTTAAGGTCTTGGGTTCGAATCTCACTAGATACTTCAGTATCTTTTATTTTGATCTTTTTATTTTTTACAAAAAATGTGAGTTGAATGCACAGGATTTAGATCTATTTTAATTTTTATCGAATTAGAAACAATAAATATGATTTGATGTGATTTGCTTTGGGTTTATAAATACACTTCATGCTAAAAAGAAAGGTAGTTTTTTTTTTCAACTTCAACATAATCCCTCTACTACTGCATCTCTCTAATTCACCGTCCACCATACTTGAACAACACCACAACATCAACCACGACACACGTTGTAGTAGCGCACAACATCCTCTACCCGTAGCATTCTAACAAAAACACCATACTGCACGAACAGTTGCACTCCATCACCATCCATACACACACTTGCGTACAGGTTCAATGCCTAAACACTAAAAACGACAAAACAACAATTCACAAGCACGCACTCTTTATCAACAATCTATGCTGCAATTCTGATCATATGACATACGCTGGTATGATCTGTGCAACTCACAACCAGCGTCGCCTGACTTCACAACAGCAGTTCTCCATCCATGAATAACGAGACAAGGAGTTCCTGACATCAAGCAATAGTAGCGGTCTCATACCACACCTCATTGTCGAATAGCAATTTCAATTGCGATTCTAGGCTGTGCAACGTCGCTCCCCACTGCATCAGCCCTTACACAAACTGCACATGCATACGAGCATGCTTGTGTTACGGTCACCCCTACTGACGATTAGCTGCACACTCCTTCTCTCTAACGAACTCAACCCATTGTCGTATTCTAGCCGACTTAACCGTACATGAGCATTCCCATCATTGCTTTACAAATACGCATGATCAGGTGAGTTCTATTGTTGGTTAGTTTTTTGTTTGTTTTTATTTGATTATTATTATATTATTATCATGTTATTAGTTCATTAGTTATTTAACAGTAAATATATATTATATATATGAATATCTTAGTTTAGGAAACTTTAGTATTAGTTTTTCTATTAAGTATATTCCTTGATATTGTTAATTTACTTAGGTAGATAATTATTTAGCAATAATATAGATATAAAGGTATATAGATATTAGATAAGGGATTGTTAGGATTAATTTTATAATATCATTATCTATTAGTACACATAATACATAATATATGAATATGTCAGTACAGGGGTTTTACTTTTAGTTTTTATATAAGTGTATTATATGAATCATTCTATTTTTGGTAGATAGTTATATGTATTAGTTTAGGGAATACTAGGATTAGTTTTTTTTTTTTCTTTTCCTTCTTAAGGATTCATCCCATAAAATTTAAAAATAAAAAATAAAAAATCCTTTTAAAAAAATTTAGGACTCTTAGAGAGTTTTTTTAAAAATAAAATCACTCAAGAGTTAAGAATCTTTAGATTGTTTTTTTGAATAAACTGAACCAATTGATAACGTAAACTCGATTGATTTTTGAAAATTAAAATAAACCAACATACTAAAGAACTACGATCGTTTGATCCCAGTTAGCGGGTATGTAAGTACTTTCGGGGCAATAATAAAATTTATAGAAACTTAGGTTCTGTTTTTCTTTTCGACTTTTACTTATTTATTTTTTTAAAAAATAGTATAATTAAAAAATAATCCTAATTTTGATAAATAAATAGTAGTACCCGTTAGGGTTTAATAGTTTAGCCCCCGAACTTGGAACTCTCTAATTCTTCATTAAAATTAAGATAAAAAACTGATAGCTAAATCATAATCAATCCACCTAATTGATTATAGTTTCTTTCCTTTTTCTCGACTTTAGTCGGGTGGTAATTCCAAAAATTATTTTCAATAAAAAACTAACGTTTCTCAAATTTTTTAGTTGAGGATTAATATTAAATGGGTTAGAGTTTAGTATTAATCAGAAAATGAGAAATTAATTTCAAATAATAGGAAACCAAAAAAATAGGATGGACAATTTGGCGACTCTATTAGGGACCGCTAGAGGGCTAGCTACTAAAAGTTACCGAAAATAGGATTATTTTTTCAAAAAAAAAAATAATAATAAGAAAAAGAACATAGGTATGTTATTTTATATATTTGTTTATTTTATTTCTTTTTACTAACATCTTCTTTGTTGTAGCAATTTATTCGGGGGGATAATTTTCGGGTTTATTTTATTTTTATTTCTCTTACATCATAAATGCATGGTAGATATGGTTAGAATTAGGTTGTCTTAGGAGCTTAAGAGGGGGGCCATTGTATAAGCTTCAAATGTTGTGGGGTAACTACCTTTCGAAGCCGATCAGGCTACCTCAATTCAAATGCGACTATAGAATTGTTGCTTTGAAAAAATGAAATGGTTATAGAGCTTGAGGAACTTTAGAACCTGCCTTTTGCATGACATGAAAACCTTTTCTTCAAAAAAAAAAAAAAAATTTACAGCAACCTATGATGCGGTAGACCTAAATGGACAAGGGCAGTTGTGAAGTTACGGTTGTAGTTATAATATTTCCTTATAGATAATTTGTAATAATTTTGTGTAAAGTTTAGAATAGGTTGTAATTTTGATTTTTACATAGTCATGGCTAGATTAAGTCAAGAGCCCTTTGAAGAAATTTATGTCCACCTACTACATTGGCCTTAAAAACTGCTTCAAATGAGGTTCTGACTCTTTAGCCCAGATAAGTAGGAGTTTATTAAGAATAGGATTGGGCCCATCCTCTCCCTACAGAAGATCCTCTTGAACATCACTCTAGTGCGGGCCTTAATCCACCTATGGGAGCCTAAATCCACTAGCTTCTATATAGGCCCGCATTAGCTAAGCTTAACTTTAGAAGAATACTCCCAATTGTTGTGGGCCCTTACAATCACTAATGATGTTTATGTCCCAGACTTAGAAGTTGCAACACCGAAGATCTTCAGCAAGTTGTTAGCAATTAGAAAAACCAAAATAAACTAGGTTCTAAATCAAGGAAAGACCATTCGATTAGAGGATTTCATGGACTGGTTTTCTACTGAATTGAAACATAGAGATAAACGGGAGGTTTTTTGTGCAAATTTAGAAGCATGGCACCAGTACCGAGTCAACGCTTTTATATTGGTGGTCTTCAATACTATCTTGTTCCCTGATGATAGACACCGAGTCCACTTCAAAATCGCAGAACTTGTAACCCAATTTCTTGAAGGGAAATCATATGTCCCAGCCCTTCTGGCCAAGCAAATCCGATCACTGAACCATCTCAAGAAAAAGAAACGAGGAGATTTGAAGACTAATATAATCCTACTAGTGGTCTGGTTCATTAGCCACATGAGAAGTTACTAACTTGATTTCAATCAGGTTGAGTTTACTTAGCAATACGATCTCATCAAGTCTTTTGAAGAAAGAATTGAGCTATTAGAAAATATAGCTAGCCGCTACTATGTCTAATACTTTTAGAGTATGAAAGCAGAAGAGTTAATGTTGATGCCCAGGTGGTTTGCAAGCAAGGAAATGACAAGAGGGTATGAAAACTTCAAGGCGGTCCCTCTGATCGGCTTCAACCTCTACATTGGATACATCCTATCCAATGGACTCATTAAGGACATGATCCCCAAACCATCGTTAAGAGCTATCTCATTAGACTTTCATAACCCTAGCATGATGGTGGCTAACAAAGTAGCTAAGCTCTTGAGCATCTGAGCTCTTTGGTGTACAAGAAAGACTACCCCTACCACTAAGGAGATAGTAGGTAGGAGCTAGACAGCCAAAGGATTTCTCTATCGCTAACTAAAAGGGTTGAAAGATAGGAAGACAACAAAGAGAAGGGAGAAGTTCAAGTCGAAGCTAAACCCGAGAGAACGAGTAAAAGAGAGTAGGAGTTGGAAAACCGTTGCGAGGAATATCACCAGAAGATAAAGGCATTGGAAGAACAACTGAGAGGATTAAGGGCAAAGAAGAGGAGGCTCCTAAGATTCAAAAGAGGAAAAAGACACAGGATGAGCCTATTAGCCACAAGAAGATTAGATTTTAGATTTTAGGCTCTTTTAATAGTTTCTTCTTTAGAATTCTTTTTTTGAACATAATAAGAGATGTAAAGCTTCACAATTGCAAAAATTAATAAAAGTTAGTTAGGTTTTGCCACATCAAAGGTCTCTTCCCAATTCTTAATTTTCCATTGCATTCGTATGACATGCATCCTGCACTTATACAATTAACAACTCTTTCTTAGAAAAATGTAATATATACTAACCCTTTACTGAGTTGGCAACAATTTTAGGTAAAATTTCAAGATAGCTCCCAAACATCAAGTCTTTCAGAGAAGTACGATTAGAATACATTCCTAGACCAGGATGGCTATTACTCAAGGAAATGATAGAGACCTCGAGATTAATGATCCCTCCGAGTTGAGGTTCCGTTCCATAGAAAGGGCTATGGAGAAGATGGTAGAACAAATGAGCTTCCTAGTAGATAGCATCACTTTGTTGCGAGCCACAACACCGGCTAATGAAGAAAGCTCTAAGACCCATTATGGGAAGAATATGTAGGCTCTTGAAACAAAGCATGAATATCAAAAAGGTCCATTTGACCGACCTTCGAACTTGACATGTATATGGCCTCGAGACTGGTTGACCAAAGGCCTAATATGGACAACTTAAAAGAACTGGAAAAGAAAATGACACAATAAATAACTGAGAAGATGAAAGCACTAGTAGGCTATGATGGATTTAAACAGGTAAGGATCACTGAGTTTTCCATGTACGACATTGGATCATACCTTAAGAAGTTTAAGGTACCAGGGTTTGAAAAGTATAACGGGACGGGTTGCCCCAAGTTCTACACCAGGTTGTACATTAAGAAGATGGGTAAATATGTTCAGTATGATTCACTCATGGTACAAACATTCTAAGATAGTCTAACTAGACCAGCCCTAACTTGGTATGCCCATCTCAATTTGAACCAAATAAATACATAGGAGAAACTTGCTAGAGCATTTTATGAACAATATAAATTCAACGTAGAAGTAGCTCTAACTATGATGGACCTAGTCGCCCTATAGAAGAAGAATAACGAATTGTTCAAAGAATATACTCAAAGCTACAGGTCCTTAGCTGCAAGAATCTCTACTCTTACTATCGAGAAGGAGCTCACATCAACTTTTATTAACACCTTGAAAAGGCCCTACTTCTCCCATCTCATTAGGTGAGCCTCATCCAATTTTGCTGAAGTGGTAGCAATAGGGTACAGGATTGAAAGCGTCATCTCTTCCAATAAGCTTCAAGAGCTAACAAATAAAAGACTACCTGTGTCGTCATCCGGTCCTAGACTAGCCGGCAGTAAGCTTAAAGAATCTATGGTCGATCTAGTAAATTCAAATGTCTGACCAAATGCTCAAGTTACTTTCAAGATGAATCCTCCTTTGACTCAACAATAGTTTAGAGACCAGCCTTAAGCTAATAGGACTTATACACAATTTACCAAGATACCGGTCCTTTAAGTCAAGTTTTCGAGAAGTTATGAAGGGATAATTTGATAGGGTATGAACTTCCTAGCAATTGATACTGACTAAGAATCTTTGACCCTATAGTAAAGTATGAATACCATTGTAGACAAGTGGGACATTCGACTAATACGTGCTGGAGACTAAGGAACAGAATTCAGGACTTGATAGATGAAGGGATAGTGCAGTTAGATTTTGTAGAAGCCCCGACTCCCAACGTTAACAATAATCCCTTACCTAACTACGGGCTGATGATTGATATGATTTTTGATGATTGTGCCATCAATGTCATTAATTCAGATAAGAAGCCTAAGGTTTTTGAGTTTTATACTAACGACTAGACTCCAGAAGTGAAGAGGTACACATTTCATGTACCATTGGCACTAGAAAATTACAAGGCTGCCCCATTTAATTATCACTTGGTAAATAAAGAAAAACCAAGTCCTCTGGTAGGGGCATTACTCGATCAAGAAAGATTTACCACCTAAGAGAAGAGCATGGGAGGAAGGTCGTACTGGGAGAATTAAATGATAAGATGACAGTTGAATATTTTGAAGGGCTATCGGCCTTTACTAAGATGCTTAAGTCGAGTGAGTATAAGATCATGGACCAACTCAGTAAGACTCCTGCACAAAAATCGTTGATGAGCTTATTAATTACATCTGAACTACACAAAGAGGCTTTATTTCATACTTTAAAGGAGGCAAAGGTCCTTTGTGAAAATTCTAATTGAGAAGATGGCACTAGTTACTAATTTGTCCTCGCAATGGATCAAATTTCTTTTTCAGCTGAAGAATTAGGCGAAGAAGGGAACAAGCATACGAAGCCACTCTTTATCATGGTAAGGAGTAACGACATAATCATCACCAGGGTGCTCATTGACAACGGATCATCACTAAATGTCTGCCATTCGCTACCTTGGATTCGTTGGGCATCGATACGTCTGCAATTAGGCCTTCTTCTACAACAGTTAAGGCCTTTGATTGTTCCAAAAGAGAGATTATAGGGGAGATAGATTTATCTATGAGTATTGGCCCTTAGCACTTTACTATTTGATTCTAAGTCATGGACATTCCAAGATCTTTCGATTTACACTTAAGAAGACCTTGAATTCATGCAATAGGGGCCATACCCTCGAGCTTGCACCAAAAGCTAAAGTTTATCTCAAATGGCTAGATGATTACAATTCTGGGAGATCAAGATTAAGAAATTTACAAGGAAACGGCTATACCCTTTATAGGAAGTGAAGGACAAGAAGAGTTGGGCTTACAAATGTTTGAAGAAGCAAGCATGATTATTGGTCCCAACAAAGAAGAAGATAGAAGAATAGAGTTCAAGGAAGGTCAGATCGACACCTTCAGCCTTGGCTACAATCTTACCTCGGTAGAAGAATTCTAGAAGAAACAAGCGAAGGGAAAGAGAGGTAACAGATTATACCATGCCCTAATGGCCTTTCCATCGCTAGCTGAGACATTCATACGAGAAGAGACGCAAGCCCTGGAATCTGGCAAAGAAGGATCTACAAGCTTGCTACATAAGTTCCAGCACCATTTGAATAACTGGTTCTCCATCCCGATGAATGGCAACATGTCTTCCCTACGATAAAAGGTAACCTATAGTTAGTATTTTCTGAATTTTTATTTTCAATAGTCATCATTTCGAATGTATCGTCGAACCTTTCATTCAAAATTAGTTAGGCCTTTATCTCATTTGAGATCCACTTCCATTTATTCAATAAGATCTTAGTTCGTTTCTTTCCTATGTTGTGTTTTAGTTCTCTTTTGCTTACATACACTTTCCTCTATGCGTTTTGCCTAAATCTAATGAACCAAGCGAAAACCAAGAATACCTTGTGCAAGTAGAAAATGAGAATATTGATATCGCTTCTAGCCCTAATGGGTTAGTCGTCGGGAGTAATGTCGATGACTACAGTAATATACAAGAGGAATGGCAAAAACATGAACTAGGTAAAATCACTATTGATGAACTGATTGAAACAATTAATGTGGGGAATGAAGAAAATCCTAAGAATCTAAAAATTAGAGTGAGTTTAAAAGAGAAACAAAAAACAGAAATGATTACATTGTTAGTTAAATATCAAGACGTGTTCGCTTAGTCGTATGAAGATATGCTTGGGTTAGACCCGTTGATCGTAGTCTACCGTTTACTCACACAAGAAGACACTAAACCAAAAAAGAAAAAGTTGAGGAGATTTCGACCTAACATCTTGCTAAAAATTAAAGAAGTGAAGAAACTACTAGAAGTTGGATTCATTGAGGTATCGGATTACCCGGAATGGGTAACTAATATAGTTCCAGTAATGAAGAAGAATGGGAAAGCCAGAGTATGTGTAGACTTTCGAGATCTTAACCAAGCATTGCCTAAAGACAATTTTCCATTGCCTCACATTGATGTCTTAGTGGATAACATAGCCAAAAATCATCTATTCTTATTCATGGATGGCTTTTCGAGATACAATTAGATCCAGATGTCTGAAGAAGATAAGACAAAGATGACTTTTGTTACAACTTGGGGAATGTTTTGCTATAAGGTAATGCCATTTCGGCTTAAGAATGTAGGGGTAACATATTAGAGGGCCATGGTTGCAATCTTTCATGATATGATGCATAAAGCGATAGAAGTGTATGTTGATGATATGATTACAAAATCCAAGGAAGAGGAAGATCACATAGAAAACCTGAGGAAGCTGTTTGATAGACTGAGGAAGTTCCAGTTGAAATTGAATCTAGAGAAGTATACCTTTGGTGTGATGTTAGGAAAATTGTTAGGATTCATAGTTAGCCAAAGAGGTATAAAAGTTGATCCTAATGAAGCCAAAGCTATAATCAACATGCCTCCTCCATAAACACTCAAGGAAGTATGAGGATTGCTAGGGCATTTAAATTACATAGCTTGATTCATATCATAGCTAACAGACAAATGCCGTCCTCTTTTCAAGCTATTAAAGAAGAATGCAAGGATCAATTGGGATGAGGAATGCGAAGAGGCTTTCACAAAAATTAAACAGTACCTTATGAAACCTCCAGTGTTAGTAGCTCCTAAGCTTGGAAAGCCATTGTTTTTATACCTGACCATAATGTTCGAATGCATGGGATCTGTACTTGGTTAGGAAGGATGAAGAAGGGAAAGAGCAGGTTGTTTACTATCTAAGTAAGAAGTTTACAGAAAGGGAGTAGAAATAACCAGAAGCCGAAAGGACCTGTTGTACATTGGTCTAGGTCATGCATCGGTTTAGACAATATACACTTTATTATCAAATTAAGTTGATAACACAACACAATCCCTTAAAATACTTAGCAGAAAAACCAACTCTCACTGGTAGAGTTTCAAAGTGGTAGATGTTGTTGACAGAATTTGACATCAAGTATGTGAGCCAAAATTCAGTTAAGGGGCAAGCCTTGGCGGATTAATTAGTAGAGAATCCTTTTGAGGATACCCCTCAAGAAGCATGAGTTGAGTTTCCTGATGAAAGTATCCTGGTAGTAGAAAATGATTCTGATAGCGAAGTAGTTGAAAAGCCTTCTAAGTGAAAAATGTTCTTTGGTGGAGCAACTAATGTGTCTGGATGTGGAGTCAAGGCAATTTTGGTCTTGAAGGTACACAATTCCTAATGGCTATGAGACTGGCTTTCTCATGTATTAATAATATTGCAGAATACGAGGTATGTATTTTGGGACTCAAAATCACATTGTTTAAGGAGATACGGGAATTACAGGTATATGGAGATTCTTCATTGATCATAGGCTAAGCTCAAGGTGAGTATAAGACGAAAGACCCCAAATTAGTACCTTATCGCCAACACTTAGCCGAGTTGATAACCAAGTTTGAAAAGATTACATTCGTATACGTACTAATGGTTCAAAACCAATTTGTTGATGTTCTCGCTAATTTGGCATTAATGATCTAGATATTGGGAGGAGTAGAGATTCAACCACTTAAGATTGAAATTGAAGAAAAGCCCGCTTTCTGTTTGGCAATGGAAAGTTTATGTGACGAAAAGCCTTGGTATCATGATATCAAAACATTTTTACAACATGGAATGTACCTTAAAGAGGCAGAGAAGAAGGATAAAAAATTAATCAAAAGATTGGTTGTTCAGTACTTGATAAGTGAGCCTACATTGTACCGATGATCATTTGATAGTATGCTTCTATGTTGTGTAGATGAGAAAGAGGCAAAGGTGCTAATGAAGGAAGTGCACAAAGGAGTACATAGCCCCCACATGAATGGCTACATGCTTGCCAAGAAAATCATGAGGATGGGATATTATTGTTTAACTATGGAAGTTGATTGTATCAGACATGTTAGACACTGCCATTTGTGCCAGATCTATGCGAACAAGATAAATGCTTTACCTCAAGAATTACATACACTATCTGCACCATGGCCTTTTTCGATGTAGGGGATAGACATCATTGGCCTGATCACTCCAAAGGCATCTAACGGGCATCGATTTATATTGGTAGCTATTAATTATTTCACTAAGTGGGTTGAAGCCTTATCCTACTCTAGTTTTACGAAAGGAGTAGTGGTCAAGTTCATTAGGAGAGACATATTGGCTTAATATGGTACACTAGAGACAATTATTATCGACAATGGTACAAACCTGAACAATAAATTGATGTCAGAGTTGTGTAGGCACTTCAGGATCATTTATAGAAATTCTACTCCTTATCAACCTCAAATGAATGGAGCTGTGGAAGTGGCTAACAAGAACATCAAAAGAATTATTGAGAAGATGGCCATTACGTATCGAGATTAGCATGAGATGTTACCATTTGCACTTATGGCCTATCAAACTTCTATCAGAACATCAATAAGGGCAACCTCCTACTCGTTGGTATATGGGATGGAGGCTGTACTGCCAGTAGAGGTCGAGATCCCATCTCTAAGAATATTGTCGAAAACTCAGTCAGATGAGGTTGATTGAATAAAGAAGCGAATTGAGCAGTTGAATCTAATTAACGAGAGGAGGCTAGTAACTTGTGCCACAACATCTACTATCAGTAACGAATGGCTAGAGCTTTCAACAAGAAAGTGCGATCTCGAAGTTTTGAGCAAGGAGACATGGTGTTGAGGAAGACTTTGCTAATATGAATGATTCGAGAGGGAAGTTTGCTCTGAACTATAAGGGGCCTTACATTGTGAAGAAAGTATTGCTTGGATGAGATGTTATCTTGTCTCAAATGGATGGTCTGGACTTAAGGGACCCAGTAAATGCTGATGTATTGAAGATATACTATCCTTAAAAATCAATAGAATTTTTGTTCAGATTATGAAATGCAAACAATCTTACTATTACTATGGTCTCATTTTCATTTTCTACATGTAAAGTTGGTATTCCTAGTAGTCGTTAGCATTGGGTAATATCTTTAGCCCCTTTCTCGTTCTACTAAAAGTTCCCATTTCTCACTCTATCCTCTATTCAAATAAACCCTACACACAAGAAGCACAAGAAAAAATAAACACTTAACTTGAAGCGATGTTTATTGATAAAAATTCTTTTAATACTTTATTACGGTTCGCCCCTAAAATAAAAGGAAGACTTGTTTTCTATTTTTCAGGATAGGGCCATGTTCAGAAAGAGTAACGCGTGGCACATAAGTAGAAACTCGCTTGAGAATGGAGGTTTACACAAAAAATTGATGTTTGGACCAGAAATTTAAGACAGGACATCTTTGTTTAAGAGATGAAGATGTTTTACATTTGTTTCAGGCTTAAATTGCTTTCAAAGAAAAAAAAAGACAAAAAAAGAACAAGAAGAAAAAGAAAAAAAAAAGAGAAATAGGAAAAAAGAAAAAGAAGAGAAAAATTAGAAGAAAAAGAGACAGAAGAAGATAGAAGTAGAAGAGCAAGAACAAGAAAAGGTAGTAGAAAGGATTAAAACTATTGGTTCTAATCGAATTGCTCAATAAGACATTTGACTGTTTGGGAACTATCGCTAAAATCGGGTAAGTAGTTCGGAGCCTTATAAAACATTGCATTTGCATTTGGTTTCCCCCTAAGGATGACAGCTTGTTTTCTAAAAGCAATTAATTCTTAAAAATTATTGGGATAGCTGGTTCTTAGAGTATAGTCCCAATTCGTAATCTCTTAGGGAGCTAACCAGCTTGTAGAGTGCAGTCCCAATCCAGAGTCTCTTAGGTTTCCGGTTGCCCAACTCATAGAAAGTTGCTTGACCCATATTTTCTTCTTGGGATTTGGTAAGCTTAAGAAGCGCTATCCCAATTCAAGTTTCCTCATTTTTTAGGCCTTAGCCAAGTCAAAGGGTACTTTGACTGCCTTGGTTAGTCAGTTCATTAGGGCATGACCAAGTTTCCTCATTTTGTAGGTCTTAGCCAGCTCAAAGAGTACTTTGACCGCCTTAGTTAGTTAACTCACTAGGGCATGACCAAGTTTCCTCATTCTTTAGGTCTTAGCTAACTCAAAGGGTGCTTTGACCACCTTAGTTAGTTTTTTAGGTCTTAGCCAGCTCAAAGGGCGCTTTGACCACCTTGGTCAGTCAGCTCATTAGGGCACGACTAAGTTTCCTCATTTTTTAGGTCTTAACCAACTCAATGGGCACTTTGATTGCCTTGGTTAGTCAGCTTATTAGGGTATAACTAAGTTTCCTCATTCTTCAAGTCTTAGTTAACTCAAAGGGTGCTTTGACCGCTTTGGTTAGTTCTTTAGGTCTTAACCAACTTAAAGGGTACTTTGACCGCCTTGGTTAGTCAACTCATTAGGGCACGACCAAGTTTCCTCTTTTTTTAGGTCTTAACCAGCTCAAAGGGTGCTTTGATTGCCTTGGTTAGTCAGCTCATTAGGGTATGACCAAGTTTCCTCATCTTTAGGTCTTAGCCAGCTCCAAAGGTGCTTTGACTGCCATGGTTAGTCAGCTCATTAGGGCACGACTAAGTTTCCTCATCTTTAGGTCTTAGCCAGCTTTAAGAGCTCTTACCCATTTAATCTAATTTAGGGCCTTCGCCAGCTCAAGGAGCGCTTCGCCCGCTTTGATCAATCAACCCATAAGCGACACAACAAAGTTCTCATTATTCTTTTTAGGGATTCTTGCCAGCCTGCAAAGGGCAATACCCTCACTTTACTTTGTTCCAAACTTATCATCATTAAATGTCATAATATTCCGTTTGATAAAGTCATCCTAAGGCAAAAACAGTGTCGCTTTTATCTTTATGGCAAAGTTTTATTCAAATATCACCACAAAGAGGGGCAGCTGTAGACACTTGATTTTTGC
This sequence comes from Lumnitzera littorea, assembly GCA_024138015.1. NCBI lineage: Eukaryota > Viridiplantae > Streptophyta > Magnoliopsida > Myrtales > Combretaceae > Lumnitzera > Lumnitzera littorea. The sequence goes on along the minus strand of JAMXBB010000006.1, from coordinate 79,377,731 downwards.
CCTTAGTAGTTTTTGGTTTAGTTTTTTTTTTTAATAAGGCCCTAACTTAAAAATAATATAAATAAAAGATAATAATAATAATTAACAAACGATGAAAATGCCGAAAAAATGAGAAAAGAAAAAATTACAAAGATTTTTTAGGAAGTAAATTATCTTAGGGATAAATAGTTTTAGTTTTAGTTTAGTTTGAATAATTATTTTAGAGAGTTGCATGGTTTAGTAAAAATTTAATTGTACTAAATATCAAGGCACAGGCCAACGGCTTGATGGATCAGCGTTAGAGTATTGGATTGGATTTAATTTGAGGTCTTAGGTTCGAATCTCACTAGATACTTCGGTATCTTTTATTTCGATCTTTTTATTTTTTACAAAAAAGGCGAGTTGAACACATAGGATTGAGATATAATTTAATTTTTATCGAACTAGAAACAACAGATACAAATGGATACAATTTGATGTGATTTGTTGGGTTTATAAATACACTTCATGTTAAAAAGAAAGGTAGTTTTTCTTCAACTTCAACATAATCCCTCCATTGCTGCATCTTTCCAATTCACCATCTACTATACTTGAACAACGTTACAATAGCAACTACAATACACGCTACAGCAGTGCAGAACATCCTCTGCCTGCAGCACTCTAATGAAAACAACACACTGCACGAACAGTTGCACTTCATCACCATCCATACATACACTTACGCACATCTTCAATGCCCAAACACTGAAAATGGCAACACAGCAATTCACAGGTATGCACTCTTTACCAATGATCTGCGCTACAATTCCGATCATATGACACATGTTGGCACTATTTATGCGACTCACGACCAGCTTCGCCTGACTTTACAATAGCAGTTCTCCATCCATGAATAGCGAGACATCAAGTAGCAATAGTAGTCTCATACTATGCCTCACTATCGAATAGCAATTTCATTTGCTATTTTAGGCTGTGCGACATCGTTCCCTACTGCATTAGCCCTTGCACAAACTGCACATACATACGGGCATGCTCACGTTGCAGTCACCCCTATGACAATCAGCCGCATAGTCCTTCTCTCTGATGAACTTAACCCACTGCCATATTCCAACAGACTTAACTATGCGTGAGCACTCCCATCGTTGCTTTACAAACGCGTATGATCAGGTGAGTTCTATTGTTGGTTAGTTTTTTGTTTGTTTTTATTTGATTATTATTATATTATTATCTTGTTATTAGTTCATTAGTTATTTAACAGTAAATATATATTATATATATATGAATATCTTAGTTTAGGAAACTTTAGTATTAGTTTTTATATTAAGTATATTCCTTAATATTGTTAATTTACTTAGGTAGATAATTATTTAGCAATAATATGGATATAAAGGTATATAGATATTAGATAAGGGATTGTTAGGATTAGTTTTATAATATCATTATCTATTAGTACACATAATACATAATATATGAATATGTCAGTACAGGGGTTTTACTATTAGTTTTTATATAAGTGTATTATATGAATCATTCTATTTTTGGTAGATAGTTATATGTATTAGTTTAGGGAATGCTAAGATTAGGTTTTTTTTTTTTTCCCTTTTCCTTCTTAAGGATTCATCCCATAAAATTTAAAAAAAATAAAAAATAATAATAATCAATCTTTTTAAAAAAATTTAGGACTCTTGGAGAGTTTTTTTAAAAATAAAATCACTCAAGGGTTAAGACCTTTTAGATTTTTTTTGAATAAACTGAATCAACTGATAACGTAATCTCGATCGGTTTTCAAAAATTAAAATAAACCAACACACTAAAGATTTTTGGAAAGAACTACGATCGTCTAATCTTTGTTAGCGAGTGCATAGGTATTTTCTGGGTGACGATAAAATTTATAGAAACTTAGGTTCTTTTTTTCTTTTCAACTTTTACTTATTTATCATTTTAAAAAATATTATAATTAAAAAATAATCCTAATTTCGGTAAATAAATAGTAGTACCCGTTAAGACTTAATAGGTTAGCCCCTGAACTTAGAACCCTCTAGTTCTTCATTAAAATTGAGATCAAAGACCGGTAGTCAAATCGTAATCAATCCACCCAATTAATTACGGTGTTTTTCTTTTTTCCCAACTTCGGTCAAGTGACAACTCCAAAAATTATTTTCAATAAAAACTGGAATTTCTTAAATTCTTTAGTCGAGGATTAATATTAATTGAGTTAAGGTTTAGTATTAATCAGAAAATGAGAAATTAATTTTAAATAATAGGAAACCAAAAAATCAGGCTCAACAGTTATCAAGTGTAAGAATGGTAAGAATAATATAGTGGCTGATACCCTATCTTAACTGCATTCCTTCTTAACAAAATAGCAAACCAGGCTTCTTAGATTTTTTATGATTAAGAGTCTATATGCCGAAGATGCTCACTTTGGTTTGATCTACATTAGGTGTGGAAATTGCTGAACTCTTGATGATTATCTTAGGGAGGATGGGTACTTATATAGGAAGAGAAGTTTATGTATCGTGACCTGTTCTATGCAAGAACTACTTGTAAGTGAGGCATATGGGCAAGGATTGTTTGGACATTTTGGGAAGCATTGGACTCGTAAGGTATTAGGCTTTAGATTCTTTTAGTCGAGAATGATGAAAGATGTCCAAACTGTACTAGAGAGGTATACTACTTGTGGAAGGGTTAGGAATCGAGCCAAACAAGGACAATACTTACCTTTGTTGTTCTCAACTAGACTATGGTCTGAGTTGAGTATGGACTTTATGTTAGGTTTACCAAGGACGTTGCAAGGGAAGGACTCCATCATGGTAGTTGTAGACTGATTTAGTAAGATGGCACACTTTGTGCATTATTCTAGAACTAACAATGCTTTTGTTATCTCTTTCCTTTTCTTGCAGAAGATCATTAAGTTCCATTGAGTGCCTAAAACTACTGAATTAGATTGAGACCTAAAATTCATGAACCGCTTCTAAAGGATAATGTGGAAGTGAATGGGAACCAAGTTATTATTCAGTAGGTCTTGCCACCTATAGATAGATGGATAGACTAAAGCTATTAATAAAAGAGTAGGGACTTTGCTCCAAGTTGCTATTGGTTAGAACTTGATTGATTAGGATCTATGTTTGTCCATAATTGAGTTTGCCTACAATAGGATCGCCTATAGTATCACTAGCATATTACCATTTGAGGTCACCTATGGATTCAACCCTAAGCTTCCACTAGATCAAATGCCCCTTCCAAGCTCGAATGAGTAATAATCAACAATTAAAAGATTTGAGGCCATCAAGGCAATACACTAAAAGGTCATAGAGCATCTGAGCCGAGTTGCTTCTAAGCTCGAGAAGTGAGGCTGAGGATTGAAGGATAAAGAGTTTTAGCCTGGTAATTTGGTTTAGATCCATCTAAGTAAAGATTGATTCCCAAGTTTGTGGAAGAGAAAACTATCTCCAAGGGTTAATGGACCATTTAGAGTTCTATAAAGAATCAATCTTAAGGCTTATAGAACTGAACTATTAAAAGAGTATGGGGTCTTAGACTCTTTCAACATTGCTGACCTCTATCCATATGTTCTAGAAGACTAGCAACAAGTAGTTGAGCTAGATTTGATCCCAAATCTCAAAAAATTTGAAGTGAATGATACGGATCATGAGGTAAACACTTGCTTTCGAGCTCTAGGATTCACCAATTTGGTTCGATGAGCTATCTAAAGGGAGTTGAACCCTAAAGAGCAACACATTCTCAACCTCGACCTATAGAGTTGCTCCATTTTGATCTCTCTTTATCTCATCACAAAGTCCTTTGAGGCAACTAACCCATTGTTGAGCCAAGCACTTAATGGCAAGCAATTTCGAGGTCAAGCTATCCAAGTGCCAAGCAGACCAATTGAGGCCAAGTAGATAAGTAATCACTTGTTAGGCCAACCTTTCCCAAGCCTTGAGATGCTTAGCTGCCAACTTGAGTTGCTTTGTTAAGAGTAGCTTTACTCGGCATGCAATACAGTATGGACCACGACATTGAGAAGTGGACACATATGTTATCTCTCTAACATCCATACTATCTTAGCTAGGGATATTCTTCTTCTTCTTCTTTTTTTTTTTTTTGTTACTACCAATTTACCCTTTCTTTGTAGTTATCTTCCATTTTAAGTACATATCTAATTTTGTAATTAGAAGAATCCTATGGCATACCTTAATCAGCACATATAAATACCTCACAAAATTTATCAACCAAAAGGATTTAAGAATACTGAACATAGAAACCTTTCCCTCTTGAGCTAAGTGTTTTTGCTGCTTGCTCTCTTTACGCATATCTTGACCATTTGAGTGTGGACTAGTGCAAGTGACCTCCAACCAAACTTATGCATCATATCAAGTGTGACTTGACCTTATGTGAGGCGTTCGTACTACATATCCATTGTTGGTGCACAAGAAACCCTTACTCAACATATAACTACCATTTATCCTTCAAGCTATCTTGTGGTTTAGACCCATTCTTGGTTCATGTGATGTCAATCTTTGTATGTTCCTTGATGGACTTGTACTAACTGATCTAAAAACTAGCAAGAATTTATCCTAGCAAAAAACAATGCAATTATTATATGCTTGAAAATCTAACTTTTATAACCAAGTTGTTTACTTAATAACACTAATCTTTTAGAATTCAAGTTATTTCCTTAGCAAAACCTAACCTGTCAATCAAAACATCATATGCCATTATCTTGGTTTTTAATAAACTTAACCTATAGGTCCTTTTCATGCCATATAATGAATGCATCAATCATATGCTAGCAAGCTTAGTCATTTAATTTTATCTAAGCCTTTACTTTGTTTCGTTTATATTTTGATCTCTAAGACCTTGTTATTAGGTAAACTTAAGTGAACATCTTTAGAGGCAGAGTTGGTACCTAATTTCTTGCCCAAGTCAATATAGATCTCAAACAACAATCATAACCAACCAATAGCATAAGTGTAATTATCAAAGTCAATAACTAAGCATGATTCTTTTGATAGCATATATAAAAGAGATCATGAATCATTTCATAACCCATCAATCACCAACTCATACTTTCACACAAGCACAATTAAATCATCGATAGTCAAGTAAGTTAGAAGGTCAAATAAGTAGATATAATCTACTCTAACACATTAAAAGATATACTTATATGGGCTAAAATTGCAATTTTTGAACTCTATGTTTCTTCTTAAGGCTCCTTTTTGCGTACTTCACCTAAACAAGATGTATACAGTGCTCGAGTTGATTATACATTGATATAATACTATATTAATAGCTCACTAACATCTTAGGCTTGGGATTTGAGGTCATTCATTAAAATAGCTTTCATCTTGAAAAACTTCTAGCTCAGTTTCTAACTCACTCCATATATAGGATTCTCCCAGCATACCTTTTGCCATAACCTTTGACCACCTTATTTATTTCACAAAAAATTACACAATCCCACATCCTTACCACTTCATAATGATTCAAAGATGAAAGACCTTGCTAAAACACTTATTTAATGTCCATTTTTTAAGTGTATTGCTAATTCACTTCCTTGATTAGCCACATAGTTCGTTATACATGCTGGTCATAGGAAGTTACTTTAAAATAAACCCAATCTCTAAGCCACTCTCTAACCAACTCCAGAGCACATATTTTAACCAGCCAAGGTTCTAACTTAGCTTTTGAACCACCCGTTTGTCTTTGTAAATCACTAAATCACTAGACCTCAAACACCAACTCTAGCATTAGCATACTCAACTAGACTTATTCATCACTCGAAGTCCAATTATATCCATCATATCATACATGCATGTAGAGTTCCTTAGGAAAATAACATCAATGAGCAAATAAAACATATTGTTTCTCATTTTCTCAAAATTACTTGAAATCTAACTTCTTAATTTTCCAAAAATCCTTAAAAAATATCAATATAGACTAAATCAAGAACTTATACAAAAATATTAGAGGCAAAACAACATCATTTGGTCATTTGAAAAAGTGACAAAAAATTCGTTTTAGGGCATGATTTCTTAAGGAATTTATATAATCGATTTCAATTTCTAAATCTAACTTCATTTTTGGATTCTTCATGAAAAATTATCTAAGAGAACCCATTTTCATAACTTTTGAACTTAATTTACTATTTTTAGAATTTTAGTGAAAATTTATAGAAAAATAAACACTCACATTAGCATAAGCTCCTCCAACCATCAATGAAGGCTAGGTGGTTGTCAGTTGGTCTTTTCACGGCCTCTTCCTTTAAATGGAGGTGATAGTTCACTCTTAAATCATGTTTGAACTCATATACTTTGTGTAGACACCTAATTTTTGCCCCTTTGTAATCTTAATTTTTATTTTTTTTATTATTTTTTACAAAAAGGGTCCTAATTCAAAAAATAAAAATAAAAAAATTAACAAATGATGAAAATACCAAAAAATAAGAAAAGAGAAAAATTATTATAAAGAGTTTTATTGATTTTTAGGAAGTAACTTATATTAGTAACAAATAGTTTTAGTTTAGTTAAAAAAAAATTTATTTTAGGGAACCGGATAGTTTAAGTATAATTTAATTGTACTGAATGTCAAGGCACAGGCTAACGGTCTAATGGATAAGTATTTGAGTATTTGGATTGGATTTAGTTTGAGGTCTTGGGTTCGAGTCTCAGTAGGCACCTATGCCTTTATTTTTCTATCTTTGCAGAAGCGAGATGAAAATGGGATTCATATCTAATTAAATCATATGAATTTAGTTAAATCGAATTTGAATTCATTTGAATCTAGTTTAATTATCGAATCAGATGCGATAGATATATCCAGATATGATTTGATTTCGACCTCATGTACAAATAAAAGAGAGACACCATTAATGACACAACAATCACGCACGCAACCAACAAAACAACCCCATCCTCATTCCCTCCGATGCTCCACTACAAAAACCCCCACAAATAGCAGTAGTGCCACATACAGTAAACATCTCACCAAAACAGAATCTGCACCACACACATACGCTGCATTGATCTACACGACAGCATAATATGCCTGGATAATCCTCCATCAACAACAACCTCCTTAATACCGAATAGCAGTAGCGAACGCGTTACTCCTGCACACGAGTACACCACGCCAAGCTATATGACCCAAAACCAAACGCCATTGAAGAATACGCACATCTACAGCAATACACGGCCAATGCTGCTGCACTTACGGTTCAACAGTCCAGGCTTCATTGCCTACCGCTCCGATCACGTCCAAGCTTCACTACAGCCCTCACCCACATTGCTATACACGCGATCAACACAAACCGAATCTAAGCACCAGCAAGTATGCGACCACAATCCATTAGACGAATCAATACCACCTTCTTTCTCCAACGACACTAGCCAACCCCCAGTGTTGTCTCCATCAGCAAACTTACGGTCTATTGTTGATAAGCAGTACATGTCACCTATTGACACCCAATGCACAATCCAGCCCAAGCATGCCAACCACTCTACCGTTCAAACACTTCACGTCTAGCGTCAAGCCTGATCCATCTTCGTTGCTGCTGTCTACAATCCATACACGTCCACAGCAGGCAATTCATCTAACACCACAATGTCACCATGGATTACTATCCATCGTCACTGATTCATTAAACAATAACCAGGTTTGGCCTTGCTCGGTTCTTTCAAATTTTTTATTTATTATTATTGTTATCATTATATCATTATTATTTTTACTTTATTAGATCCTTATTTGCTAATGTTAATAACATAATATATAAGTAGTTATGTATATATATTAGCCTAATGGAGTCTTTTAGTATTAGTGTATCTATATGTATATTTTGTATGTCATATTTTATTTATTTTGATAAATAGTTGAAATGTAGTATGGAGCTTAAGATTTCTTTTGGGACTAAAATTTTCTTTTTAACATTTCTTACATAGAAAAAAAATTTTTTAATTAAGAATTAATAAAAGACCCTTTAAAAATAGGATTTTTAGAGTATTTTTTATAAAAAAAATAACATTTAAGAGTTAGGACCCTTTTAGGTTTTTTTTTAAATAAATTGAATAAAGTAAAAACGTAAACTTAAGTAGTTTTTAAAATTAAAATAAATCAACACATTAAAGATTTTTTGAGAAAACTACGATTGTTTGATCCAGGTTAACGAGTACGTAGGCATTTTCGAGGCGACGATAAAATATGTTAAACTTAGGTTCTTTTTCTTTAGATTTTTTTGTTTATTTATCTATTTATTTTAAATATTATAATTAGAAAAATAATTCTAATTTCGATAAATAAGTAGTGGTACCCGTTAGGGTTTAATAGGTTAGCCCCCGAACTCGGAACCCTCTAGTTCTTTATTTAAATTGAAATCAAAGACCGGTAGTCAAATCGCAATCAATCCACCCAATTGATTACGGTTTTCTTCCTTTTTCCTGACTCCGGTTGAGTGGCGACTATAAAAATTATTTTCAATAAAAAGCCTGAATTTCCTAATTTCTTTAGTCGAGGATTAATATTAAATGAGTTATGGTTTAGTATTAATCAGAAATGGAGAAATTAATTTTAAATAATAGAAAACCGAAAAATCAGGCTCAACACTTTGAAAACCCCAATTTTACACCTCTTTTTGCAATAATTTTTTCCTAAGCCTTACTTTGAGCTTCTTTAGCTTATCTAGTTCTTTAAGAGATTTTTCTGTCTCTTAAAATGAGCAAAAGGTCCAAAATCCTATGAAGTAGGGGTTTTTATAGCCTAAGTGATTTTATTTAGTGATTTACACTTGTTACATTCATAGTTTTTTACATGTTAATTCTTTTTCAATCTTGAGACACATAATCCATATTGATCTTAACCTAGTGCTATGCCTCTTACTCCTCAAAATACTCTCCTCATGTGTCTAATTTGTTTTTCTTACATATTCTACTTAATTTAACTAATTCCTTTTGCATATATGCATTTTTATGTACATTATATATTTTTATTTCCTACTTTTGGGTACCTATAGTTACATATATTTATTTCACATTCAATTTAACTTAAATTATTACTTTTGATAAGACATGCAATTTTTCTCTAACATCTACTTACGTTCTGTAACTCATATTTTAGGTTTACGATAAAAATAAATGATACAGATAAAGCCATCCTTTTATTAAATTAAATATTTTATATACTTTACTTTTGCAAAATGAACTCTACTAGGATTATTGTTCTAATTTTTATAACCTTATATTAAAATTTTATTTAATTTGGAGAACATTTTTTGGAAGCCTTAAATTTATCGTTTCTAAGCAATTACAATCCCACTACATGACAATACGTATGACTATGCTACCATGACCACTTTATTCCTTAACTCTTGAGCCATATTTTCTAAGTTCCATGTTTTTCAATAATATGCCCTCATTCTAAGTTCATGATAGTTGACCGAGGATAGGGGTCTCACATTCTACCCTTTGAAAAAAGTTTTGCCCTTGAATCTTTACATTCTAGAAATGGTAGACTCCAATTTTATGAGTATGCTTTTGTTATGCAACTCTTATTTTTCTCATCATATCACAATCATTAACTTTTGTTAAGGTCAAAACCTCAATAAACTCATTGTTTTACGAAAATCTCTAATACTTTCCAATGCTACCAAGACTTACTACCCTAATATCTAAGCCTCAAGCTTATAGTTATAAATTTAATTTTTATCTTTTGCTTCAACTTCTATTATATTCATAACTTAAAATAGTTACTTTAGGTGCCAATCCCTTTACCTCTTGCATTACATTTTGCACCTCAATGCTTTTCATTATTAAGCTAATTCTACCTTTTAGTTAATTTCTATATAATGATTTTTATATGATTGGTTTTGAACATCCCTTTCTTTACCTTTTGTGTCATCTTTTACTTCCTTTATCTTTCAATATTTCCTCTAAATGCAACTTACTCCTTTGCTGTAACTAATCTATGGCTCTTGTCTTACCTCCTTTTTTGAACACCATGTTTATTACGTTACTATCCATAATTTACTATTGACCAACATTTAATACTCTTCTCACATCAAGATTAGCAAGCTTCTCAACTATTTTCTAACCTTTATTCCAATCAATGCTTCTACTTGATCCTTATTTCGTTCATTTGATTAGCTAAAACATCTTAGTAAACTAATTTCTATTAAGGTTAATAGCCATCACTTCTGTCTCTATTCCACTTTACATGTTATAGCTTTATGAACCAAACATGTCTTCTTGGTGAAATTAGTTTTAGAGTTCCAAGCAAAATAGTTTTTGACTTACTGTCCATGTTGTCAATCCTAATATTATACTCAATGTATTTAGTAGTATCATCAGCTACAAAAGTATGATAGATCCATTTGTTATCATATAAGTTATTTCCAAGTTAACAAATTATTGAAATTCTATATCATATCACTTATTTCTTAGCTATAGTATTCTTTGAGCTAAGTATTGAGTCATGTTTGGTTCAAGATTCTCTAGCATGATATGTTTTGACCTAACTTCTGATCCTTAGCTTAGTTTGGAATTCTACCTTTTGGCTTAATTTTTACCACCTCGTAAATATCCTAACTCTACCTTTACTTAGACTTAGTGGTAACGTGACAATCATCGAAGTATAACAAATGGCTAGTTTATTTCCTTATGTTTATTTTTTATAACACTCCAATTTTCACAATTTCACCATAATTAAAAGCTTAGGTACTTCATAAAGCTAGTACATATATAGCATCAAATATGAGTATGGCAAATCTAAACTTTTCACAAACTTGAACTCAACTAAGATAGAGAATGACTATTTTGAGATGATTTTAAATTTGATATGCTGACATAACTCTTTGATCAACAAGAGGTACAAAGACCTTAACTAGTTACTTACAACTAACACGACACGATTAGATTAAGAAAAAAAGTAGAAAAACTTAACATAGGAGACATAAGAGTCACAATAATTGGGAAATTTAACAAGAGAACATTAGAGTTAGAGATTTTCCATTCTTCTCTTGCTTATGTGTGCAAAGGCGTATATGAAGGGTGCCATTCCATATTGGTTTAACTATACCTCTTACTAAATTGATTTACGGCACTACCTATTCCATAACCTATTTTTGCTATACAAGGGTACTGTTCTCTTGCTTCCTTAAGTTAATCTAGCTACCTAAATAACCTCATATACTTTTTGACTATACCATTCTTTACCTTTATAGAATTTCTTGATCTTAAAACATAATTAATCCATTTCTCTCTTGTTTCCAACATTTATATGTACCTAAATCTTCTACCTATTTCCTTTGATACATAAATTTCTTATGTCTTCAATAGGATTTCCTTCTCAACATCCATTAAAGTCCATCAAATTCCTAGCAACATCCATTAGGTTGTTCCTTAAATCTCATTTCAATCCCTGCTACTCCTCACGTAATTCATTTATTCTTCTTAAATAGCCTTGATCAATGTTTTTACACATGCATTAAATTTCACCTCCATCCTTACTTTGATTTATTAAATCTACATAAATGCTTCAATTTTTTGATCCATCACACATATAGTCCTCTTTTGTAGACAAGTTATGATGCTCTAAGACCCATTTTATTAACCATGCTCTGATACCACCTTGTAACTCCCTAACTTTAAGGAGTCTACTTGAAACTTTCTATCAAATTATTGGTGCCTGAAAACGGTTCATTGTACCATCCTTAAGTTAAGAATAGGGAAAAACTTGTAACCCATCTACCATTTAACTTCATAAGACACTTCTAGTATGTTTAATTAGGTGAAATAGGAATTAATTGCTCCCCATTCCTCATGTGCTCCCTTTTACTTTGTTCACTTAGACTTCTTACCATGTAGTTGCCATTCACCAAGAATTCCAATTCTAAGAAAAGTTTGCATAGGGATTCCTTGTTGAACCAGTCAATCGTGACTTTTGGCATAATTCTTTCATTTCATTCCCAAATTACCCTTATCTAAAACCTAAAATTACACAAATTTATATTCAAATTAAAAGACAAAAGTTTTATTAAGCGGTAAAGAAAAACCATTTAAAGATCCTATTTTGTCTCTCTCTCTCCCCCTTTCCCTCACAACAATAATAGAAGATTATTGATGCTAGTATCATCGTTTTGTTATCAAATCCCTCCTTAAGATGGTAAAGATCACACTAGTATCAATATTTTCTTCTAATGTGGTGTTGAAGTGGTAATCGATGAATCCCACTTGTGACTAAAATAGACTTATTCAATCTATGGCTTTTTGATGATTTGAATTCAAAGTTCATTCTTTTATGAATATCCGAATGCTTAGGAGTTGATTAACACTAAAGTTCCCCCTCAATTTTGCATAAGATCAATGTATATCTAAGAAGAAGGTGAGCTTGTGTTTTGGGTAGCTTTAGAGAGAGAAAGAGTTTGGTTTTAGGGAATCTATTCTCTTCCAAGAGCATATATAAAATCTAATGCACACGTAGAAGAAAGAATGAGAAAAAGTGATCCATAATTCTTTAAAAAGAATGCGATAAGTAGTTAAATATGGTCTTTTCAATTTGGAAGAAGTTTAATCTTTCTTGTTTTTTTTTTTGTTGTGTGTGATAAGGAGTTGAATCTATTCTTTTCAATTTGGATGAAGATGAATCTATTCTATTTTGCATGACAAGGAGTTGATTCTATTCATCTTCTTTTCAATTTGGTTGAGTTTGATTTGTTCCTTTTTTTATGAAAAAAGATGAATCTATTCCCTCTTTTTTTTTTTTTAATTTGTTTGCTTTATCATTATTTAATTAAACAATGGGCATTTTGGTAATGTAATTATCTATTGTCAACTTGTTCCTTATGTATTCATTTCAACTAAACAATGTAATAGTAATTCTATTACATGCAAATAATGCAATACTAATTCAAGACCTATTACACCATTATTCAATTTCCTTGTAATTATAATTCCATTTAGCAAAGTAATTGAGTTTCTAACTTTCAAATATCTTCTTCTTCAACCTAACAAACAATAGTGAAAGTCTTTACAAACGTTAACCTTAGAATATTACAACTATAAATTCTTTTACAAAACATGAATCCAATATAAGTCTACATCTCACATTTACATCCTTTATGGTGAAATCTATACATAACATGTAGATCTCACTAGGGAGCCCCTTTGAAAAGCTTAAATCATATCTTATAGCTACTTGCTACTCATTAAGGGAAACTATCCCTAACTAACGTCTAAACTCTTCTCACCAAACAATGAACACAAGACTAGTCTAACATAATAATCACTCCCAACAACTTGTTAGTTTAATTATATTATCTTACATCCATAAAAGAAGTCAATACAAAAAATGTATGCTATGCTCATAAAAGTGACATGTATCGATGTTGATATCCTAACTTAGCCTTCACTTGGTTGGTTGATACTCTTAAACATCTAGATAATTTACCTTGTAAACTATCATGAATTTAACCTCATGAAAAATAATGCAATTTTAATGTGCTAAAAAATCTAGCTTTTATAACCAATATGTTTGCTTAATAAAACCAAGCTTACAAGAATCAAGTCATTTGCTTAGAAAAACCCAACCTTTCAAATAAAACTTTACCTAGCAAAATCTCAGTTTTTAGAAAACTTGATCTGTAAGTCCTTTTCATGCCATACTATGAATGAACCATTCACATAACAAGCAATTACCTAGCAAGCTTACTCATTTAGTTTTGATCTAAGCCTTTACTTCATTTCACTTACATTTCCATCTCTAAGACCTCATTATCAAGTTTACTTAAGTGAACATGTTAGGAGATAAAATCAGTGCCTAACTTCTTACTAAAGTTAATACAGATCTCAATCAACAATCATTACCAATCAATAGCACAATCATAGTCATTAAAGTCAATAACTAACCATGATTCTTCCGATAAAATATACAAAAGAGATCATGAATCATTACATAGCTCATCAATCAATATGTCACTTGCATATAAGCTCAATTGAATTAGCTATAGTCATATAAGTTAGAAGGTCACATGAGTAGATATAATCTACTCTAATACATAAAAAATTAACTTACTTGGGCTAGCTTAGCAATTCATAAACTCTACAATTCTTCCAGAAGCTCCTTCTCACCCACTTCATCTAAACAGGATGTATACAGTGCCTAAGTTAATATACATTAATACAATACTATATTAATAGTTTGCTAACATCTTAATTTTAGGATTTGAGGTCATTCTTTGGAATAGCTTTCATCATGGACAACTTCTGACTCAGTCTCTTACTCACTCCCTATATAAGATTCTCTTAGCACACCTTTAGCCATAACCTTTGAGGAGCTTATTCATTTTAGAAGTATTACATAATACAACTTCCTTACTTCTTTATAATGATTTCAAGATGAAAGAACTTACTAAAACACTTGGCCAATGTTCATTTTATGATTGTATTGCTAATTCACTTCCTTGATTAGCCATGTAGCTCATTACATAAGCTAGTTATAGGAAGTTACTATAAAATACATAAACAACTCAAGCTCTAAGTCACCCTTTGTCTAACTTTTGAGTATAGATTCTATTGGTTGGAAAATTTATACTAAGGATACCAAAAGCCCACTATAACCTCGATAAGCTAAGGACTCATCAACTACAACCCATGATTGTTCTTGACCTTTGGAATTACTAATATAAAACTCTATAAAGTCTAGCCTAGGGCTTACACGAACTCTTAGAGCCCAAGCTACTAAGACCATAGAGCCTAAGAATCTACTTAAGGCTATCAGGGCCTGAAACCATCTAGACTCCGTATGTCAAAGCCCATTGTAACTACAACATATCACTTAGTCAGGATCATACCACTCACTTACTTACCTTGGAGTAGACCTACAAAGATACGCTTTCCTATTTAAGAGAAGATAGGTATCTTCTTAAAACTATTCATTGCTCACCTAAAAATAAGGGCTAAGGCCCTAAGACACTTTAGATGCACATGCATGAGTTCTCCTATTTTTTAAGTAATCCCTCACATACTTGTTGATTTAAGTATTAAAGTGGATAAGCTAGACAACCATTCACTACCTACTAATCTTATTTATTTTTTTATTTTTTTGTAAGCCTAAGCCAACTCTCAAAGTTTAAGACCAAAAGCTTTGCTAGCTAATTTCAAGCAATAACACTTGGCATCGTATGTAGGAAACTTCCTATTCAAGACTGTCAAATTTTTGCCTCATGAATCAAAGGAATTTGTAAGACAATAATGGTAAGAACATGGTCTAAGTTGTAGGAACATTTGGATTTGGTGAATTATAAGGTGGTCGAACCCATCAAAATTCAAGTTGTTGACACTAGCAAGGAAATCAACATTGGAAGCAAGAAAACCTAAGGAGGTGATAAGAATACCACAATGGCAAAGATAGGAAGAAATCAAAGTGAAGATAGATAGCAAAAGGACCCTGCTTAAGACCCCTAAATTGCTAACCTAATATAGTTGGTCGAAAAGTTGATAGCTTAAAATGAAATCAAAGTGAAGATAGACACCAAAAGGGCCTCGCTTAGGACCTCCAAATTGCTAACCTAATAGAGTTGGTTGAAAAGTTGATGGCTTAGAATGATAAGATCAAGACGTTGAATGCCTAAGTAGTAGGATAAACAAGTTGCTTTAGGGATATAATAGAGCATATAGAATGTAATTACATGTAAAACAATCTCAACAATAGGAAGATCACGCCTCCTACCAAAATAGTGAAAGATCCAATAGCTTCTACTCACGAAACATCGTATCTAATTGCCAAGCACCTCATATGCTAAAGAATGCTACGGACATAGTGGAAAGCTCCATACAAGTTGAAGAAGGGTATAACTAAGTCAATGAAAACTGCTATAAAGCTTAGAAGCAACAGAGCCTTACCTTAAAAACGATGCCTAAAGAAAGAGGAAAGGCAGCTTGGAAAGACTAACAAGTTAAGGGAGTCAACTATAACCATTTCATTGACCTAGTTACAAGAAAAATGTCTAACACCTTTAGAAGTGGAAAAGCAATTGTTAAGGCATCTAATGTCGGTAGCAAAACTCTGTTCTCTTAAAAAATCCAAGTGTAAGTACTTTAGAGTAAGAAGTTGGAACTCCTGACTTTTGAACCCTACAATGGGACAATCAATCCAAAAACCACCTAAGGCACTTTTAGACTTTGATAGGATTTACAGTCTCAGCAATAGAGTAACATGCAAAGCCTTTCAAGGTACCCTTCAAAAGGTTGCAAGGACTTGGTTTAACCACTTATCAGAGAACTCAATCTCCAGCTTTGAAGACCTCACTTAGAAGTTTATCCTATACTTCCGAGCAAGCAAATCAACATCAAAAGATAACTCGTTACTTTACCTTATAAGGTAACGGAAAGGGGAATCCCTTCAATCATTTATCAACTGCTTTAACAAGGTAATAGTAGAAATACCAAAATTAAATGAAAGGGTAGCCATCCATGTGGCTACCATGGGCATAAACCTTGAAAGTGACTTCTTTGAGTCAATAACAAAGAGAAAACCGATTACCTTAGTTGAGTTCTAGAAGAAGGCTTAGAGGTATATCAACTAAGAGGATAAAATCTGTGATCGATCAAAGGCTGGCTTATGAAGTTCAAATAATGGAAAGGAGAAAGAAAGGGATAGACATCGAGTAGAGCCCTCATTTAATATTTCGCTAACCATGTAGATTCTTTAATGAATATGTCATTAACTTAATAAACCATAATAGGAGGCTTACAATAAGGAACTAGGGTGAACCCCTCTAGCTCATGTTCCACCTTGGTCATTAAGAGAGTTTACAAAGTAAGAGGAAAGCGATAAAATATTGACACTTCAATTTCCTTCATGAATGATGATCTGAGGGGTAGTGGATCCCTACATTAAGATGTCCTTGTCATTGACACCTATATTATTGAGGTTCAAAGTATAGGAAGTAAGGATAGACATTGGAAGCTTGGTAGACATCCTCTTCAAACATGCCTAAGACAAGATGAGGGGAAAAACCTGTAACTTAGATGAACCCCTACTACCACTACCTCATCGGCTTTAACAATCAAATGTTACATCTTAAAGGTATGATCACGCTTAACATGGAGCTTAGGGACAACGACAACATGGCGATTGATCTAGTGGAATTCGTAGTGGTATATTATAAGTCCCTCTTTAACAAGATCCTTGGGTGACCAAACATGAATGTCCTTGGAATGATTGCTTCATCTTTACACTTGAAGGTGAAATTCTTGACACCACGTATGGTCAGCATATGTCATGACAACTAGGTTCTCTTATGGGAACTCTATGAAAAGGTAGTTAAGAGGGACATCATCTTAACCATGAAAATTGATGCGCTTCCAGGGTCATACGTACGGAGAAGCATTACAATGAAGCAACCAAAAAACAAATAGGGAAAAAGTTAGTAAAGCCTAAGCACAAATGGATATAAAGCACCACTTAATCTTACTTAACCTACAATCTATCGAATATGGCACATTGGTCCAACTTAAAGGGTCACACACCATCACTCCTTGCTAAAGGGAATTGATAAGAGTTAAAGGATAATGAGAATACTAAGGTTACTCAACGTGAATAATTCTATATTGACTAGTTCATTGTTTGCATACAAGAAAGTAGGGGTTTATATACCTATCTACTAAGGTTACTTTACATACATGAAAAGAAAAAAGGGTATTCTACAATTAGGTTATATAAGATATACTAAAAGGGGTAAAAGAGATAAAGAATATTCAGTGCTGAAAAGAAAGAATCATTCTAGAAGGTCGTGTTCAAAAGATACGTATCACTTAGTGGTTGGACATTAGGAATATGATACAAAATAGGTGGAAACAAGGAAGCATTATAGTCAAGGGTTGACTTGATCTGGATTAAGTCGAGAGCCGATTAGTCCAGTAAAGAATTCAGTTGAATTGGAGTCAGATGCTTGTAGTTAGTTAGGGAGCTTGACTCGGCTAGTCCTAGATTGTCTTTTGGAATAAGACTTTACTACTAGGCCAGAGCATGTGAGGATCTAACAGACATATTGGCAGGAGATCAGTTCGGCATAAGGATCCTTGTCTTAGCTTTGGTTTCAAGCATCATTAATCTAATGGTACAGAATGAACTATGTCATCTTGTTGAAGTAGTCTACCACAACAAAGATAGAATATTTACCTCTAGATGTCTAGGGCAACCCTAGGACAAAGTTTGTGATGAGGTCAACCTAAGGTAAGGTTGGTGTTGGCAGCAGTATGTATTCTCTATGGGGTTATCTCTTCCCCTAAACTCACTTGCACACTTCACAACTACTAACTACCTTATAGACATCCTTGGCCAAACCTAGCCAGTAAAAGTTTTTCTTCAATAAATTAGCTATCTTGGTTTACCTAAAGTGACTTGATAATCTGCCGCTATGAGCTTCCTTGATTAATAGCTCATGTATGGAACAGTTTGGTATGCATAACCTTTGGTCCTTGAACAGATAGCCTTCCTTATGATAATATCCCTTAACAGCAATTCCTTCCCTATACTATTCTATGAGAGGGCCAAAATAAGGATCATGATTGTACTACTCCTTAATGAGTTAGAATCCCAATAATTTGGTCTATAAAGTGGTTAGCAAGGTTTGTCGACATAACAAAGCATTGGTGACCACATTCACACTTCCTTTCTCATGTTGAATGACGTATGAGAAACCTTCCATAAACTCCAACCACTTGGCTTATCTCTTCAAAAGCTTATTCTACCTCCTTAGATGCTTCAAAGACTTATGGTTTGTACAAATAACAAACTCTTATGGCAGCAGATAGTGTTGCCAAATAGTAAGGGCTCAATAAAGAGAGTATAACTCTTTCTATACACAGAATAGTTCAAGGTAAGACCACTAAGCTTCTCATTATGGTAGGTAAAGGGTCATCACTCCTACATTAAGACAGCACCAATTCCCACTCTCGATACATCGCATTCTAATTTGAAGGGTTCGTCAAAATTTGGTAGTGAATAGATAAGTACCAAGGTGAGCTTCTCCTTGATCTTCCGAAAGTTTTTCTCAGCTCAATTGTTCCACCTAAACCCTTTATTCTTCCTTATCAGCTCGATCAAAGGGGTAGCTATGGTACTAAAGTTTTTGATAAATAGCCTATAGAAAGAAGCTAAACCATGAAAGCTTTGAATCTCAATGACATTCTTTAGCATCGACCACTCAAGAATAGCTTGAATCTTCTCCTCATCTACTTAGAGTCCTTCCCTTGACACCACAAATCCTAAGATCACCTTTTTCTAGCAAAACGTACATTTCTTCACATTTCTATAAACTTCTCAGTTCGTAAAATGTTAAATACTTCATGATGTCATTCAGGTCCACATTGTATACCAATATTTCATCAAAGTACATGACTACACACATTCCAATTAAAGGACACATTACATGGTTCATCAACCTCATGAATGTGTTTGCCACATTAGTAAGTCTGAATGGTAAAACCAATCATTTGTAGAGTCTATGCTTAGTCTTGAAGGAAATCTTTCATTCATCACTTAACCTCATGTGAATTTGGTGGTAGCTACTTTGCAAATCAATCTTCGATAATATCTTAGTGCCATGCAGCTCATCTAATATGTCATGAAGCTTCAATATTAGATATCTGTACTTAATAGTAATTTCGTTGATAGCTCAACTATTAATGTACATGTGCCATGAACCATCTTTCTTAGGGATGAGCAGAGTTGGTACAGCACATGGGCTCATGTTCTCCCTTACATAACCTCACTTTTTGAGTTTGTCTACCTATCTTTTTAGCTTGACAACCTGCTTAAGGCTCATCTTGTATGTAGGTCAGTTTGGTAAGGTAGCGCCTAACTACAGGTCAGTATAGTGCTCAATGCCTCAAATTGGAAGCAGTTCTTTAGGGAATAGATAAGAAAACTCATTTAGCTAGCTTCAAATTTCATCAGGGATATCCTCAAAATTGCTCATTTCCAACAATCTTTCGATCAATAGGAGCATAGATTCCTCAACCTTTTCAGTAGCTTATGTAAACCCCTAAAATTTTCAACTTAATACCCAAAGTAGACCCTCGTGTGCTTGAAGACTCTAAGAGTTGACAAGGCTAGCTAAGATGAAAACCCTAATATAACAATTGAATATTCAATTGCGTAGAAAATTTTTATACCCTAAATGTATATAAACACTAGAGATTGCACTTGAAAGTGATAAAACCCTAAAACTATAACTTTAAGGATATAAAAGCACTAATTCACTATAATTTACCCTAAAACCCTAATTGATAATATAACTTTAATATTATACCAAATCATTGGTAAAAGATTAAAGATAACTTTCAATTACTCATAAATACATACAATACTAAAGCAATCAATTAGAAACTAAGATATTACATCATAGATCACATTCATTTTCTAAGTATATAACTAGGTTAATATTACATAGAGTTAAGAGTTTAGTTAATGCTTAGATTACATGTTGTGAACATTAATACCCTAAATGGCACTTTTCATCTTAATTATACTAGGTAGCTTACCAAATGGTGTATATGGGATATAAATACCTAATGAAAGATCTCATTATCTATTTTTATTAATCAATTCACTAAACTTCTTATTTCCTTTCATTTCCTTAATCTTTCTCCTAATTTTCCCTAATTACTTCATTATGTACACAAAATGGCATTTATTTTTGAAATGTTGACCAAGTCAACACATGTTGACTAACGTCAACATGTAGAAAAGTCAACAAAAGACACTTATACTTTAGAAAATATCCAAGTCATCTAATGATTTCTTTTCTTTTAGCTTTTTCTTTCCTTTTGTCCCTTTAATTGCCATCCACTTCTTTTCCTCCTAGACCCCACTTGTTTTCCTTTTCAAAAACAAAAGAACATAAAACAAAGTCCCTTTCTTCTTCTCCTTTCCCAACCGTATCTTCCCTTTCCCTTTCACTCTTCTTTACTTTTCAACTTTGCATCCATATTCAAGAGCAAACTAAGGTATGTTCTTATGTTACTATGTCTTGCTTCATATTCTTTACTAGTTATATGAAGAGTTAGGTTAGGTTAAGTAGTTATGTGTTGTGTATATATATGTTAAGGCTTAAAGTTTCAATCTTTATGTGTAGAAGTGGAGGAATCTTTAGACAATGGAGGAAGATGCATGTGTACATGCCTTTGAGTATGTGTACATAAGGGTATACTAGAGATATACTTGTATAAAGACCCTTGTACATAAATATTCATTATATACATAACCTAAACTAAGACATATATTAACTATGAATACTTATACCATGCTAAATACACTCTTAAAATACAAAAAGAATGAAATTAGAGAAGCTTTCTTAAGAGGAAATTTAGACATACAAAATTCGTATAAAAATACGTATGTAACCATATATATATATATATATAGGTATATGTACAAGTATAAATACGGTATAAGTATAAGTATATGTATAAGTATACTAGTATACATATAAGTAGAGTAATGGTATAAGTATAAACTTAACACATGTATAAATGTACATAAGTGTACATAATACACTTAGCCATGAGGTAAGGCTTATGTAGGCAAAGGACGAGGTAAGCAATGATGCAATTAAAAGATGACATAAGCCATGACTTAAGCAATTGATGATGTAAGTGATGACATAAGCATAGGTTTATAAAATAAGAAATAAGAAGAGTACATAAGAATTAGGTACATAAATTAGTAAACCTTAATACATTTCCTAAATTGAATTAAACTTAATTAAGTACATGAGTTAGTAATACCAATGTAAAATTCCTCAAGTGTAAGAATCTAATAGCTAATTAAATCATTAAGTCCTAAAATAGGACATAAATATAAGTAATAAGAATAATTAAGCTTCCATAGTTAAAATTTTAATAAATTTAGTCTACGTTGTAAAACATGAGTCTTAATGTCCAAAATGGACATCATCGTATGAACGTGCGCTCGAAAACGATGAAAAACGACTACAAATTAATAAATATCAAAAATAAAATGAAAAAGTTACATACGATTAGTGATAAAGTCTAATTAGATCAAAATTGATAGTAATCTAAGTAGAATTAGGTAAATAGATATCTAGAGTTACTAGTTAATTCAAATGCTTATTATTGTTATTATATTGTAATGATCAGGTGATCCCGACGAGGGCGAGGATCTTCTGATCGGTTATTACGACTAGAGTAAGTTGTCATAGTCAAGTGAGTACTCCCGATGACTCTATATTTATTTGTGCTTATAGTTAGTGCACTTAAATTGAATATCAATAACTTGATGCATAGGGTTTCGGGATATGCGTGTGCTTGATATTGATTGATTATTATGAGAAATATTGTTAAACACGATAATTGATGATTTGATGGTATGATTGATTTTTATATGATTTGGATGGTTTGTTGATATTAATTGATCGCCGCATAATTTGACCTAATTATATTTGGCTTATCTTAAATTAAAAGGGTCATGCATTGCATTTACTTATTCCGGTTATCACTTCATGCAGAGATAAAGAGAGGCCTTGCAGGAGTTGTTTATATATATTAAAGTGTTTCTGTATGGTGCACTTATACAACATGACCTTACCCAAACCTATGGGCTTACTAGGCGATAGAGATGCCAACCATATGGTTGAGGGTCGAGTCTAGAGATCTCTACTGTAGGGTGTGGGTGTGGACTGCAGGGGCCACCTTACCGCTAGGCTTAGGATTTTGTAGACTATTAGATGAATTAGAAATGGAAATATATTTTACAAAATATGATATTCAAAGTTATAGGTAAAAACCTAAGTGCTAGAGCCTGGTTGTGAATGGTGCTGATGAATCTCCAACTCTTATCTCGGAGGGCGTTAAAATCCGATATTATATGCAGTACTGGTCAACTACATTTATTGTTTGGCATACTGCATGTACATGTATTCATATAGTTGTAATAATTTGTTTGATAACTTGTTTGCCAATATGGTATGAGGGATAGCTCACTAAGCGCTTGTAGCTTATTTCCCAATAGTCTTTCTTTTATAGGTTTGCTTACGATGGGATTGAGATAAGTCTCGAGTACTGAGTGTTAGATGAAGATATGTACATTAGTGTTAGAGTTAGTTGAGATCTTTATAGGTGATACATAAACACTCTTTATAGAAAATATTCACATGTTAGAATTTAATATAATTTAATTTTTCCTACAGTTATATAATGTTGGCATATCCTGTCTTATTATTTGATAGGGGATACCGATTCTCTACGGTTTTAAGGAACTGTAGGATATCGGATATCGGATATCAAACATCGAACATCCATAGTTATTTATAATTATATGTTATGTTATGTTACAATAAATTAATTACTTGAAAATCAGTAATCTTAATGATTTATTATTTAGAGTCTTACAATCTCCGACTTGCAAGATGGTTTTCATATCATGGGTGCACACATGTTATGGAAATTTTAGGTAATCCTACTAGGCCCCCTTTAGGATCTTGACAGCTCGAAGCTTTCTTTGGCTCATCACTAAGGCATTCTTCTTATTAGCTCGAGTGAGCTCATTATAGGTTTCATTTACTTGAGACGAGGTCATAGTTGCAACCCAATCTTCCTTCCATCCTTAATAAAGGCATAGGTGTTCTTATACCCATTGTGAGTAACACGTTGATCAAATAACAAAGGTTATCCAAGCAGCAAATGTGAAGCTCCCATGGGGATGATATCGTACATTACTTCATCCCTATATACGCTCCTACCACTAAACGGTATGATCACTTATTTAGTTACGTACAAAGTATCCTTATGATGCCATAAGGTTGGTAGACCTAACCTCTATACAAAGGACTGTACAACGATGTTATTACAACTTCCCCTATCCACAATTATCGTTCACAATTGGCCTTTAACGATCACTTGGTATGGAATAGATTCTCCCTCTAGTCCTCTTGATGCATCTCCAGGGTCAAACATACAGAGAAATCACCACGATGAGGCGAACTAAAAAGAACAAAGAAAAAGCTAGCAAAGTCTGGGTAGCTACCAAATCGATATGTCATATTACTCGATCCTATTTGGCCTACAATTTGCCGCATATGATACACTGATTCGAATTGAAGGGTCACTTGTTACTACTCCTTGCTAAAGGGAATAGATGAGAGTTGAGAGTTGAGAATTAATGAGAACACTAAGGTTACCTAAAGAGAATAATTTTGTATTGAAAGTTGGATGATCTATGTACAAGGAAAGTAGGGGTCTATATATTTGCCCACTAAGGTTATTTTACATGTATGAAAAGACAAAAGGATATTTTATAATTATGTTACATTAATCATATTAAAAAGGGGTAAAAAAGACAAAGAATATCCTATAGGGAAAAGAAAGAATTATTTTGGAACATTGTGTTAGAAGGTACGTATCACTTGATGGCTATACGTTAGGAGTATGATACACAGGTAAAAGTAGGAAGTTTTGAGATTTAAGGGCTGACCTGATCTAGATTAGGTCGGGAGGCAATCAGCCTGTCAAAAAGGTCAACTATCATGAAGTCAGATGCTAGTGGGTTAGGTTAATAGTTTGGCTTGGCTAGTTCAAGGCTGTCTTCTAGATTAGGACTTCGTTGTTAGGCAAGAGCATGTTGACACACGTGAGGATCTAAGAGATAGGTCTATAAGAGGTCGGATCAAGATAGGAGTCCTCATCTTGGTTATGGCTTAGAGTTAGCATTTTCCATGTCAGCCCTTAAAGTCCTCTAGCTTGGCTTCTTATGATCGGTCCAGGCGGTTGATTCCTGTCATCTACCTGGGGGTTGGAAGGATTTGTCCTCAAATATGAAGTGGTTTCTACTTATTCTTCTAGGGTACTTAGAGGGTTTTCTTTGGTTGGTTGGTGAGGAATCAGATCAGACACATTAAAGGTAGAGGAGACATTATATTCATTAGGCAACTCGATTTCGTAGGCGTTACAGTTGATCTTCTTCAAGACCTTGAATAGGCCATCAACTCAAGGAGATAGTTTGTTTTATCTTAAGTGCAGAAATTGCTATCAGCTGAGATGAATCTATACTAAGTCTCCTGGATGGAAGGAAATAGTTCGGCGGCTTCGGTTGCCAATCTCTTGTTATCTCTAATTGAACTTAGCAATCTTCCTCATGACAAACTAGTGTAGCTCATGTAATTATTGGGCTTGATCCACTCCAAATTGACTTTCTTTAGTAACTATTAGGGTACCAATCAAATCCCAGGGAGTAGCAGGGTTAAGGCTATAGACAACCTCGAATGGGGCCTTTCTAGTAATGCTATGAACAGTCCAGTTGTAGTTAAACTCCATAACTGGTAGGTATAGATCCTAATCCCTTAAGTTCTTTCCTACAATAGCTTTGAGCAGATTGCCTAGTGTCCTTTTCATTACTTCAGTCTGGCCATCAATCTGTTAGTGGCTACTAGAGCTGAATAAGTGTTTAGTCCTAAGTCTTCTCTAAAGAGTTTTCCAAAAATAGCTAAAAAAATTTGTGTCCCAATCTGAGCCAATAGCCTTTAGTACTCCATGTAGTCGGACAATCTCTTATAAAAATAGATCAGCAATGGATAGAGCACCGTCAGTCCGATGGCATGGAATGAAGTATGCCATCTTATTGAAGCGGTCCACTACAACAAAGATGGAATCTTTCCCTTTAGATGTCGAGGGTAACCCTAAGACAAAGTCCATGTTAAGGCCGACTTAAGGTAAAGTTGGCGTTCGTAGTAGCATATACTCTCCATGGGGTTCTTTCTTCCCCTTAGCATACTTGTACACTTCACAACTACTAACCACCTTATGACATCCTTAGCCAAACTAAGCAAGTAAAAGGTCTCATTCAATAGATTGGTTATCTTAGTCTTCCCGAAATGACTAGACCATCTTCCACCATGAGCTTCCCTAATCAACAGCTCATGTGCAGAATAGTTTGGTATGTACAACTATCGATCCCTAAACAAGTAGCCATCCTTGAGATAATACCGCTTGATAGCAATCCTAGCCTTTCATTGTTCTCTAATGGGACCGAAATGAGAATCATGAGCATAGTGCTTCGTAATCAGTAAGAATCACAATAATTTTGTTTGCAAAGTGGTTAGCAATATTTTTCGTTGTGATAAAGAGTTAGTAACCACATTTGGACTACCCTTCTTGTGTCAGATGATGTATGAGAAACTTTCCATAAACTCTAACCACTTGGCTTACCTCCTTGAAAGCTTGTTTGACTCCCTAGATGCTTCAAAGACTCATGGTCTGTATAGATAACAAATTCCCATAGCAATAAGTAATGTTACCAAACGGTAAAGGCTTAGAAAAGGGAGTACAACTCCTTCTCATACACCAAATAGTTCAGCATAGGACCACTAAGTTTCTCATTGTGGAAGGTGATGGGTCGTCATTCTTGCATCAAGACAGCACTAATTCCAACTTTCGATGCATCATACTCCGATTCGAAGGGCTTATCAAAATCCAATAGTGATAGGATAGGGGCTGAGGTAAGCTTCTCCTTAATCTCCTTAAAGCTTTGCTCAGCTCGACCGCTCCACTTAAACCCTTCATTCTTCTTTGTTAGCTTGGCCAATTAGGTGGCTATTATACTGAAGTCATTAATAAATTGCCTATAGAAGGAAGCTAAGCTATGGAAACTTTGGACCTCAGTGACATTCTTTGGTGTTAGCCATTCCAGAATAGCTCGAATCTTTTCCTCATTTGCTTGGATTCCTTCCCTTAACATTACAAATTCTTAGAATATCACTTCTTTCTAGTAGAACATGCACTTCTTTACATTCCCATACAACTTCTTAGCTCATAAAATGTTAAATACTTTACGAAGATGTTGAACATGGTAGTTTAGGTCAGCACTATATACTAGTATGTCATCAAAATATATAACCACACATCTTTTGATCAGAGGGCGCATCACATAGTTCATTAACCTCATGAATGTGCTCGATGCGTTTGTAAGTCCGAATGACATAACCAATCTCATACGAATTTGATGGTAGCCACTTCGTAGATTAACCTTTGAAAACATCTTTGTACCATGAAGCTCATTTAACATGTCATTGAGCCTCGGTATTGGGTATCTATACTTAATAGTAATTCTATTGATTGCCCAGCTATTGATGCACATGCACCATGATCCATCCTTCTTAGGGATGAGTAGAGTTGGTATAGTATAAGGGCTCATGCTCTCCTTCACATAGCCTCACTCAATGAGTTCATTCACCTGTCTTTTTAGCTCGACAGCTTGCTTAGGGTTCATCCTGTATATAGGTCGCTTTGGCAAGGCGACGCTTGGCTACAGATCAATGCAATGCTCTATGCCTCGAACTAGCGACAATCCTTTAGGCAGTTTTTCCTGGAACAGATTGGAAAACTCATTTAACATGCTTTAGATTTCTCCTAGAATATTCTCTATTTCCCTTATCTCCAAGAGGAACATTGGTTCATCAGCTTTCTTAGTAGATCGAAGCTCTCCCTTTAGCTCATCACCAAAGCTTTCTTCTTACTAGCTTAAGTGAGTTGGTTATGAGCCTCATTCACTAAGGACAGGGTTAGGGGTTACAACACAATCTTCCTTCCACCCTTGACAATGGCATAGGTGTTCTTATACCCATCATGAGTGATACGTCGATCAAACAACCAAGGTCACCCAAGTAGTAGATGTGAAGCTCCTATGGGAACGGCACCACAAACTACGTCATCTTTGTATACGTTCCCAACACTGAATGGTGTAGTCACTTGTTTAGTCATGTGCAAAGCACCCTTATCATGAAGCTAGTGTAGCTTGTAGGGTCGAGGATGCTTTGAGGTTGACAAACCTAACCTTTGCACAAAGGAATGTGCAATGGCATTAGTACAACTTCCTCCATCCACGATGATTGTGCACATTTGGTCTTTGATGGTACATTTGGTATGGAATAGGTTCTCTCTCTAGTATTCCTCAAAGTTTAGTAGGGAACTCAAGACTTGCCTCAAAACTAGCGCCATTACTTCTCCCTAGTTGGCAAAGATACAGGTTTCTTCTTCCTCTTCCACCTTAGGTTCTCCAACATTTTCTTCCTCAGGGTTGCTCTCATTAATACTATCCACTACGTCTCCTCGGAGTACCATGATATGCCGGTTCGGACATTCAGCGACCATGTTTCTAAAGCCTAAACACTTAAAACACTTCACCTCGCTGGTCTTCTATTTAGATGGTTAGCCTTTCTCATAAGTTCTCGGGGTCGGCTAGACTAACTTGTTTAGCCCTACTAGTTTGCTTAATGTTCCTTGGGTCGGTCATTCCTTCCCTTGGCTTAATATGGCCTCCTTAGGTTGGCTTGAATAAGTCAACGCGATACGGCAGCTTGAGAGAATGTTAACCTTGGTCAACTTGGAACATTCCTCCCCTAGTTTTCGACCCTCTACGCTATCTTGATGGCCTTGTCTATGGTAAAAAATCTCTCTACTTCGACAATATTGTGAATTTCAAATCTGAGTCTAGAAATAAACCTCGATACGGTGTGTGCTTCTAGCACTTCCACATCAGCTTAGATCATAAGCATTTGGAATTCCCTAACATAGTCATCAACAGATTGGCTCCCTTGGTGAAGTTCTTGCAATTTTGCAAACATATCTTACAAGTAGGTTTTAGACATAAATCTACCTCTTAACAACCTTTTCATCTCATCCCAATTTCTGATACCTCGTCTTCCATCTCTAGCTCAAGCGACATTCAAATTCTTTTACTACATGGTAGTATATCTAGTAAATTCCAATGCTGTAAGTTGGACCTTAACCGCATCCTCATACCTATAACACTCAAATACTTTCTCAACCTTCTCTTCCCACTCCAAATATTCATCTGTATCTCTACCTCCTCCGAAGGGTAGGATTTGCACTTTAACATTGTCTAGCCCTAAAGGAACTCAGCATCTTCGTCCCTGTGTTTGGTAGTAATCAACTTCTTCTTCACCAAACTCTTTGACATCAATCTCCTCATCATCTTCCCTAATATCCTCCAACTCTAGTCTTCGTCTAGCACCTCTATTTGCTACTCCTCTAGCTCATGGTAGTCGAATTGGGTGATTGGTCTGATTGCCTTGGCCATAGTATCTTTCAGGGATACCATCCTATGGGTGTTGTTGCTGAACACCTTGGGGTTGCTGCCTATTAACTTACATTGCACTAGTTAGACTCTCAACAAGGTTTGTGAGTTTATCAAGTTTGTCATCAATAAATCCTAGGGTGTTGCTACTATTATGATTACGACCTGGTTAAGCAACACTACCCTGGTCACCAATTGCTCCCTAAACACTTGAATCTGACATAGCATAATACCTTTTCAAACAGATTAACAAACTTACTCTGTTGTTGCAATGGAAAATAGAGTAAAATAGAATATCAATGAAAACGCACTTATGAACACTAAAACACATAGTAGTAGCTACGGAAAGAATATAGCAACCACCAATGGTAAAGCAAACTGAAACTTCATTGCCACTTAATACACTCCCTTGCAAAATTGTGCTTTGATACCAGCGAAACTGATGCACTCTAGAGTCGTATACATAGAGAAAGCAACACAATGAGGTAAACTAAAAAGAATAAAGAAAGAGCTAGCAAAGTCTGGGTAGTTACTGAATGGATATGACATACTACTTGATCCTACTCAGCCTACAATTCGCCGAACATGACACACCGGTCCGAATTGAAGGGTCACTCACTACTACTCCTTGCTAAAGGGAATAGATGAGAGTTGAGAGTTAACGAGAACACTAAGGTTGCTTAAAGAGAATAATTCTATATTGAAAGTTGGATGATTTGTATACATGGAAAGTGGGGGTTTATATACTTGCCCACTAAGGTTATTTTACATGTATAAAAAGACAAAAGGGTATTTTACAATTATGTTGCATTAATCATACTAAAAAGGGTTAAAAAGGACAAAGAATATCTAGTACGAAAAAGAAAAAATTATTTTGGAATGTTGTGTTAGAAGGTACGTGTCACTTAATGGTTGTACGTCAAGAGTATGATACATAGACAAAAGCAAGAAGTGCTGGGAGTCAGGGGCTGACCTGATTTGCATCAGGTCTGGAGTTAATGAGCCTAGCAAAAAGGTCAGCTATCTTGAAGTCAGATACTAGTAGGTTATGTCAGTAGCTCGACTTAGCTAATTCGGGGTTATCTTTTGGATTAGGACTTCGTTGTTAGGTAGGAGCATGTTGGATACATGTAAGGATTTATGAGATAGGTCGGCAAGAGGTTGGATCAGGATAGCAGTCCCCATCTTGGTTGTAGCTTAGAGCTAGCATTTTCTGTGTGAGCCCTTGAAGTCCTCTAGGTTAGCTTCTTATGATCAGTCCAGGGGGCTGATTCCTATCACCTCCTTAGAGTTTGGTAAGGAACTCAATACTCATCTTAAGACTAAGGTCATCACTTCTCCTTGATTGACATAGACTCAAGTCTTGTCTTCCTCTTCAGCTTTAGGTTTTCCAACATCATCTTCTTTCTCGAGCTCACTCTCATCGGTGTTGTCCACTACATCTCCTTGGAGCACCATCATGTGTTGGTTTGGACACCCAACGATCATATGTCTAAAGCCCAAGCATTTGAAGCAGTTCACCTCACCAGTCTTTCATTCAAAGGTCTACCCTTTCTGATATATCCTCATGGTCAGCCTAACCTCGGCTCGACCTATTTAACCAGCTCAGCTATCATCAGATTGATCTTTCCTATCCTTGACCCTATATGGCCTCCTTGGCTTAACTTTAACAAGTCGGTGCAGAACTGGGGGTCGAAATAATATTGGCTTAAGTTGACTCGAAGCACTTCTCCTGTATTTTTCAACCCTCTACACTATCTTTATCGGCTCTTCTAAGGTATAAACCCTTTGCACCTCCATAATGTTACAAATCTCATACATGAGTCTAGAAATGAACCATGAATCTATACAAGCCTTTTGTTCTTCCACATCGGCTTGGATCATTAGTATCTGGAACTCTCTTACATAGTCATCAATAGATTGGGTTCCTCAGTGAAGATCTTGCAACTTTACAAACATATCTTGTTGGAAGGTCTCGAGTACAAATCTACCTCTTAACAACCTTTTCACCTTATCCCAAGTTCTAACACCTCGTTTTCCATCTCTTGTTCTTGCTACATTAAGATTTTTCTACCACATAATAGCATACCTAGTAAACTCTAGTATAACAAGTTGGACCTTGATAGCATCTGTATACCCATAACATTCAAACACCTTCTCTACCTTCACTTCCCACTCCAAGTACTCATCTACATCCATACTTCCGTTAAAGGGCAAGATTTGGACCTTAACATTTTCTAGCCCTTGAAGGACTCGGCATCCTTATCCCTATACTTAGTAATGGTCAGCTTCTTCTTCTTCCTCCCAAAACTCTCTAACATCCAGCTCCTCATCATCTTCCTCAATCTCCTCCAACTCCTGTCTTCATCTAGTAGCTCATTCTACTACTCCTCCAACTCGCTGTGGTCAAACTAGGCAATTGGTTTTATTACCTTAGTGATGGTGTCTCTCAAGGGCATTTTTTGGTAGGTTATGGTATTGTATACTATAGGGTTGTCTGTTAACTTACATTGCTATGACTAGACTCTCAATAAGATTAGTCAGTCTGTCAAGTTTGTCATCAACTAACCCCAAGGTGTTACTACCATTATGACCATGACTAGGTTGAGCACCACTACTCTGGTCACCAAAAACCCCGTGAACACTCGAATCTGATATGATATAATAACTCTTGGAAAAATTAATAACTCACTAAAAACTTCAACTCCTAATAATCACTCAAATAGAACAGTAGCAAACTTACTTTTTTTTAGTAATGAAAAACAGAGTAATAATGAAACTACACTTACACAAAAACACACTGCAATAGCTATGGAAAGGAATACAGTAGTCGCTAATAGTAAGGTGTACCCAAAATTCATTGTAACTTCACATACTCTCTTGTAGAACCGTACTTTGATACCAGCTAAGCTAATGTATCTCCGAGGTTATACACACGGAGAAGCACCACAACAAAGCAACAAAAAAACAAACTGGGAAAAAGTTAGCAAAGCTCAGGCAACTATCGAATGGATATAATGCACCATTCAATCCTCCTCAACCTACAATTCGTTGGATATGGCACATTAGTCTAAATTGAAGGGTTACTTACCACAAGTCCTTGCTGAAGGGAATAGATAAGAGTTAAAGGATAATGAGAATACTAAGGTTGCTTAACATAAATGATTTTGTATTGACTAGTTCATTGTTTGCATATAAGAAAGTAGGGGTTTATATACCCATCCACTAAGGTTACTTTACATGCATGAAAAGAAAAAAGGATATTCTATAATTAGGTTACATAAGACATACTAAAAGGGGTAAAAGAGAAATAATATTCAATACAAAAAAGAAAGAATCATTTTGGAAGGTTGTGTTTAGAAGACATGTATCACTTGGTGGCTAGACATTAGACATATGATACAAAGTAGGCGGAAGTAGGAAAGCATTGCAGTTAGGGGTCGACTTGATCAAAATCAGGTTGGGAGCCAATCAATCCAGTAAAGAAGTCAACTAAAGTGAAGTTAGATGCCTATGGTTAGTTAGGGAGCTTGGCTTAGCTAGTCTTGGGCTATCTTTTGGAATAAGACTTTGCTTTTGGGTTGGAGCATGTCTGACACATGTGAAGATTTAACAAACAGGTCGGCAGGAGATAAGTTTGGCATAAGCATCCCTATCTTGGCTTTGGTTTCAAGCTAGTTTCATCTAAGAAGAGGAATACCTAACCTAGTTGGCTAATGTAATACTAATTAAGAAAGCCAATGGGAAGTAGCTAATGTGTTTCAACTATATTGACCTCAAGAAAGCATTCCAAAAGGATTGCTTCCAATCTTGAGATTTCACCAACTTGTCGACTCAACTTTAGGACAAACACTACTTAATTTCATGGATGAGTTTTAGGGATATAACCAGATCATGATGACATAAGAAGACAATGCCTACACCTCCTTCATCATAAACTTTGTTATGTATTGCTATAAGGTAATGCCTTTTAGCCTAAAAAATGCTAGGGTTACTTATTAGAGGATGGTTACTAAACTTTTTAAGCCTTAACTTAGTTGAAACATGGTAGTATAAATTAATGACATAATTGTCATGAGTAAAAAGCCTAAAGTCTACCTTCAAGACTTGTAAGAGGCCTTCAATCAAATGAGGAAGCATAGGATGAAATTAAACCCTTAAAAAAGCATTTTCAAAATGCCGTTAGGAAAATTCCTCAAGTACCTATTGACTGAAGGAAGTATTGAGACTAACCTAGATAAGCTCCAAGCCATAGTCGATATGAAAGCCCAAACCAACTTAAAAGAATTGTAGAAACTAATTAGACACATAGTCATACTCAGTCATTTCATGTTACAAAGTGCAAACTGATGTGCTAAACATTTTAAAATCCTAAAAAATCTATAAGGGTTCAAGTAGAGCTCATTGTGTGAAGAAGCTTTCAAGCATCTATAAGAATTCCCTACCTCCCCACTAGTCCTTTCGAAACTAGTGCTTGGCAAAAGCTTGTATTTACACTTGATAGTGAGTGACCTAGCCCTCTTTATCATACTAATCTGAGCCAAAGGAAGAGAACATAAGCTATTCTACTACGTTCGTCATATACTACAAGGGGTAAAATCTCGATACTCCAAAATCAAAAAGTTTGCATTGGCAGTTCTTATGTTAGCTAAATGAATGTGAACATACTCTAAAGCATACCAAATCATAGTCATGATCAACCTATTGGGATTTAAGGATCCAAAAATCACTTTTATAGTGGATTTCTTTTTTAATAAAATGGAATCCCTAAAATGCCAGTGGATCTATACGGTAAATTAAATTGATATGAGTGAATTTCTTTTACCTTACATAAATCTAGGTCTCGTTGGTGATGTAGATCTATAGGCACTACAATCTCATGAGTTTTCTCTACAGTATTCACACTCAAACGAACACACCGAAATGGACTGCAGTATACTAGCACTAAAAACGAATCTAAGAAACCTTCATAATTTCTCACATTTCACTTTCTATTCTTGGTTTATAACGTTTCTATATGGGTCTAATGTTGATGATATAACTTCAGTGTAATCCTAATAGAAAGATGTTTATATTTATATATAGACCAACAAAAATATCTTTTAAAAGATATTATGCGGTTTGGTAAGATATTAAAGGATATTAACAATATAAAATATTTTATTTATTATTATTCACCAAAAATAATAAAAATAATTATTTATCATTCTTAAATCATTAAGAATAATAAATATTTCAATACTTCCTACTAGTTTTAATCAAAATAAACCCATAGCCTATTTTGTTCATTCTTTGTATGCAACCTTGTAGGTTCACTTAATGTTAGCGATAAGCCTAAAAACTCCTTTTAGGCCTATAAGACATAAGTGGCTTATAGTAAGGAGTTATGTCTACTTAAAGTAAGGCAACCTAACTTTACCTAATTCATAACTTATGTCATAATCATTTTGTCACACAATATCTAGATTGAACATGAGCCATGACTAATGTCACCCCTATATTGTTCAACCTTATCATATGCTAATCTCTAAGTAGATTGATATGACAAATGACATTAATCATACTATCATTTCATTTTAGCACATCCATGCATTTCTCAATCTCACTTATCAAAGGGTTTAGAGATGTCTATCTCATAATGAGATGGACAAATCTCATCTAAATCACTCATCTCCCTCTACATGATTCACACTATGCCTAATCACAACCTTTATAATTATCCGGTTAAAGATAATGTTTGATTGAGTCGAATCATAATGTTTCTCATGTTGGAATCCATGGTGATTTCAAGTCTAAGGATGCAATGAGATTGTTATAATGAAAATCACCTATGACATTAATCTATGTAGTGATCTCATAGTTCTCTAACATGTACCTATGAGTTTGATTTGTGTGTCTTTATAAAAAAAAAAAAAAACCCCATGATTATCAATCAAACCTCATACTTGATTTAATTTATTATTGTTCTCACAAAAATGAGCATCTAGAGACTTTTAGAATAATATGATTATTTAAGGATACTATTATAAAGTAAATATGTAAACAATATAATAATGAATGCCTCTTAATTCATAAAATATAATAATAACAATATCCAATAATTAGCTTAGGGCACAATCACAAATGACTAACCTCTTAGAATAATACTTCATAGGCCAAACACCTTGGAGAGGATGATGAAGTATGCCCTTGAGCTTAGAGTATATGGCATTTAGTATAAACCCAAAGGAGCGTATAAGGCTTAAGTCCTGACCAATTTCGTAGTTAAATATAATAAGGAGGAGCCTCAAGAAATTGAAGGATAGAGACCTATGTAGATACTCCATGTTAAAGGCTCCTCTACGTAAAGATGATGCAAGGCAAGCTTGGTGCTCCAAGGGCCCTACAGTTTAGTGGTTTGCTACATACTTAAATTTGGTTTCAATGCTAGTAACAATGAAGCTAAAGCCCTAATCATTGGCCTAAAACTCACCAACAAAGTAGAGATCAAGGTATTACAAATCTTCTCTAATTCTATACCTATAGTATAACAAGTTAAGGGAGAATATGAAGTAAAAGGCAATGAGATGGCAAAGTATCTAGAGTTGGTTAGATCCTTAGCCATGGCCTTACGTTGTGTACCATAAGGAGGATACCACAAATTGAAGACTCCGAAGTAGATAGCTTATCTAAATATGCATCTACCGGCATTTTAAAGCCCATAGATAAAGACAAGTTGGTCTTCTAGAATATCTCCTTGAAAGAGTATGAAATAATCACTCCATCAAATACTAGAGGTGACGTAAGGACCGGCTAAGCCATGTAGGATGGATCTAATGATGCAGTTCTTAAAGAACGATACTATACAATTCGATACAAAGATAGAACAAAGAATATGGTATAGGTTAGCTAATTATACAATGCTAGATGAAGCCTTTAGCGCTATGGTCTTGGTCTTCCATTACCTTAATACCTTAAACTAGAAGAGTGATAACTACTCTTAGAAGAACTATACATGGGTGTTTGTAATAATCGCATCAAAGCATAAGCCCTCTACATCTGAGCCCTATGGCTTAGATATTGCTACCAACCATGAAGTACGACACTAAGCAATTGCTACAGTGATGCACACAGTGCCAAAATCATATGTTCATCACCCATTCCATGTTTAACCCCCTATAGTCACTTATAAGCTAGTGACCTTTCGCCTAGTAGAGCTTAGATATCTTTAGACCTTTCCCTGAAGCCATAGGGGATAGGTAGTATATTTTGGTCACCATAGATTATTTCACCAAGTGAGTCAAAGTAAATGTTGTAGCGAAGATTATAGAAAAGAACGTGGAGAATTTTATCATAAATTTCATATTAGTAAGGTTTGACGTGCAATATGATGTCATTACATACAACGACCCCCAGTTTGATAACCTAAAATTGAAAGCATATTACCAAAAGTACCATATCAACCTCCATTACACTTTAGTGTCTTGCCTACGAACCAACAGATAAGTAGAAGCAACCAACAAAATGATCTTAGAAAGCCACAAGAAAAGAATTGACAAATACAAATGAGTCTATACAAATGAATTACTTTTCATCCTACAAGTTACTAAACTACCAATTGAATGGCAATTAGAGAAACACCTTTTTACTTAGCCTTTGGCACCAAAGCTATGATCCCAATTGAACTTGAACTCCCTAATGCTCACACTTAAGGATTTGACCCAGTTGTAAATCGGATTTGTCTCTTCTCCAACCTTTGTACAATTGAGGAAATCTAAGATATGACAAGTGAACATGCAATTGCTTACTAAAAACAAGTGGCAAGGTACTATGACAAAAAAGTCATACATAAAGTATTCAAAAGCGGAGAATTAGTATCTTAGAAATTTGGAAGCTACATCACTAGAGTAGGTCAAGAAAAATTAGATGGGACCGAAGTCCCCAAGACATGGAATGCTCATTACTTACAAATCTTTTCTAATGGATTGTTTTACTCATCAGATACCAACAAATGCTAATACAATAAAATGATTTATTTTCACATCATGACCCCTTAATCCTTAGAAAATCCAACATAAAAAATAAAACTAAAACCTTAGAAATTCCAAGGCATAAGAAGCTTAGGATGATCCTTATAGGTTGGTCACTAAGCCTGGCTTAAGAAAGCCTAACAAAATACAAATAACTCAGCTAAATACTAAGGCACCTTGAAAATTCCATGGTAGTTAAAACCTGGGATGATCCTTGATGAGTGTAATTTTACACCTATTTCTTCTATAATTTTCATGATTATTTTAAGCTATTTTGATATAATTTTGACAATTTTGCTTTTGAGTTAAGACATTTGTTGATTTCAAGGCTCAAACGAAGAAATAAGGTGAAAAGGATTGAATTCATGTAAGTCTTGAGGAGAATTTCACCAAATTTGAAGAATAACTTAAGGATAGCAAGTGTTGTTAAGGATCTATC
>JAMXBB010000006.1:79257488-79327077 GCA_024138015.1 Lumnitzera littorea | reverse complement strand
CCTTATACCAAAGAAAGTTATTATTATTTACCTTATTGGAGCTAGCCTATATTGATTATTGATTCTGCTTTAGGTGATAAGACAGAGTCCTTAGCCTTATTAGAGGGGATTACATTTCCCAAACATAAAAGTATTTTAAAGAGAGACATTAATAGATTCAGTGGGAGCAATAAATCCTACATTGCTACTAAATTGTATGATGTAAGTTTTTAGCTCACTAGTTGTGACCTTAATTGGTAGCACTTGTGTAGTTGTTAATTCTTTGTGCTCACTTCTGTAATTCAGTAGCTATGTTTTGATGGCCATGGATGAGGCTAAAGAGAATGTAAGGAAGGTAAGTTAATTGTGTTCATTTTTCCTTACAATTAGGATAGTAAACCGATTAACTCTTCATTTCTATGTAGAATGTGGAGAAGGATTAAAGCTCTTCGAAAACACAGATTGCAGCGGCTGAGAGCATAAGAATAAAGGCTAAGATTGAGATTTAGAAATTGCGAAGAGAGCATATGTTTGAGTAAAGGGCTTATAGAGAAGCGTATGATGAGCTGTTGACTTTGAAGACATAAAATGATGAGCTTTTTAAGGAAATTGTGTAAACCCTAATTTTAGTGGACCTAAGACTTGATTAAGAGTACTTTCCAAACGTTCCCAAAGATAAACTAAACCAACAAGTTAAGTTTATATTTAGAAACGAATTAAATTTTTACAATTCAAAAGCCAATTGTCGATAAAACCCGAGCTTGAAGAACTGCAAGCTCTAAAGTTACTTAAGACCCTAAACCTTAAAATCATTAAGGAATTTTAACCCTAAATAGTTAATCGATAATTTAATTTGAATAATTTCATTCAACTTTAGAAAATTTCACAATTTTATAAAAATCAAATCATAAATTACGAAACAATGCAAGATGAAAACCTTAAAACAATTTTCTATAGGACCATGCCTTTATCTTCATGCCTAAGCCTTACACTTCAATAAGTAGATCAACCAATCACTTTAGATAACTTATCAATTGAGAGTTGGAATCATTTATCAATTGATAACTTATCAAAACTTAGTGATAAGACATTTTCCTTATCATCCCTTCACTTATACTACATATGGACAATTTTTCACAAGATTTTATATGCCTAACTTCATTAAATGAGACAAGACCACTCCATGGCCTAAAAAGACTTTAAATGGCAGATTTGGCCAAGGAAGAAAGGGGGGCTATGCACTTGTCTTTCAACCATCAATCACTTTCTCTTACACACCACTATTCACCCCTTAATGCTTACATCATCAATATTTGCAATTGTTGACTTTGTGTAAGCTACAAGACAACACTTTCAAGACATTTAAACACTCATTCTCTCTCAATTCTAACCGGCCACTTTTCCCCTTACTTCTCTCACTTTCAATTTCACATTCACATCTTCTTTCTCTCCTTTGAAACAAACATAAAAGGGAGAAACCACCTTACCCCACAAAATCAACTTTTCTTCCATTTTTTCCAACTTCACTTACGGCAACTTTTCCTCTTGTTCTTGCATCATTTTCTTTCACTATCTAAGTCCTTTTAAGACCATTAGAAGCTTCCACAAATCCTATTCCAAAAGATCAAACAACTCGGGTTTCCATAAGGTGGCAAAAAGGAGGAGGCAAAGTTAAGAGCTTAAGTGGAACCTTAGTGCACAACCACCATACTTTGCTTTTAGGAAGAGTTAGTGTTTCTTGTGATATGTGGATTAGTATTTATGTTAGGAGACTTTGATTTCTTAAAGATATAAGTAAGGTTTAAGTTGTTATAACACCAAAAACCGTTTTAAGAAACAAGCTCATGAAACCCTTACATGAAGTTGAAATATGAGCATGTAAAGTTAGTATTTTGTAAAGAGACTTGTTTAAGACTTTGAATGGAAGATTTTAAGTTCAAAAAATCTTCAAACAAGAACTTGAATGGAAGATGAACATGCTGGATGTGAGGGTTCAAAGGTCATTTGAATGTTGATTTTATTTCCGTTAAGTTAAACATGCTCAAATCTAGACTTAAGTTAAGGAAAAATCCATCACATGAAGTTTTATGAAGAAACCAACTTTGTATGACATGAGCTATGATATGGAAGTTGTATTAAGTATAAGATCTTATATTTCTTTGAGTGGAGCATGAGTTAAAGAATCATCTTATAGAAGAAAAGTTAAGTTAAGATTTGGATACAAGTACTTAAGTGCATAATTTACCACCTCAACTTAAGGAAATGATGAAACAAGTTGAAAAACCAAGTGAGGACCCCTTGGAACCATCACAAACAGATCTAGAATGTGGGAAAAAGAATCTTAAAAATATGATAAAAGTGAATGAACAAAGTGAAAAGATCAACCAAAGCAAGTATGGTAAGCATACAAAGCCTAAAACTCAAAACCGAGCCTAAAACTCTCAAAACAAG
Source organism: Lumnitzera littorea (assembly GCA_024138015.1). Classification (NCBI taxonomy): domain Eukaryota; kingdom Viridiplantae; phylum Streptophyta; class Magnoliopsida; order Myrtales; family Combretaceae; genus Lumnitzera; species Lumnitzera littorea. Next base: position 79,324,647 of record JAMXBB010000006.1, on the reverse strand, counting down.
CCTAGAACTCTAAGTTGGGCCTTCAATGAAATTCTGACCAGCACCTTGAAGTATCAAGAGAGGTTGTTTTGAAGCACATAAGAAATTCACCTAAGGCCCCATAAGCCGACCAAAGTCACTAACTTTAGTTTGAATAAAAAACAAACCCATTTGATAACTTAAGCCCACTAAAGGGCCCAAGAAGTGGTTGTTAGCCTTAGGAATATAAATCAAAGTTGCAAATCTGATCTCAAGGAGTATTTTAAGCTTAGGATAAAATCTCAAGACCAAGCCCAAAGAATTTCTTAAGTTATTAAAAGGCCCATTTACCAAACAAGGCCCAAAAACACTCCAATACATGAGGAACGCTACTGTTCTAACCTATGGACAGAATTGTATACCTCATTTCGAAAATCTAACCTTACCACGTTAAAGTACACTCGAAAATGATGAAGATTGACTATAAGATCATAAAAATCAGATTTAAAACGAAAAAGTTATACGCGATTAAACTTTAAGTAAAAATCGGGAAAAATTTCGAAAACTAGTCAAGAGTATAACTTAAAGAAAATTTACTTAGTTTTTTAAGTTTGTTTCAATTCCTTTTCAAAATTATTTCAATGACCAGAGGACACTGTGTACAGAGACGACTTGCCTCCGGATTACTTTGATTGACCTACATGACAAAGTGAGTAAATTCCCAATGACTCTTTACTTGATTTTGCTTGTAGAATAGATACACCTAAACTTATATATATAAATTTAAATGCTTATGGGATATGGGAAATGCATGTATATGAATTTGTGGATGAATGCGATAACTTGTTAATTATATTTAATAATGGGAATTGTTTGCATTATATATATACATGTGAATTGTATGAGATGAAATTGTTTGATCACCTTGAAAATTGAGTTAATCCCTTATACGATTAAGAAATCGAAATGAATCATGCATTCCCCATATTACATACAGAAAACACTGACTGCCGTTTCATACAGAAGATGGGAAGGGACTCACAGGAATGCGAGTTTCCTGAAGGATTGGGCACTAGCTATGTCATCATATATATTGAGTCTCTGTCCTAAGCTAATGGGCTTACTAGGTGTTGGGAGATGCCAACTGTCGGTGAAGGGCTGAGTCTTGTGGCTTCTGCTTAGGGCGTGTATTTGTGGATTGCAGAGGCCGCTACACCGCTAGACTTGGGATTTTAAAAATATGATTTGATTTCGGTAAAGGAAGTATACATATATATATATAGAGAGAGAGTTTTGTTTTGGCATGAGCACGATAGTGCAAATGAAATAAAACCCAAGGTCTAAAACCCGAATTTTGGTTTAGGTCGGTTAATTATCTCCAAACCCTAATTCAGGGTGCATAATTCTAAGTCGTATGCAGTTCTTAGGTCACTACATGCGTTGTTTAGCATACTGATTGTTTATGCATTCATATCATTGTGCATCTAATAAACTTCTGTCATGTGGTATTGATGAGGATATTTATCTTACTAAGCGTGAGCTTATACCCCTATAGATTTTTGTTGTTGCAGGAAAACCTCTTCACTAATCTAGGTTAAGGCATGCTCGTGGTAAGTCTCGTTTAGGGACAGGTTAGAGCAATTAGAGAGCAAAGAGGACATTTTGTAATAGAATTGTAGACATTTAGATACTTTTATGTTTTTGCTCATAACACAGATTTAATGCAGTTCTGTTATAAATTGCATTTGTTTGTAATATTGTTTTGGTGTGGGTCTCACGAGCCCACACAATTAGCTAATTTATAACATAGAAGTAATTTTAGTTAAATTGTTCTATATTACTTATCTATGGGCCTAGTGGTAACGTAGAGTGGAAGGAGCCTTATATGTCATATGAAAAGCCTATGATCAGCAAGAGGGTTGATAATAGACCTTTATACGGTACACGGCGACCTACTACGACAATAATATTGTTGGGTCATGATAAATTGTGGAGTTAAAGGATCAGTTGCGTGAAAGGAAAGAAAAATGCAGGAGCTTTAGGCAAACTATTGCCTCAATGAGAAAGGAGGAGGATGAGTTAAGGGTTAAAATCAAGGACTTGGAGACCAAAAAGTCCAATCTTTATACTTAGTTGGTTCAGCTAGAGTAGGCTTCTAAGGCCAAACCATTTATACAGGAAGCTTTGGAAATCGTCAAACCTAACTGGCGATAGAAGAAGCTACTTTAAAAGAAGCTATTGGAAGGGGTGCAATTGGCTAGGGAGGGGATATTAAAAGTCCATTGGACTACGAGCTCTCTTGCCTCGATTTTACTAATGTTGACAATAATAGTGATGAGAGTGATGATGATGTGAAACTTAGCAATGAGGAGGAATTCTAGGATCAGGGATAGGATGATGACTAACCTACTAATGCTGAGATCTCTATTCTTACCACAGAGCCTACTGTAAAAGAGACCTCCTATGATCGAAAGGATATTCCTAATGCTGCTACTGAAGTAATTTACGCTAGTCAAGATGCTAGCTTAGTTCATGTTAAAGAAGGTATGGCTGATCAAGATTTTAGTTTTACTAACTCTACTAAAGAAGATGTTTCTAACCTATCATCTACTTAACTTTAATTGATTATGTTTTAATATTTCATTTGGTTAGGATGCCAATCTTTTGGTTATTGTATTTAGAATTGTTTAATTTCCACTAATATATTGCATGCTTAATTTTGTAGTACGTTTCATTTCACATACCTTAAGAAACTAGCATTACAAAATTTGGCTAAAGAGGCTTTTTTCAAATTTTCATTGCTATCCTTGATCAAGGAGGTAATTATTTGTCTATCGATCCTTAGATGTAGATAAGAATAGTTCGTTTGTCATTTTAGATAAGAACTTATCTTGAACATTTGAGTTCATCAATCGATCCAAATTAATACCTATCAAAGGTAGTTAGGTTCATTATATTTGGTCAAAACTTTATTGATATTAGTTTGTTCACCGTATAAGCTTGAATTATCTCATTTGTTAATCATGGTTAAATTAGGAATAGTTAAGGACATTGATAGGGATCTATATGAAAAATTATAAAACAAACACTACAGTTTAGTAACAATAAGGCTATTGGCTTACATAGCTTTCAAAACAAAGTCATGAACAACATAAACACATCATACTCATAAACAAGAAATAAAGAATAATCACTCAAAATACAACTTTAGATTCTCAGCATTCTAAGCTCATTAGATGACTCGTCCATCCAATCTCTCTAGTCTGTAGGCTCTTTACCTATAACCACTCATACTAGTACTAGGTCTTCCTAATTCACAAAGAATTTTCCTTTATTATCTTGGTAACTGTTGCTTCCATCTTCTTATAAAGTAAATCCCTTGGTTAGAAGACTATACTTTACTTTCTGAATATAATACCATACTGCCTTATGTTAGTAGGTAACAACTCTTGCTCTTATAATGTCCCGGATTTCTTCTATAGTGTCTAGATTAGCCATTAGATTGATCTAATTTATCATGATATCAAACCTTTAAGTACGTAAATTAGATAGTTCCAACTCGATAGACAACATAGCCTTTAAGACGAAAGCCAATTTGATAGGAGTTTCCCTCATCGACATCTTATGAGTAGTTCTGTTTCCCTATAAGTTATCAGATAGCTCATCCACCCATTTCCCCTTTGCTTGATCAAATTTCCGCTTTAAACTATATAAGATGGTCATGTTAATAGCTTGGCTTAAGGTCGATCACGACAGGAATGATCGAAAAAATGATAAGAATAAGAAGAGTTGGAAGGATAGACTTGGTGGTCCTAATGACCAATATCCTTAGTGGTAAAAGGAAGAGGTTGTGTATTCTAACCTATTTAATTCACAGTCCCCTTTAAGCGACCAATAACTAATATATAAATGGAGGTCTAAAATCAAAGAGTGTTGCAATGGCCTAAATGCATGAGAAGAAACCTATTACGAAGAAATTCAAATAAGTATTGTGATTTCCATCGTGATAGAGCCTACAACACCGAAAAATATATATAACTCAAAAATGTTATTAAAGATGCAATCTAAAGGGGTTAGTTGAGCAAGTTTTTGGCTTGTGATGCCAAGAACATTAAGAGGCCAACCCAAAGAAGAAGAGATAAGCAAGATCATGATAAATGAACTCCATAGGCCATAAAGGATATAAGAGAAGGAGGTAATAACAATAGGGCTTCAAATGGTATTATAAATACCAATGTTCGTAGATCCTCTAATTCAAGTTGGTCTTACTCTTCGAGTTTGACTAATGCCATAAATAATGATTGTAATGTGAAGGGTAAGAAGACAAAGGTCATTGCAGACATCTTATTTTTCCCATTTTTCATTTTCATTTCCATTATTAGTTGAGCCAGGATAAAATATAAACAAAGCAAAAAAATAAGAAAATAATAAAAAAATAAAAACGAAAATTAAAAAATTAATGAAAAAATAAAAAAAGAAGAAAGTCAAGTCAAATTGTTTCGAGTTAAGTTATGACATATCAAATCATATCGAGTCAAGTCATATCGTATTGAGTTGAATCGTTTTAAGTTAAGATGTGATGTATCAAATCGAATCATATCGAGTCAAGTGATGCTATATCGAGTCAAGTCGAGTGGAGTTGAGTCACATCGGATTGTTTAATATCAAATTGGATAATGATGGGTGATTAGTTTAATAAACCAATAAGTTATTTGAGAGTTAGGCTTTATTAGAATAATTTTGACCTAGTCTGATTTAAAGTAGATTTTTATCTAGTTTATATTGAGCCAAAATAGACTTAAGATTTATTAGATAAGTTATTAAGCTATATTAAATTGAATCGGATCGAGCCTTGAAAAATTGGAAGCTTGAATTATGTAGGGTTTCTAGAACTTAGTTAAATCTTCAAAGGATCATAATCCTATCTTCTATATCCTCTATACGAAAGATACAATCGAGTGTTTATATGTAGTACATCGATACATGATGTAGGGGACGTTTTTTTTATTCCCACAATTAACTCGTAAATCTTAACCGTCCAACAGTTCATACGCATTCTAATTGAAATTCCAACACCAAAGTCCAATCTCTAGTGAAGTTAGAAGTCATCTCAATCTTAACAAAACACTAAGCTGAAATCTAATTTCAAGCCAACACATCCTCTAACTCCAACTCACTATCTAGAGATATGCCGATCCCCATCCATTAGCCTTTAACCGAATGACTAACGTCTACCAATCCACACTGTAACTAAGACCATGTCCTAACATCATACCGAAGATCCTAATTGTTTGATGCCTAACACACCGAATTGCTACAATCCGCAACATGTAGCCCCTTAACCTTACATCACCAAGACAAGGATACAACCCTCACTAACACAATTCATACAAACCATCCATAGATCAAGTAGCACTTGCTAGTGAGATTCTGAAGTCTACAACAATCCAATGCCAAAAATAAACACCAAAGTCCAATTCCATGAATCTAGCCCCTAACGCAATCAAATCCAATTAGCACATGAAGTCCTCACGTCCAACAAGTTAGTATAATCCACATAATAGCACTCTAGCAAAGCACATGCAATTTGAAGCACACATGTAGATGATCACTTATATGATCAGACATGAAATCTCGCAAATTTACACTTGAAGTCCACATATGAGATCCATCGCACACAATCACGATAGACACAACACTGATACGATCACATATGATTCGATACGTAGGTAAATTTTTTGATCTATTATTTTTGGTTATTTATTTATTTTATTAGTTAGTTTTATTGTTTTTTTCTTTTTTACTAATCTATTTTTGTTCAAGTGTAAGTTTTTAATCATTTATTATTTATTTTTTGTATATTTTTCTAAACAATTCCAATTTTCCATAAAATTTTGTTAAATTATATTTTTTTAATAAAATCATGTTTTTTGAAAAATATACGTATCTTGCGGTTGAGATAAGTATTTTAAGATAGAAATACGTATCACGCAGTTGAGATTTAAAAAGATATGTACATTACAGTTAAAATTTAGAAAAAGTATATATTGAGATATGTATCTATTAGTTAAGATTAGGAAAAGATACGTCCCTAGATCATATTTTCAACATATCTTAAACTAGGATTTAGAAAATATATCTTTTGACATATAGTGGTTTTAAAAAATAAAAAAATATTAACTGAGTTCTTTATAAGATTTAGTTAGTTAGGGTTTTCTTTATTTCAAGAAAATTATATTTTTTAGTTTTTTAAAATAATAATAAATTGTTAAATAAATGTAAACGTGGCACTATTTTCAATATAAAAAAAATCTACCCACTAAATATTTTATAAAAAAGAATTACCGTCAGTTTGATCCTGATTTATAAGTACATAAGCACCTTTGAGGCAATCGTATAAAAAATAAAAAATAAAAACTTTTTTCCTCTATTTTAAAAATTTCTAATAAAAAAATCATTTTAGTTATCATTTGTAAATTTGTATATATTTTAGTATTTTTTTAGAAAATTATAAAAATAAAAGCCCATCAATTTTTCTTTAGTTTTAATATGGAACTTAGTCTTAAGAGATTATCTCTCAAACTCAATTTTTTTTTTGTTATTTTTTTTTTCTAAATATCATTTTTTAGAAAATCTATAGATTAGTGACTAAATTGGAGTTTTCCTACCCAAAAACTGAATTTGATTTTTTACCAGTTAAATTAGTTAGTGACTCCAATGTTTTTGAATTTTTTACAAAATATTTCTCTAATTTAATATCGAGTAATTTATATTAAGTGGGTTGAGTTTAATATATATTAAGCGGGTTGAGTTTAATATAGGTTAAATTAAAGAAGCCAAAATAGAGCTCTATAGAATTGGTGACTCTATTAGGGAAGCCTATTGGGTTAGCCATGTGAAAATTAAGAATTATTAATAGGCTTTTGTATTATTATTTTCTTTAATTATATTATAATTGTACTAATTATTTTTTTTAGTGATGTAAGCCTTAAGAAAAAGCGTAACTCAATGGGCCTTATTAGGGAATTAGGGGGGTTTTTCTATTCTTAGTAATCATTTATATGTTTAGATGTGGTCAAACCAAAGCTACCTTATGAACTTAGGACAGGTCGCCATTGTGTAACCCTTAGGTCACCGGGATCTTTACCCCTACCTTACAGTGATAGGCGAGCCCACTGAAGTTTCAATGTAGCCCATTAGGTTTCTCTTCGGAAAGTCTTAGAGTTATAGACCTTGAGACCCATAAACCCTACCCTCTTATATCATTATTTTCAAAAAAAGGGGTAGTTATTTTTAAATTATAGGAAAAGCCTAATTAATTTGCGATCAGTTTGATTTTCTTCTTTAAGAAAGGGGAAATTTAAAAAAACCAATAACCCTTATATATAAGTAGTCACGAACTTCATTTTTTTTTTAAATCCTATTTTAGACCTATGTATATGTAAAGGTATTTCCCAATTGTGGATTCATCATATTTCCTATGATTTATTAATTATGGACCCCAATTGCATTACATGCGTGTATAACATACTGCATTTTTATTTGATTTTATTTTGCTAATACTCGTTTTTATTTAATTGTTTTCATTCCTTGTATTATATGTGTTTTATTTTTTTCGTTTTTTAGTGAGTGAAAAGCTATATAATTCCTAAGAAAATTTTTAAAAAAGCTAAAAAATTATTAATATCATTGTAAATAATCACTTCATTTCATCTTTTATGTACTGTAGATGTGGAAAGTCAGGTCAGTATCAAACCCATGAAGTCTATCCTAGCCAGATTTGTTGACTTTTATAGATATAGGATTTGAGTTTTGTTTAGAAAGAATAGTTAGGAGTTTTCTTTTATTTTAGTCCATTGTATAGGCTTGATTTTATGGTTGTTAATAAATTTGCAACTTTATTAAACAAAAAGATTTATTGATTATGCAATCTTTTGCTCATTTTTTTTTTTTAATTTCTTAATAGTTTCCTTATAAAAAACAAATAAAATAAAATAAAGAAAAATAACAAGAAAAGAAAATAAGAAAAAAACTTCAATATTAACTTATAAATTTTTTTTGGGGCATGTAATTATGAAAATTAGCTACGGTAAAGATTATTATAGAATTGTCGTTTTTTTAATGCTTTTGGAATTTTTTAAAACAGGAGAAATTTTGAAATGGTATTTTATAAAAACTAGTTTCATGATGATTATTTACTTAGTTGATTTCTATTGCAATGCCCTATATGTACCATACTATTAGGAACTGACAAAATAAAAAATTAGAAACAGAAAAAAGATTTAACTATTAGATTTCTATTGTAAATTATTTCCCATCTCAAAGTCATCAATCTTATAAATGTCTAAGTTCTCGTTCTTCGTATTCGTCTGTTAAGCTGTCATGCTTCTAATAGAGTTTTCTCTATGAGTCGTTATCCTTAATGGGTCTCTCATTGTAAAATAATTTCTGTTTGTCTCTATCACCATTATAATATAATCGTCATCTTATGTCTTCAGTTGTTAGTCTTAAGATTTCTAATTTTTTAGATTCATCGATGTCAATATTAAGCTTTTGTAACATAAAATTAACATTGATTTTTTCATTTCAATAAAATTTTTAGAAAAAAAAAGAATAAAATGTTTTCAAAATTAAAAACTTGATTTTTCTTTTAAAAAAAAAAAGAATGCAATGTTGCTGATAAGAAGGGATTCTTGCACGTTTCGAAAGATTGCCTTTTAAGTGGTTTGGTCCAACTTGAAGCCCATGATCACTTATTTTCAAAAACAAGATGTTTGGAACGCTTAAACTGAGAATAGCCACAATAAAAGACATTCGGAGCAAGCACAAGAAACAAGTTGGGGCCATAGCTCATACTGAAGCCCAAGTTCCAATTGACATATCATTTAAGGTAGACAAATCTAAAGAATTACAGGTTTAAGAGCCCACTGTCAATATGATACAAGGATTGGAAAAAGTGCTAAAGACAAATTTGAATTGTCAAGCTGAGGGGGCATGTTACTGCCAGAGCTTAAAAGAAAGGGTTGTTACCTTAGAAGAAAAGTTAGCGAAGTTAGGAGAAAGATTCGCGAGTATAGAAATGGCATGGATTATGTGCTCAAACCGCTCAGAAACCTACATCCTAATATAGATAGGAAGTTATAACCTAAGAATAAAGATGATTCAATGAAAGAGAAATCAAGAGTAAATGTGTTGATTGAGAAAGCCTAGAATTAAGACAAGCCCGTCCATAACAAGAGGAGGTGATTTACGCAATTCAAGATTCTAATAGCCTAAGTATTTAAGCAACTGAGAGGCGTAGGACGACTAATATGCAAAAACCCAATAAATAAATACAAGCTAAGGGATCATGACCCCAACAAATGGAGTGGATATCATGTAGACTAGGTAAGGCATACCATAGAAGATTGCCGGAAACTAAAGCATAAGGTATAAGGTTTGATTGATGCCAAGATTATTCAACCAAATTTTCTAGAGACTAATGGGTCGATTAGTAGTGGTATCCTTAACCTAGGGGCATCAAACAGATAACCTTCAACATCGAGCATTGAGGATCTACTACTATCATCTAACAAGATAGCTCAGCATTTAAAGCAATTGGGTATATCATTAAAAGATCAATTCGGTTAAATGAGCTAAGAAGTGATAGAAATAGGTGTAAGAGGTAGAAAAGAATTTTAGTTCCTACACTTTTTTTCAGAATAATCTTTCATTTTAGAATTTGTAATAGATACGAATTATTGAATAAAGCAGTTTTCATGTGTATTCTTGTCTTTGTATGATATGAGGCTAGCTCAATTCAAATAAGGGCATTTCAAATGAGTGAAAATGGATAAAGAAAATGTGAATTTGAAACTTAAAAATTTCTACCTAAGAGAATGATAATACATTACTTGAAAGGTTTAGGATGAACAGAGGCAACCATGTCTCAAACACTAACCCTAAACACACATAAGAGTTAAGTGCCGTCAAGGTTAGTATTGGGCTCATTCCTTAAAGGAGGCTTATTTAGAACTTGGTACACATGTCAAAATGATATTGGCATTCGTTTCATCATCCTTAAATACAGTTATCCCTTGCAAACCCATTCGAACCTTTAGGGATTTTTCTTAAACATAGCCTTGCTAAGAAACATAGACATTAGGGCAATCAGGAGGTTAGAGTCATTCATTTGGAGATAAAGAGTAGACTAAATTGTAATTTCCTTAGTTTTGCCAATTTATGAACAAATATTATCATAGATAATTTAATTTCTTTATAATGAAGAAGAATTTCAAATCATATACACTTCACTCAGGCCCATACACTTATTCAAATACATCAAGTCCATAGATTCTTTCTCAAGCACTTTAAAGCCATACATACTTCTTCCATGCTTATATACCTTGAACTTACCTTTCGATGCTTCAAATCCTATTAAGTGAAAACTCAGCAATGGAAGGTGACCACCTTGACCAAAAGGAACAAAAGAAAAAAAAAATGAGAAGGAAAGAAAAAAGAAGAAAAAAGAAAAAAGAAAAGAAGTGAAAAAAAAGAGATTGAAGATATTAGTAAGGTGATCACATTCAAAGAATAGCCAAATTACCAATAAAGCCTGAAGTCCGAATTGATGATGGTATCCAAAATTTGAACACTTTAAATTTCAAAGCCCAAAAGCAAAGCCCTTATTTTATGGTCTTACCCAATTTACCACCTTTGATGAAACTCTTTTAACCAAAAGAATGGACTTATCTTTAACAAAATTTACTCATGAAACTAGGGCAAGCCCATGTTTAGTCACTCTTAGGTTCTTGGCTTGTAAACCTGGGACTGATTGTATATAATTTTCTTTTCAAAATTGGTCAAAACTCATTGATATCTATTAGCTTAAACCATTGACCAAAAGCCTTACATTATAAACCCAAAAAAGACCTATTGATTTACCAAAATGTACCACTTACAAGATAGGCTACAATTTTTGGAATTGATGTTGAAAGTAAAAACGGACTTATGAGAGTGCAAGGAAGTCTAGTTTGACTAAACATTTTAAGTAATGATATCTATCTCCATAGTGGAAAATTGAGGAGTTGAGTGCTTTCTCAAGAACATGAATGGTTATTTATCTTAAGTTTGAAATTAGTGCTTCTAAAAAGTTCAAAGATCGTGAATCATGCTCTAGGAAACGAGACTGAAAGAATGAGTCATCAACGAGCAATGGGCAAGCCAACCCCTTTTTTGTGATCTTTAGAGTTTTTGAGACTTTCTTGTTAGCAACACAATTTTCTATCAAAGAGTGTTTTTTTGAATTCCTTGAAAAAAGAAGAAAAAAAAAATTTCAAATGAGAAATGAAACTTTTAAAATTATCAAGAGAGATTTCTTAAAAAAATAAAAAGTTCAAATATTTTAAGGAGTCATCAAAATCTCTCAAACTCAAGTTACAGATTAATTTGTCAAAACTCATGAAAGTTTTCACCTTTTCTAGGATCACTTATTCATAGAAATGCTATCATATCTAATCTTTTGCTAGGATCACTATCCTATCTAGTCTTTTTCTATGATCGCTTACTTAAATGAGTGCTATCCTATTCCTTTTTAAGATCCCTTACTCAAAGGAGCACTATCCCATCTATTCCTTAATTGGATCATTTTCTTAGATGAGCATCGGCTAGTCATTTGAAAGATCACCTACTCATGAGAACACTGTCTCATTTTGTCTTTAATAGAATTTCATCTTATCTTGTCTTCGAAAGGTCTATCCTCTCAAGCAAAACAAGTTTTTGAAATCTTGAAAAAATTTATCCTCATCAGATTATTGACCAAATAAAAATGAATCTCAAAGAGATCTATCTTCTTCAAATTCTATACTAAGTCAAAAGAAATCGCAAAGAGATATATCTTCTTCGGATTGTCCACCCGAATCTTGAAGAGACCTATCCTCTTCGAATTATTCACTAAGTCAAAAAGAAATTTCTAAGAGATCTATCTTCTTCAGATTATTCATCAAATTAAAACAAAACTTGAAGAGATATATCCACTTTAGATAAATCATCAAATGAAAATGAATCTCGAAGAGATCTATCCTCTTCGGATTATACACCAAGTCAAAATGAAACCCCGAAGAGATATATATTATTCGGATTATTCATCAAAGTAAAATGAACCTCGAAGAAATCTATTATCTTCGGATTATTTACTAAGTCAAAAAAAGAAATTTTGAAGAGATCTATCCTCTTCAGATTATTCACCAAATTAAAATGAATCTTGAAGAGATCCATCCTCTTCGGATCGTTTATCAAAGAAAGTTTTTTTTTTAAATCTCCAAAAGATCTATCCTCTTTAGATTAACCAAAACGAATCTCGAAGAGATTTATTCTCTTTGGATTATTCAACAAACTAAAAGAAATTTATCCCCTGCGAGTTATTCATCAAATAAAAAACAAATCTTAAAAAGATCTATCCTCTTCCAATTGTTCACCAAAGCAAATAAAAATTGCAAAGAGATCTATCCTCTTCAGATTATTAAACAAAATAAGAAATCTCGAAGAGATCTATACTCTTTAGATTATTAAACAAAACAAGAAATTTCAAAGAGATCTATCTTCTTTGAATCACTAAAGCAAAACCAGTTTCTAAAATCCTAAAGAGATCTATCCTCTTTGGATTGGTCATTAAAACCAAAGCAAGTATTTTAGAAATATCAAAGAGATCTATCCTCTTCAGATTATCTACCAACCAAACAAGGTTTTTGAAATCTCAAAGAGATCTATCCTCTTCGATTCATCCATCAAAACAATGTTTTCTTGAAGTCTCGAAGAGATCCACCCTCGTCGGATTATCTACTGGACCAAAACATTTGAAGTCTCAAAGAGATCTATCCTCTTCAAATTATTCACAAAAATAAGTTTTTTTAATCTCAAAAAGATCTATCTTCTTCGGATTATATAAGTCAAGTCTAGCAAAAATATGAATCTCTTTTGTCTTTGTAGCGAAGTTCTAATTGATCTTCACTACAAAGAAGGATACTTGTAGACATCTCATTTTTGCTATTTTTCATTTTCATTATTAGTAAAGCCAAGTTAAAAAATAAATGAAGCAAAAAAATAAGAAAATAATAATAAATAAAAAAGGAAAATTAAAAAAATGAAAAAATAAAAAAGAAGAAAGTCGAGTCGAATTGTTTTGAGTCAAGTCGTATCGTATCGAATCGAATCGTATCGTATCGAGTCAAGTGATACCGTATCAAGTGACGTCGTATCAAGTTGAATAGTTTCGATTCAAGAAATGACGTATTGAATCGAATCATATCAAGTCAAGTCGTATCGTATCGTATCGAGTCAAGTCGAATCAAGCTGAGACATGTTAGATCATTTAATATTAAATAAAATAACAGTGTGTAATTAATTTAATAAATTAGTAAATCATTTGAGAGTTTGGCATTATTAAAATAATTTTAGCTTTGTTTGATTTAAAATATATTTTTATCTAATTTATATTGGGCCAAAATAGATTTGGAATTTATTAAATAAGTTATTTGGCTATATCTTTTATACGAAAGATAGATCAAGAGTTTATAAATAGTACATGAGCATATAACGTTGGGGATATTTCTTTTATTCTCACAATTCACTCGCAAATCCTAAACGTCCAACATTTCATATGCACTCCAATTGAAATTCCAACGCCAAAGTCTAATCTCCAGCAAAGTCAGACGTCATCTCACTCCTCACGAAACACCAAGCCGAAATTCTATTTCAATCCGAAGCAGCTAAAATCCAATTTCAAGCCACCACGTCCCCTCACTTCAATTCACTATCCGAGGATACGCTGATCCCCATCCATATGCCTTTAAGTAAATGACCAACATCTACTGATCCTCACCGCAACTAAGTTCACGTCCTGACATCACACCAATGATCCCAATTGTCCGACGCTTGATACACTGAACTGCCACAATCCGCAACACATAGGCCCCTGAGTACACATCTCCAAGACAAGGATACGACCCTCTCTGACACAATTCGCACAAGCCATCCATAGATTAAGCCGCACTTGCCATTGAGATTTTGAAGTCCACAACAATCCAACGGCAAAAAAAAATGCCAAAGTCCAATTCCATGAAGCTAGCCTTTGATGCAATCAAATCCGATTAGCACATGAAGTCCTCACGTCCAACAGGCCAGTACAACCCACATGACAGCACTCCAGCAAAGCATACCCAATCCGAAGCACACACGTAGACAATTAAGCATACAATCACACATGAAATCTCACGAAATTACACTCAAGTACACCCAAGTCCACACATGAGATCTACCGTGCACAATCACAATGGATAAAACACCAACATGATCATGTGCGAATCGATCTGAAGGTAAATTTTTTTTTTATCTATTATTTTGAGTTATTTATTTATTTCATTAGTTAGCTTTATTTTTTTTTATTTTTACTTATCTATTTTTTTTTTAAGTGCAGGTTTTTTATCATTTATTATTTATTTTTTTTCTTATTTTTCTAAACAATTACAATTTTCCATAAAATTTAGTTAAATTGTGTTTCTTAATAGAATCATGTTTTTTGAAAAATATATATATCTTACGGTTGAAATTTAAAAAGATAGGTATCTTGCGGTTAAGATTTAAAAAAGATACGTATCGTAATACGTATTTATTAGTTAAGATTTGAAAAAAATAGGAATGAAAATAAATATTTAGATCGTATCTTCACTATATCTTATAGTTAGGATTTAGAAGAAATATCTTTTGATACGTAGTAGTTTTAAAAAATAAAAATATCTTAATAGAGTTTTTTAAAAGATTTAGTTAGTTAGGATTTTCTTTAATTTGGAAAACTTAGATTTCTTAGGTTTTTTTTTGGAAAAATAATAATAAATTGTTAAATGAACATAAACTTGCCTTGGTTTATTTTATAAAAAAGAACTATAGCTGGTTTAATCCTGATTAGCAGATACGTTGGCACTTTCAAGGCAACCGTATAAAAAATAAAAAATAAAAACTTTTTTCCTCTTTTTGAAAAATGTGTAATAAAAAATAATAAAAAATCATTTTAGTTATCTTCCATAAATTTGTATATGTTTTAATATTTTTTTAGGAAATTATAAAAATAAAAACCCATCAAATTTTCTTTAAATTTTGCATTAGTCTTAATAGGTTAGCCCCTGAACTCAAATTTTTTCTAGTTATTTATTTTTTCTAAAAATCCTTTTTTAGAAAACCTATAGATCAATGACTAAATTAGAGTTTTCCTACTTGAAAACCCTAATTTCATTTTTTACCATTTGAATTGATTGGCAACTTTAATTTTTTTTTTAATTTTTTAGAAAAATATTTCCTTAGTTTAATATCGAGTAATCTATATTAAGCAAGATAAGCTTAATATAAGTTAAATTAAAGAAATCAAAATAAGGCTCAATAGTCATCAATTCCATCTCCCTCATGGAGAAAGATTTCAAAGGTATACAAATGCCTCACAATGACACACTAGTAATTAGTATGAGGTTTGCCAACTTCGAGGTCAAGAAAATCTTAATTGACACTTACAATTAGGCTGATATCATATTTTAACACAGCTTTAACCAGTTGAAGCTAAAGATTAAAGCACAATTGAGGTCCTACGACTACAGTTTATATGCCTTCAATAATTAACTTATGTCAATAACTAAGGTGATCACACTCCCAATCCAGTTTAGAGACAATGAAAATGTAGCAGTAGATAAAGTGAATTTCCTTGTCATCATGTGTTGGTTGCGCTACAATATGATTATGGCTTGACCTTGTCTTAACTTGTTTGACATTGTACCTTCAATGACATATTTAAAAGCCAAATTCTCTATTGTTAATGGAGCTAGAATGTGTAAGGGAAATCTATAACTAGCCAAGTCATTATACTTAAGGGTGCTTAAACGTGAGGAATTTTTTCATATTTCTAGAGAGTAAATCTAATAGCCTAGAAAGTGCTAAGGAAGAGGTTGATGAACTTCAAATGAAAGACAACCTTAATAAAACAACTAAGATAAGGAAGCCATTGTTCATGAAGATTTGGTAGGACTAAAGTAAGTTCCATCAGGAGAATGTGATATGAATCAACCACCTGGATCGATCACAAGAAGCCAAGCTAGAGGACTTCAAGGGCTCACATGAAAAATGCTAGCTTTAAGCCATAGCCAAGACGAGGACTCCTATCCCGATCTAACCTCTTGTCAACCTATCTCTTAGATCCTCACATATGTTCAACATACTCTTGCCTAATGGCAAAGTCTTAATCTAGAAGCCAGCCTTAAACTAGCAAAATCGAGCTGACCTTTTTGCCAAGTTGATTGACTCCCGACTTGATCCAGATCATGTCAACCCCTATCTCCTAACACTTCCTGCTTTTGCCTGAGTATCATACTCCTGATGTACAACCATAAAGTGACATGTACCTTCTAATAAAAAATTCCAAAATAATTCTTTCTTTTCCGAAATAAATATTCTTTGTCCTTTTTATCCCTTTTTAGTATGATTAATGTAACGTAATTATAAAATACCTTTTTGTCTTTCCATATGTATAAAATAACTCTAGTGGGCAAGTATATAAACCGCCACTTTCCTTGTATGCAAGATCATCCAACTTTCAACATAGAATTATTCTCTTTTAGTAACCTTAGTGTTCTCATTAACTCTTAACTCTTAACTCTTATCTATTTCCTTTAGCAATGAGTAGTGGTGAGTGACCCTTCAATTTGGACTGATGTGTCATATTTGGCGGATTGTATGTCGAGTAGGGTCAAGTGGTGTATCATATCCATTCAGTAGTTACCCAAACTTTGCTAACTTTTTCTTTGTTCTTTTTAGTTCACCTCATTGTGGTGCTTTCTTTGTTTATTTGACCTCAAAGATGCATCAGCTTTGTTGGTATCAGAGTGATGCATCAGCTTTGTTGGTGTCAGAGTACGGTTCTGCGAGGGAGTATGTGTAGTTATAGTGTAGTTTCAATTGCAGTGAAGTTTCAAATCACTTTACTATTGGTGGCTGTTATGTTCCTTTCATAGCTACTATAGTGTGTTTAAGTGTTCATAAGTGTGGTTTCTTTGATACTTTATTTTACTTTGTTTTCCACTATGATAATAGAGCAAGTTAGTTAGTAGTTTGTTAGTCTATTCAAAAAGGTATTACGTTATGTCAGATTTAAGTGCTCAGGGAGTTATTGGTGACTAGAGTAGTGGTGCTCAATCAAGTCGTGGTCATAATGGTAGTAACATCTTAGGATCTGTTGATGACAAACTTGATAGAATCACAAACCTTGTTGAGAGTTTATTCACCACAATACAAGTTAATAAGCAACAACCCCAAGGTGTTCAGTAACAACACCTATAGGATGGTGACCTTGAGAGATACTATGGCCAAGGCAATTGGACCAATCCTCCAATTTGACCACCATGAGCTAGAGGAGTAGCTGACAAAGTAGCTAGACGAAGACTGGAGTTGGAGGAGATTAGGGAAGATGATGAGTAGATTGATGTCGAAGAGTTTGGTGAAGAAGAAGTTGATTACTACCAAACACAGGGATGGTGACGTCAAGTTCCTTAAGGGCTAAACAATGTTAAAGTGCAAATCTCATCCTTCGGTAGAGGTGGAGATGCAAATGAATATTTGGAGTAGGAAGAGAAGGTTGAGAAAGTATTTGAGTGTTGTAGATATGAGGATGTAGTTAAGGTCCAACTTGCTGCGCTGGAATTTATTGGATATGCTACCAAGTGGTGGAAGAATCTGAATGCTGCCAAAACTAGAGATAGAAGACGAGGTGTTGGAACTTAAGATGAGATGAAAAGGTTGTTAAGAGATAGATTTGTGCTTGAAACCTACTTGTAATTTACATTTGCAAAATTGCAAGAGCTTTGCCAAGGGAGCCAATCTATTGATGACTATATCAAGGAATTCCAAATGCTTATGATCCAAGTTGACATAGAAGAGCCAGAAGCATACATTGTATCAAGGTTTATTTTTCGACTCAGATTTGAAATTCACATTATTGTAGAAGTATAGAGATTTTATACCTTAGATAAAGTTATTAAGATAGCGTAGGGGTCAAAAAGCAGAGCAGGAATGTTTCGAGTTGACCTAGGCAAACATTCTCTCGAGCTCTTGTATCGTGCCAACCTGTTCAAGCCGACTTAAGGAGGCCATATCAAGCCAAGGAAAGGAATGACTGACTTGAGGAATGTTGAGCAAACCAATAGGGCTAAGTAGGTCAGTCGAGCTAACCCGAGGCTAGGTCGACCTTGAGAACCTAAGAGAAAGAGTAGCCATTTGGATGGAAGACCAACAAGGTGAAGTGTTTTAAATGCTTAGGCTTTAGACACATGGCCACTGAATGTCCCAACCGGCTTTTCATGGTACTTTGAGGAGACATGGTGGATAATACTGACGAGAGCAACTCCAAAGAAGAAGAAAATGTTAGAGAACCCAAGGTGGAAGAAGAATATGAAACCTGTATCTATACTGACCAGGGAGAAGTAATAGCCCTAGTTTTGAGGCAAGTCCTTAGTTCCCTACCAAACTCTAAGGAGGACTAGAGAGAGAACCTATTCCTTATCAAATGTACAATTAGAGACCAACTATGTACAATCATCATAGACGGAGGAAGTTGTACTAATACCGATGCACATTCCTTTGTAGAGGTTAGGTTTGTAGACCTCAAAGCATCATCGACCCTACAAGCTATACTGACTTCATGGTAAGGGTACTTTGCACGTGACCAAACAAGTGATCATATTGTTTAATATTGAGAACGTGCATAGAGACGACGTAGTTTGTGATGTCGTTCCTATGGGAGCTTCACATCTACTGCTTGGGAGACCTTAGTTGTTCGATTGATGTGTCACTCATAACTGGTATAAGAACACCTATGCCTTTGTTAAGGATAAAAGGAAGATTGTATTACAACCCTTAACCTCGTCCTAAGTGAATGAGACTCATAACCAACTCACTTGAACTTGTAAGAAGAAAGCTTTGGTGATGAGCTGAAGGGAGCTTCAATCTATTCAGAAAGCTGATGAACCATTGCTCCTCTAGGTTAGAAGATTATTAGAGATGAGGGAATTAGAGAATGTTCTAGGAGAGATCCAAAGCTTGCTAAAAGAGTTTTTCGACCTACTCCTTAAAGAGCTACCTAGAGGATTGCTGCCAGTCTGAGGTATAAAGTATTGCATCAATCTGCAGCTAGGTGCTACCTTACCAAACTGACCTACATACAGGATGAACCCTAAGTAAGCTGCAAAGCTGAAAAGATAGGTAGACGAACTCATTGATCGAAGATATGTGAAAGAGAGCATGAGCTCTCATGCTATACCAGCTCTACTCGTCTCGAAGAAGGATGGATCATGGTACATGTGCATTGATAGCCGGGCAATCAATAGAACTACTGTCAAGTACAAATACTCAATATAGAGGCTTGATGACATGTTAGATGAGCTTCATGGTGTAAAGATATTTTCAAAGATTGATTTGTGAAGTGGCTACCATCAGATTCATATGAGACCGGGGGATGAGCAGAAGACTACCTTTAAGACTAGGTACAAACTCTACGAATGGTTGGTTATTAATGCATCCAGCACATTCATGAGGTTAATGAACCATGTGATGCGCCTTTTGATCGGAAGATGTGTGGTCATATATTTCAATGACATACTGGTATATATTGCCGACCTAAATGACCATGTTGAACATCTTCATGAAGTATTTGACATTTTGGGAGCTAAGACATTGTATGGGAATATAAAGAAGTGCATGTTCTACCAAAAAGAAGTGATATTCCTAGGGTTTGTAGTGTTAGGGGAAGAAATCCGAGTAGATAAGGAAAAGATCCAAGTTGTCCTAAAATGGCCGATGCCGAAGAATGTCATTAAGGTCCAAAGTTTCCATGGCTTAGTTTCTTTCTATAGGCGATTTATTAAGGACTTTAGTACAATAGCTGCCCCATTAACTGAGTTGATAAAGAAGAATAAAGGGTTTAAGTGGAGCGATCGAGCTAAGAGTAGCTTTAGGGAGATTAAGGAGAAGCTTACCTCGGCCCTTGTCCTATTATTGCTGGATTTTGACAAACCCTTCATACTTGAGTGTTATGCATTGAAAGCAGGAATTGGTGCTATCTTGATGCAAGAACGATGGCTTGTTGCCTTCCATAGTAAGAAACTTAGTAGTCTTATACTGAACTATTCCGTATACAAGAAGGAGTTACGCTCTCTTTTTCGAGCCCTTACTATTTGGCAACATTACTTGCTACTATGGGAATTTGTTATTTATATAGACCATGAGTCTCTAAAGCATATGGGGAATCAGAACAAGCTTTAAGGAGGCAAGCTAAGTAGTTGGAGTTCATGGAAAGTTTCTCATACGTGATTTGGCATAAGAAGGGAAGTGCAAATGTGATCGTCAATGCTTTATCACAACGGCAAATGTTGCTGACCACTCTATAGACAAAATTATTGGGATTCTCACTAATTATGGAGCACTATTGATGGGAATCAAGTTACGAGACACTTCACCTGTAACCGAGCTTGAGGATTAGAGGGGTTGGCAAGATGAATCCTTATGCTCTAATCAACCCTTGCTGAGGCTGAATACTTACTTGCCGAGTCACCTCTAATACCATGTCATATGACTACCCTTTATTCTGTGGCATGTAGAGTTGACGATTACTCTCTATTTTCGAGCCACCTAATCACTAAGCATCATCCTTACTAAGAAGCTGAGAGAGTGAATCTGGATCGATTAAGCCATCCTTGCTCAAACAAGCCTATCTACCTATACTTTTTATCTACATCTCCTGATGGCATCGCTACGTATATGGTATCACATATAGAACCTGTAGCACTAATGATTATTTTCCTTATATATTCATTTTTTCCCCTTTGTAACATGCACATTGCCCCTTTAAGAAATGCCCTTTTTGTCTTTTCCCTTTTGGGTAACTTACCCTAGTTTGCAAGTCTAAATACCCCTGTACTTACAATTGTAAGATGATAAGATTAGCTTCAATACACTTGAGTACTTTCTTCCTTGCATAAACACTGCTTGTTTACCCCCAGTATCACTCTTATCCTTTCCCTTAAGCAAGGTTAGGTGGTGAGTAACCATACTGGACCAATTCGTGCATCATATCAAATTGTGTCATGAGTCTTCAGAAGTTCAATTAGTACGTCATATCCTCTAAAACTGTTCGTGGGTTTTTGCTTGCTGCTCCATTAGTCTTTGTCACTCTTTTCGTACCTTTCCTCATTAGTTATTTTTTTAGCTTTCTATAAGCTTGAACCCATCCAGCGACTGACCTTATCTATTCTTAGTCATAGTTCGCAACATGTTGGTATCAGAGCAGAGGTTTGTGTGAGCTAAAATTAGTTCTTCTTAAATTTCTATTGTACTCTATTTTGCCTGTGTGAAATAGAGTTAGTTATTGTGTTCATTTGTTTACTGTGTTCTTTACTGTTCACTTTCTGAAGCGTTTGTTTAAATTCTGAATCTCTGTGAAAAAAAAAATGACAAACCCAAAAATGAATGTTAGTATTGGTGATTATAATAGAGTTGTCCACCATAGGTGTCAATCTCAAGAACTCCTAGAAGCATTAACAAGAGGCTCGATGAGGTAACTCACCTCTTAGTAGATTTGACCTAAGCTATTTATGTACTATCTTGCTGACCCACTGAGGCCGTGTAAAACACTTCATAAGCTACTCAAACTGTTAGAGGTCAGAACCGAGCTCGACCATTTGGAGGTAGAGGAGTTGGCGGACGAGTAAGGTAAATGATAAACATGAGAGAGCTTAATGAGGAGGAAGAAGAATATTTTAAAGAAGAGCATGTATAATTCCTTCGAGCATCTGACCATGTGAAGCTTCGGATTCTAAGTTTTTATGAATCTGGGAATACTAACGAGTATCTGGATTGGGAAGAGAAGGTAGAGTGTATGTTTGATTATTACTAATATGAGGATTACGAGAAAGTGAGGACTGCTACTGTTGAATTTTCCAAATATGTCGCCATGTGGTGGAAGAACTTTCAAGCCATGAGAAGGAGAGAGGGGTACCAAGAGATTAATACTTGGCTCAAGATGAAGAGAGTGCTCAAAAATAGGTTCATGTTGGAAACATATCTCCAAGATACTTTTACTTGGCTTTAAGACTTCCAAATGCTTATGATATGATGCAAAGTGGAGGAACCACCAGCCTGAACAGTCTTAAGATTTGTTAGAGGGTTAAGAGGAGACATCCAAGACATTGTGGAACTCTAATGATTTGTAATGATGGATGAAGCAATTAAGATTGCCTAGTATGTAGAGAGGTAAAGAGGAAGTTGAGCAATGACCCGAATGCGGACTAACCGACCAGGAAAGGCAAGTAACCAAACTTTACTAAGTACCGAGCCAAGCAAAAGGGTTGATGTTAGAGCTGAGTAGAAAAGCCAACTTGAAGATGTAGTGCTAACCCAAACATATGAGAAGGGTTAAGGGTCTAGTAGGAAGACCAGCCAAATCAAATGCTTCAAGTGGTAAGGGTTCGGAGATATGGCTATTCAATGCCCAAACCAAAGGACGATGGTCATCAAGGGAGACATCCCAAAGTTAGATGTAGAGTGTACAAATGAGGAACATGAGGAAGAGGAGGTTCCTGTTGAGAAGGAGAATGCCGAGAAAAAGTTGATTGAGAAAGACGTGTATGCTGAGGAGTTGGACTAGCTACTCATGCTTATCTGACGGACTATGAGTGTGGAACCCTTATGAGAGGAGGAGCAAAGAGAGAACTTATTTCATATCACCTGTAAAGTGAATGGACAGACGTGTACCCTCATCATGGACAGTGGAAGCTACACCAATGTAGCGTCAGCCTACCTAGTCTCAAAATTGAGGTTGCTGACTGTTGCACATCTAAAGCCATACAAGTTGCACTGGTTGAGTGAGAAGGGAGCATTACATGACACTAAGTAAATATTGCTGCGATCATTATCGATAATTACTCCGACCAGATTCTCTATGACTTACTGCCCATGTATGCTTTCCACTTATTGTTAAGAAGACTATGGCTATTTGATAAGAGAGTCATCTATGATAGTTAGAGGAATACCTACATGCTTGAAAAAGATGATTGGAAGATCACACTAAATTTGATGTTGTTGAGAGAAGTTCATAAGTTTCGGATGAAACTTACTCACAAATCGAAGAAGGCTTTGGTGATGAGTAGAGCCAAGCTCCAAGAGGCCATTAATGCCAATGAGCCTACCCTGCTATTGGTCAAGCAACTACAAGAACTGAAGGAGAGAGACGATTTACCTTAGGAGGTGAGGGAACTATTAGATGAATATGCCAACCTGTTCCTAGAATAGTTACCTAAAAGGTTACCTCTGACCTAAGGCATAGCGCACTATGTTGACATAGTACTTAACGCTGTATTACCGAACAAGCCAGCTTATTGCATAAATCCTAAGCAAGCTTTTGAGCTTCGACATCAATTCAATGAGTTGTTGGAAAGAGGATACGTAAGAGAAAGTCTTAGCCTTTGTGCTTTGCCTGTACTTCTAGTGTTGAAGAAGGATGAAACCAGGCGAATGTGTGTTAATAGCCGAGCCATAAACAAAATCACAATCAAATACAGGTATCCAATCCCGAGACTAGAAGACATGTTGGATGAATTGAGTGAAGCCCCCATTTTCAGCAAGATTGATCTTAAGTCTAACTACCATCAAATCTACATGAGGCTAAGAGACAAGTAAAAGACTACGTTCAAGACTTAACATGGGCTTTATGAGTAGATGGTCATGCCTTTTGGCTTATCGAATGCCTCAAGCACCTTCATGAGGCTATGAACCATGTGTTGAGACATCTCATTGGGAAGTGTGTCATAGTGCACTTCAACGACATCTTGATCTACAATGTCGACATGCAAAGTCATTGTGAATACATCCGAGTATATTGAATATTCTCTGTATTGAGGATTATTCGGCAACCTAAAGAAATGTTGCTTTTACCAAGAGGAAGAGGTATTCTTAGGCTATGTAGTCAGTCGAAGAAGCTTGTAAGTCGATGATGAGATGATTCGAGCAATCGTTGAATGACCGACCCTCACTTATGCCAACATGAGAAGTTTCCATGGACTGGCTTCATTTTACCAAAGGTTCATTAGGAACTTCAGTACCCTCACTGCACCCCTCACTGAATTAACAAAGAAAAACACTGACTTTCGATGGCTAGAAAGGAGGAGAGAAGTTTCACCAAGATAAAGAAGAAGATGACCTCTACCCTAGTATTAGTGCTCTTCGACTTTGATAAATTTTTTGAGCTAGAGTACAACGTGTCAGGCATTAGAATAGGCACTATCCTAATGTAGTAAGGCCAACCAATTGCCTTCTATAGTAAGAAGCTCTAAGGACCCTAGTTAAATTACTCTGTGTATGACAAAGAGCTCTTAGCACTAATTCGAGCACTACAAGTATGGCAAAACTATCTATTACCGAGAGAATTTGTCATGTATACTAACCATGAGTCACTACGATACCTTTGAAGTCAAACCAAACTATCTAAGCATTAGGTGAGATGGGTTGAATTCCTTGAGGGATTCAACTTTGTGATCAAATACAGGTAAGGAAAGAACAACGTAATTGTAGATGCTCTTTATAGGAGGCATATGTTCTTATTAGAACTATAGACTAGACTGTTTGGTTTTATTAGTATCAAAGAATAATACTTCGAAGATCTAAACTTTAGACCAATAATTTTACAATGCATGGATGGGAGGACAGTAGATGAGTATTATGTGGAGGATGGCTATTTACTCTAAGGGGAGAAATTATGCATGCCAACTTGTTCCCTACAAGAATTATTAGTTAGAGAAGCCTATAACGGTTGACTCTTTGGACACTTTAGAGAAAGGAGGACCTATGAATTGTTGAATGGCCGATTCTTTTGGCCAAGAATGCGAAGAGATGTGCACCGAGTTATCAAAAGCTGTGCTGTGTGCAAAAAGGCCAAGTACCTAGTAAAATAAGGGAAAGTAATGCCCTTACTTATCTCGACAAGGCTATAGACTAACTAAGCATGACTTTGTTCTCAAACTGTCGAGAACTTTTTGGGGAAAAGATTCTATAATGTTCATCGTAGATTGATTCAATAAGATGGCACACTTCATGCCTTATACCAAAACTAATGACGCTTCAGCTATTGCTTCTCTTTTCTTATAAGAGGTTATGTAGATATACGGCGTACCGAGAAGTATGGTCCTTGACAGAGACCCAAAGTTCTTAAGCCATTTCTGGAGAACCCTATGGAGTTAGTTGAGAACCAAATTACTCTTCAGTACCTCATGTCACTCCCAAACCGATGGCCAAACAAAGGCGGTTAATCATACTTTGGGTTTATTTCTCCAAGCTGCAGTAGGCAAGAACTTAGCTGAATGGGACATTTGCCTACCAGTGGTTGAGTCTGCTTATAATTGAATCGTATATGACACCACCAAGTAGACCCCCTTTGAAGTGGTCTATGGATTCAATCATGAGTTGCCCTTCGACCATACCCCTATACCTACACCCATGCAAAAGGACCTCGACGCCTTAGTCAAAGCACAATTCCTTCAACACATCTATGACAAAGTCACTCAGTACATCGACCAAGCTACCAAAAGAATGTGTGAGAAGACCAAGGGTCGATCAACTAAACAATTTTAGCCAAGAGACTTAGTATGGCTATACCTTGGTAAGGAGCGGTTCCCGAACAAAAGGAAGAATAAGTTATCTGCAAGAGTAGAAGGGCCTTCTAGAATCCTCTAGAAAATTAGTGACAATGCCTATAAGTTAGAGCTACCTGAGGACTATGGGGTCTCTGATGCCTTCAACATTACTGACTTTAGTCCATACCACCTTGATGGAAGACTAAACAAATACCATTCAAATTTGATCTAAAATAAAAAAAAAAAAAAACTAGATGGAATGATGGGAATCAAGCTATGGGATTCCTGACCTGTAGCCAAGCCCAAGGACTAGAGGGGCTAGCATGACAAACCTTTATGTTCCAACCAACCCCTACAAAAGCTGAGTACTTACTTGCCGAGTCACCTCTAATGCCGTACCATATGATCCCCCTTTATTTTGTAGTACACTGAGTTGTCGATTACTCTCTATTACTAAGCCACCCAATCACTCGGCATCATCCTTACCGAGAAGCTGAGAGAGTGAATCCAAACTAATTAAGCCATCTCTGCTCAGACAAGCCCATCTGTTCATACTTTTTATCTGCATCTCTTAACGACCCCACCAATGTTACATTGCTACATTTACAGTATCACATGTAAAACCTGTAGCACGAATGGTTATTTTCCTTGTATATTCTTTTTTGCCCCCTTTATAACATGGACATTGCCCCTTTAGGAAATGCCCTTTTTGTCTTTTCCCTTTTAGGCAAGTTACCCTAGTTTACGGGTATAAATACTCCTGTACTTGTAGTTATAAGATTATCAGATTACCTTCAATATACTTGAATACTTTCTTCCTCGCGTAAACACTACTTGTTTACTCTCGGCATCACTCTTATCCTTTCCCTTAGGTAAGGTTAGGTGGCGAATAACCTCATTGGACCAATTCGTGCATCATATCGAATTATGCCATGAGTCTTTAGATGTTCATTTAGTGCGTCATATCCTTTGGAACTGTTCATGGGTTTTTGCTTACTTCTCCATTCGTCTTTGTCACTCTTTTCGTACCTTTCCCCATTAGCCCTTTTTTGAGTTTTCTATAAGCTTGGACCAATCCAGTGATCAGCCTTGTCTATTCTTGGTCATGGTTTGCACCAACTATGCTCATGATTCTTATTTAGGGCCCATCAAAGAAAGGTGCAAGGCTAGGATTATTATCAAGGGGTATTATCTCAAGGACGGCTACTTATTCAAGGATCGATGGCTATACATACCAAACTGTTCCACGCATGAGCTGTTGATTAAAGAAGCTTATGGCGAAGGATTGTCTGGTCATTTTGAGGAAAGCAAGATAGCCAGTCTGTTGAAGGAGAACTTTTACTAGCCTAGTTTGGCCAAGGATGTCCATAAGGTGGTTATTAGTTGTGAAGTATGCAAGCATGCTAAGGGGAATAGAGAACCCCATGGAGAGTATATGCTACTACCAACACCAACTTTACCTTAAGCTAACCACAGCATGAACTTTTTCCTAAGGTTGCCTCGAACATCTAGAGCGAAAGATTCCATCTTTGTTATAGTAGACCACTTTAGTAAGATGGCACACTTCATTTTATGCCATTAGACTAACAATGCTTTATCTATTACCGATCTATTTTTACAGGAGATTGTTTGACTATATAGAGTACGAAAGACTATCGTCTCATATTGGGACACAAAATTTTTTAGCTATTTCTAGAAAACTCTTTAAAGAAGACTTAAGACTAAACTCATATTCAACTCTAGTAGCTACCTTCAGACTGATGGCCAAGCTGAAGTGATGAATAGGATACTAAGTAATCTGCTTAGAGCTATTGTGGGAAAGAACTTAAGGGTTTGGGATCTATGCCTACTAAGTGAGGAGTTCGCCTACAACCGAAATGTTCATAGCACTGCTAGGAAGACTCCATTTGAGGTTATCTATGGCCTTAACCCTATCATTCCCTTAGACATGATCGGTACCCCACCAACTACTAAAGAAAGTCAATCCGAAATGGACCAAGCCTAAGAATTGCATAAGCTACACTAGTTTATCATGAGGAAGATCACCAAGTTCAATAAGAGACAACAAGAGATTGGTAGTCGGGGCCGTCGAACTATTCCCATCCAACAAGGAGACTTAGTATGGATTTACCTCAGCCGAGAGCAATTTTTGCACTTAAGACAAAACAAACTATCTCCTTAAGCTAATAACCCATTCAAGATCCTAAAGAAGATTAACCCCAACACTTATTAGATCGAGTTGCCTGATGACTATAGTGTCTCCTCTACCTTTAAAGTGTTTGATCTGATTCCTTACCAACCAATTGAAGAAAACCTTGCAAGCATCCTAAAAGAACAAGTAGAAACTACTTTAGATTTGGGGACAAATCTTTCTAACCCCTAAGCAAATGATAGTAATCAACCCCTTAGACCGATCACAAGAAGCCAAGCTAAAAGACTTCAAGGGCTCACACGAAAAATTATAGCTCTAAGCCATAGCTAAAATGGGGACTACTATCCTAATTTGACCTCCTGCCAACCTATCTCTTAGATCCTCATGTGTATCCAACATGCTCCTGTCCAATAGCGAAGTCTTAATCTAGAAGATAGCCCCGAACTAGCCAAGCTAAGCTACCGACCTAACCCACTGGCATTTGACTTCAAGATAGCTAACCTTTTTGCCAAGCTGATTGACTCCCAAGCAAATCTAGATCAGGTCAACCCCTAACTCCCAACACTTCCTACTTTTGCCTGTGTATCATACTCCTGACATATAACCATTAAGTGATACGTACCTTTTGACAAAACATTCCAAAATAATTTTTTCTTTTCCATATTGGATATTCTTTGTCCTTTTTACCCCTTTTTAGTATGATTAATGTAATGTACTTGTAAAATACCCTTTTGTCTTTTTATACGTGTAAATTAACCCTAGTAGGAAAGTATATAAATCCTCACTTTCCTCATACATAAGATCATCCAACTTTTAATACAGAATTATTCTCTTTGAGCAACCTTAATGTTCTCATTAACTCTCAACTCTTATCTATTCCCTTTAGCAAGGAGTAGTAGCGAGTGACCCTTCAATTCGGACCGGTGTGTCATATCTGGTTGTTTGCAGGCCAAGTAAGATTGAGTGGTGTGTCATATCCATTCGGTAGTTGCTCGGACTTTGCTAAATTTTTCTTTGTTCTTTTTAGTTCACCTCATTGTGGTGCTTTCTTCGTATGTCTAACCTCGGAGACACATCACAATGCCCATGTTTTGATAGGAATCAACTCTTTAGACCAATCACGCAAAGCTAAGCTAGGGGACTCCAAGGAATCATGTAGAGGATATTAGCTTGAAGCCCCATTCAATATGAGGATTCCTATTCTGAGTTCATTTTTCACTCTACTACTAACTTGAGCACCGAGCTCACATGAGTGCTAACGTAGTTTCTAAGTAGCTAAGTAGAAGTGCTAACCTACTGAACTGCCACACCACGATCTAGATAGCATCTGCATAAACTAGCCTGAAATGTCTATTTGAGCTGAGATCTCAAGCCTACCAACATCCGACCCTAGTCTAGATCGAACTACGAGATACCCTAACCTAAAGGGGATTTGGACATCCTTGAGTGATCGAGCTTTGACCAAAACTAGATTAGGTTAGTTCTAATGGTAAACTCTTTCCTATACCTTATTCAAATTGTAACATACTCCAAATCACCAACCACTATGCAACATGTGTCTTTTGGAACAACATTTTAGAATAATTCTTTACTATTCCATATAGAATATTTTTTGTCACTTTACCCATTTTAGTATGTTTCATGCATTATCTATAAACTACCCTTTTTTGTCTTTTCATGTATATATTGTAACCTTAGTGAGGTTAGTATAAAAACCCCCATTTATTATACATAGACATCATTATGTCATTATTGAATAATATTAGTTTCTTGATTGAGCAACCTTAGTGTTCTCACTCTCTCTTAACTCTTATCCATTCCATTTAGCAAGGAGTAGTAGTAAGTGACCCTATGATTTGGACCAAAGATGTAAACCTCGCAAATCTAGCCTTCTAAGTATAAAATCAAACCCCTAAACTGTAGATGATTTCCTGAAGTCAATAGAGCTAGTGAGATTTAAAACCGATTAAAACCTTAATTCAAAACCTTAAGTGAATATAAAAAGCCTTAAATTATCAATTGAACCTCTAATCGCATACGAAGACATTAAAACCTTAAGTATATGTAACTACAAAAGTTGACCTTAAACCTTATCAAAACCCTAAGATAACAATCGAAGATTTAATCACGTAAAAAAATTTTATACCCTAAGTATTTATAAACACTAGAGATTACACTTGAAAGTGATAAAACCCTAAAAATATAACTTGAAAGTGATAAAACCCTAATTGATAATATATCCTCGATATCTTATCAAATCATTAGTAAAAGATCAAAGATAACTTTCAATCATTCATAAATATATATAATACTAAAGTAATCCATTAGAAATTAGTATATTGCATTATAGATCATATCCATCATCTAATTATATAACTAAGTAAGTGTTATATAGAGTTAAGTAATTAGTTGATGTTTATATTACATATAGTAGACATTAGTTTCCTAAATGGTATATTTCATGATAGTTACACTAAGTACCATACTAAATAATGTATTCAGGATATAAATACTTAGAGGGAGATCTTATTAACTATTTTTACTAATCATTTCAATAAATCCCATATTTCCTTAATTTTCTTCTCAATTTCCCTTAATTACCTCATTATGTGCATTCAAATCACATGTAATTTTCAGAGAGTTGACTAAGTCAACATGTTGACAAAGTCAATAAAGTGTCATTATCATCTAGAGAATTCTCTCTTTTTCCTTCACTTTCTATACTTAATTTTTCCAATTTTGCCCCCATTTGTGCCGTCCACTTCCCCATCCCTTAGACCCACTTGTCTTCATCTTTCTAAACCCAAAAACAAAACAAAATAAAGTTCTTTCTCCCTCCTCAAAACTGTGAGCTTCCCCTTTTGCTTTGTCCCTTTCAACTTCTCTAATTTCACTTTCATAACTTTACCTACTAACACAAACCAATAACACATATATACTAGCTTTCCTTTTCATATAACAAGCAAGAGAAAGGTTTGTTGTTGTGTAATTTCTTAACTTATTTAGTAGTTTGATGAATAGGCTAAGTTAGTGTAGTAAGCTTATGTGATATGTCCATATGTGTTGTTGGTAGTAGAAAGTCACATATTTATGTTTAAAGTGTAGAAATACTTAGTTATACATGTAGAAATACCCATGTACATACATCAAGTAAGTATATATGGGGTGTACATATTAGGGTTTTAGCAAAACCTATAGTATAAGTGTATAAATTCTTAGCTAAATGGAAAGAAGAATACATATACATATACTTAAGCATGGGAATACAAGAATATACTTAAGAGATACATGTATGGGTATTCTTGTACATAAATACCCTTTATGAACATAACCTAAAATGAGGTATATACTAATTATACATACATATACCTTGTTAAATACACCCTTAAAATGTAAAAATATGAAATTTGTGAAGCTTTCTTAAGAGAGAACTTTAGGCATACGAAAATACGTATAAAAATACATACGTCACCATATGTGTATACGGGTATATGTACTAGTATATGTATAAGTATATAAGTGTACATATTAGTATGTTAGAAGTATAAGTATCTACATAACATGTGTGTAAAGTATATAAATAGATAAGGATAAATATACATATATAATGGATGATGTAAGCAAATGATGATGTAAGCAATTACCTAATCAAATGATGACATAAGCGATGACATAAGCAATTGATGACATAAACGATCACATAAGCCTCTAAAATAATAAACCATAAGATTATCTAAGTGTAAGAATTAATGGCTAATAAAATCATTAATGATTAAAATAGAACATAAAACTAGCCAATAGAAATAATTAAGCTTCAATAGTTAGAATTTCAATAAATTTAGTCCATATCATAAAACATGGGTCTTAACGTCCAAAACGGACATCACCGTATGAACGTGTGTCTAAAAACGATGATGACTATAAGTTCGTAAATATCATAAATAGAATAAAAAAGTTACATACAATTAGCAATTAGGTTTAATCGAATAAAAACTAATAGTAATCTAAGTAGAATTAGGTAGGTAGATAGATATCTAGAACCGTTAGTTGATTCAATTACTTATTATCCCTTTTATCTCGTAATGATCAAGTGATCTCGATTAGGGTGAGGATCTTCCGATCGATTATTATGACTAAAGTGAGTTGTTATAGTCAAGTGAGTACTCCCAATGACTCTTTACTTGTTTATGTTTATAGTTAATGCACTTAAATTGAATATCAATAACTTGATGCATGGAGTTTTGGGATATGCATGTGCTTATTATTGATTGACTACTGTGAAAAATATTGTTAAATACGATAACTAATTATTTGATTGTATGATTGATTGTTACATGATTTGGATAGTTTGTAGATATTAGTTGATCACCACATAATTTGACTTAATTATATTTAGCTTATCTTAAATTAAAAAGGGCATGCATTATCCATGCACTGCATTACTCATTTTGGCTATCACTTCACATAGTGATAAAGAGAGGCCTTGTGGGGGTTTTTTATATATATTAAAGTGTTTCTGTGTGGTGCATTAGTACAACATGACTTTACCCAAACCCATGGGTTTACTAGACAATGGAGATGCCAACCGTATGGCTGAGGGTCGAGTCTAGAGATCTCTGCTGTAGAGTGTAAGTATGGACTGCGGGGGCTACCTCACCATTAAGCTTAGGATTTTGTATACTATTAGACTTCTTAGAAATGGAAATATATATTTTGAAATATGAAATTCAAAGTTATGGGTAAAACCTTAAGTGCTAGAGCCTGACCGTGATTGGTGTCGATGTATCTCCAACCCTTATTTTGGAGGGTGTTAAAATCTGATATTATATACAGTACCGGTTAATTGCATATATTGTTTGGCATACTGCATGTGCATGTATTCATATGATTGTAATAATTTGTTTAATAACTTGCTTGTTAATATAGTATGAGAGATAGCTCATAAAGCTCTTGTAGCTTACCCCCCAATAGTTTTTCATTTACAGGTGCTAGATATTTGGGCGTGGGTTAAGAGCCGAGTGTTGAGTGCAAGTGTTAAGATGTTATAGAGGTTAGAATTAGAGAGAAGTTGTTTAGCTCATGTGAAACTTTAAATATAAATATCACTTATGTACTTAGATTTTTCAACCTTATTAAGTTTGCATTTTAAGTCTATATTATTTGATCTTATCATTTGGTAGGGGATACCGATTCTATATAGTTCTGAGAAACTGTAGAATATTGGATATCTATAGTTATTTATATCCTATAATATGTTAATTAATTAACAATTGAACATCCATATGATGGGTGCATACGTGACATGGAAATTTTCAAGCAATCCTACTAGACTCCCTTTAGGGTCCTAACAAAAGAGTCATATTCAGTAGATTTTAGGTCGAGTAAGACCGATTGGTATATCATATCCAATTGGTAGCTACCCAAATTTTGCTAGTGATCTTTTGTTTTCTTTTGGCTCCTTCTCGTTGTGGTGCTCTTCCTTACGTATCACCTTAGAGATACATCAGCTCCACTAGTATTAGAGTACGGTTTCGAGAGGTAGTGCGTGAAGTTATAATGAAGTTTTGGTTCATGTTTACTGTTAATGACTGTTTTGTTCCTTTCATAGCTACTTTAGTGTGTTCATGTGAAATAAGTTTAGAGTTATGAGTTGTGAAGTGGAGGTTTGTGTGTTGGCAAGTGTAATTCTTGTTGTTACTTTATTTTCCATCGCGAAAATAAAGCAAGTTGATTTCTATGGTATTTGTGTATGTGTTGGTTGTTAAAGTTGTTAATGTGTGAGTTAATAGAGTTTTAAGTAATGAGAAGTGTATGATGTGTATTGTATTGTTACTTTATTAGAGAAATATCATATAATGTTGGATTTGAGTGCTTAAGGTTTTAATGGTAACTAGAATAGTAGTGCTTAAGTTGGTCGTGGTCATAATGGTAGTAATACTCTAAGGCCAATTGATGATAAGCTCG
The DNA here is from genome assembly GCA_024138015.1 of Lumnitzera littorea. Lineage (NCBI taxonomy): Eukaryota > Viridiplantae > Streptophyta > Magnoliopsida > Myrtales > Combretaceae > Lumnitzera > Lumnitzera littorea. The sequence goes on along the minus strand of JAMXBB010000006.1, from coordinate 79,290,885 downwards.
ATAGACTCATTAATCTTATTGAGAATCTTGCCATTGCAAATGTAAGTTAACAAACAAGAACCCTAGGGTATGCTACATCATAACCTACCCGAGAATGTTCTAGAGAGATGCGATGACCAACATAGCCAAGCTAATCACCTAGTTCGACCCCATTAGGTTAGAAGAGTTGTAGACCGAGTTGCTAAATGAAGGTTGGAGTTAAAGGAGATAGAAATGGATGATGAGGAAGCAGATGTGGAGGCCGATGGAGAAGAAGAAGAAGAGGCTAGGCACTAGCAAGCATTAGAGTGAAGACACCAAGCTACTTGAGGACTTGACAATGTCAAGGTCTAGATCCCACCCGCCCTTCAGTAGAAGTGGAGATGCAAATAAATATTTAGAGTGGGTTGAAAAGGTAGATAAAGTGTTTGATTGTTATGGCTACATTGATGCCATCAATGCGCGACTTGCTACACTTGAATTTTCTGGATAAGCTACTATATGGTGGAAAAATCTAAACACAGCTACAGCAAGAGATGGAAGACATGGTATATGGACCTGGGAAGAGATGAAGTGATTATTAAGAGGAATATTTGTGCTCGAGACCTATTTGCAGGACACATTTGCTAAGTTGGAAGAATATCACCAAGGAAATCGATCTATTAATGACTATGTGAGAGAATTCTTGATATTGATGATTTGAACCGACGTAGATGAACTCAAGGTTCGTACAATATCAATGTTCATTTCTTGACTCAAATATGATGTTCACAATATTGTAGAAGTATAGAGGTTTATACCTTTGAAAAGGCCATTAAAGTAGCATAAAGGGTCAAAAAGTAGAGGAAAAATGCTTTGAGTCAACCTGGGTCGACATTTTCTTGAGTCCTGTTTTGTACTGACCTGATGATAGTCGAGCAGACCAATTGAGCTAAATTGAGGTTAAGCTAACCCCAAGGACATATGAGAAGGGATAAACCTTTAGAGAAAAGACAAATGAGGTGAAGTACTTTAAATGGTTAAGCTTTAGATACATGGATACTAAGTGTTCGAATTCATGTACCATGGTGCTCCGAAGAGATCTAGTTGATAGCATTGATGAGAGTAAACTAGAGGAAGAGGAGGATGTTGGAAGGTTTGAAGTTGAAGAGGAAGAAGAGACCTACATCGATGCCGACTAAGGAGAAGTGATGACTTTAGTACTAAGATGAGTGTAGAGTTCATCGTTGAGCTCTAAGGAAGACCAAAGAGAAAAATTATTTGATACAAAATTTACCATCAAAGGATAGTTGTACACCATCATAGTAGGTGGAGGATGTTGTATCAATGTCGTTGCATAGTCCATTGTATACAGGTTAGGATTGATGTAAACCAAAGCCAAGAGTAAATAAGGCTGGTCATAAGGATGGATCTAAGCATATGAACCAATGGAAAAAGGAAGAGATAAGCAAACCTACGAATAGCTCCAAAGGATATGATGCATCGGTAGAATTTTTTAAGACTCACTACACAGCTCAATATGATGCATGAGTTAGTTCGGTGATGTTCTTGCCTCCTAACCTTACTTAAGGGTTAGGATAAGAGTGAAGAAAGAGCAAACAAGCTAATGAGAGCAATGTTCGCTAAGGTAATATTCAGTGTATTAAGGATGATAAGATGATGAAGTTACATGAACAGTAGGTAGTTATACTAGAGAATTTAGGGCAACTTACCTGAAAATGGAAAAGACAAAAAGGGTATTATCCTAAAGAAGTAATATACAAAGAATACAAAGGGTAAAAATGAATATTCTAGGAAAAGTAATGATTAAGTGCAATAGATTCTTCAAGTAGGCTTAGATACATGGCAATAATGTATTAACGATGCCCTTAGAAGGTGCAAACAAGTCAGTACGGTTAAGATGAGTGGCCAAGCAAGGCTACTAAGCAGGGGAGCTAGGCAAGTGTGGATTCATCTAAGAAGGAGTGGCTAAGGACTCAAGTGGGATCTTTCGGCCTTTTGGCTTCAATGTTGCTTAGTAAGTGGTCAACTTAGCCATAACTGAGCAAAGGCATGTGAAGGGTTAGGCTACAAGCAGAGTATTCGTCGAGTTGGCGAATGATTTTTGAAAGATGTGCAATCATTCAGTGTAGTGTAGGAAATTATTGGGTAGCAAGGGGTAGCTCATCCTTAGCAAGGGTCACTTGGAGTAGGAAGAGTCGCTTCATTAGTCCTTCTAATCCTTAGGCTTGGCTATCGGCCAAAGGTCCAATAATTTGATTCCTATCATTCCCTCCTAGTTGATTTAAATTTAGGATCAAATCTAGCTAGCCTTCATTTAGTTCTCCTTCAGGGTAATAGAGACTGAGGTCAGCAATGTTGAAAGTGTCCAAGACCCCATAACCTTCAGGTAGTTCCAATCTATAAGCGTTGTTGTTGATCTTTTAGAGGATTTTAAAGGGGCCTTTAGCTTAGGTGGATAGCTTATTCTTTCTCCTATTAGGAAACCTTTCCTTGCTCATGTGCAACTACAATAGGTTTCTAAGCTAAAATTGTACTAACTTCCTTCCCTTAGTCTTTTCTTGGATTTTTCTAGCAGGTTTATCGATTTGTTGAGTAACCTTTCTATAGTTATGTTATAGGGACTACATTTGAGCTCTTACATCGGGGTCTTATTACTCGGATATAAATACAGAGGTGTGATCAAGAGGCAACTTAGGATTAAAGCCATAGACAATTTCGAAGGGGGTTTGCTTAGTGGTGTCATGTTTTGTACAATTGTAAGCAAATTTTACCATGGGCAAATAAACATCCCAATTAGTTGAGTTCTTACCTTCTATAGCTCGGAACGGTGATCCTAAAGTACAATTGACCACCTTTATTTAGCCATTGATTTAGGGGTGATAAGAAGTATATTATAGTAGTTTGGAACCTTAGGTCTCTATTTGGGACTAAACTTCGCAACATGTTGTGTAACTAAACGACCTCCCATAAAAAGAGAGAAGCAATGGTCGAATCATCGTTAGTCTTAGAGTAGGGTATAAAGTGTTCAATTTTACTAAATCTATCCACGACAACCATTAATAAATCTTTTCTTTAGGCTATTCTTGGTAATTTAAGAACAAAGTTCATACTTAACTTAGTTTAGGGTCTGGTTGGGATAGGCAAAGGCATTGCTTTCCCTTGCTTGGCTCGACATTTTTCCCTCTTGTACACAACATAGCCCTCAACAATTTGGCATGCATTTCGTCTCATTCTTGACTAAAAGAATCGTCCACTCAGCAACTCATATGTTCTTATCTTCTCAAAATGTTTAGAGAGTCCTCCACTATAGGCTTCTTTGATAAGTAACTCTCTTAGTGAACAGGTCGACATGCACAACTTTCTGCTTTGAAATAAGTATCCATCTTCTACATGATATTCATCCATTGTTCATCAGCACAATGCCTAAGTATAGGTCCGAAGTGTAGACCTTTAGAGTACTACTCTTTGATACTTGCAAACCTAAACAACTTGTTCTACAGTTTAACCAAGAGCGCATGTCTTCTTAAAAGAGCATCTGCAACTACATTGCTCTTCCCTTGTTTATACTTGATCACAAAATTAAATCCCTCAAGGAATTCAATCCACCTTACTTTTTGCTTTGATAATTTGGTCTGACTTTAGAAGTACCTTAAAGACTCATGGTTGGTATAGATGATAAACTCTCTTGGGAATAGGTAATGCTGCTACACTTAGAGTGCTTAGATAAGAGTTAAGAGTTCTTTATCATATACGGAATAGTTTAGTTGAGCTCCTCTAAGCTTCTTATTGTAGTAGGCAATTGGTCAGCCTTCTTGCATTAAGATAGCTTAGAAATACCACTTCCTCTTGGTAGAATCAACACTTCTTTAGGTTGCTAAATAATCTCTCAGCTCGGAGTACATTTAATACGGCATGGAGATGCTCACAGTGACTTGACATATCGATATTGTATACTAGGATGTCATCAAAGTACACCATGACACACTTCCTAATTAGATCACTCAACAAGTGGTTCATTAGTCACGTGAAAATGCTCAAGGCATTCGATAATGTCCATACTAAGTTTTGAAAGTAGTTTTCTACTCATTTCTCAGCTTCATTCAAATTTGATGGTAGTCAAACTTCATATCAATCTTATTGAAGACCTTAGCTCTACTCAATTGGTCCAACATGTCATCCAACTTAAGGATAGGATACTAGTACTTAATGGTGATCTTATTTACGGCTCAACTATCAACATACATTCACTAGGTACAATCTTTTTTTTTTTTTTTTTTGGGGTACTAAGAGTGCTAGAATAGCACAGGACTTAGGCTCTCCCTCTCATACCCTTTCTCCAGTAGATCATTAACTTGTCATTGGAGCTCAATAGCTTATATAGGGTTTATCCGATAAGCTAGTTTGTTCGATAAAGTAGTATCGAGAATCAAGTGAATGTAGTGCTCAATGCCTTTAAATGATAGCAATCCTTTTAGTGATTGTTCTAAGAATAGGTTGGCATATTCGTTTAATAGCTCTATCACCACAATGGGTAGTTCAATTCGTTCCTTCAACTTTAGTAGGCTTCTAACCAACATAAAAGTTGGTATATTAGCCTTTATAGCTTCTTAGAGCTCGACTTTGCTTAGTATTAAAGCCTTTGATCTTAGAGCAAGTTTAGCTTGCAAATGGCTAACTCGACTCGGTGTCATGGGTTTAACATAATCTTCTACCCATATTTCTTATGTACATATGTGTTCCTATATCAATCATGGATAACTCTTCAATCATAAAGCCAAGGTCGACTTAGTAGCATATGTGAAGCATACATAGTAATATGTCACAAAGGACCTTGTTAGAATAATTTCCAATAGAGATCGGCAACAGTACTTATTGAGTGACATGTAGTACTCCCTTCTCATTTAGCTATTGTATCTTGTACAGCTTTAGGTATACTATAGTTGGTAACTTCAACTTCTTGATCAGATCGGCTAAGGCTACATTGGTGTAGCTACCATTATCTACAATGAGTGCATACAACTAGTCATTTACCTTACACATGATATGGAATAAGTTCTCTCTCTTCTCCTCCTCATGTGAGGGTTCTAAACTTATGGTATGCCAAACAACTAGAATTAACTTATCCAGGTCCTCCACTTATACATCCTCTTCAATCAAGTCGGCATCTACTTCAACCTCATATTTCATTTATTTCTCTTTAAATTCCTCATCCTTATTATCTACTTCAGCCTTTGGGACTTCTCCCTTGATAATCATGGTCTTTCAATTTGGATACTGAGCAGCCATATGTCTAAATCCTTAGCACTTAAAACACTTGATCTAGCCCGTCTTCCTACTAGATCCCTACCCCTTCTCATATGCTCAAGTTAGTACGTTACTATTAGGTTAGCCCTTTTGTTCAACTCGGACTTTAACCTTTCTAGTCGTCTCGGTACCTAATTAACCTTGGAAACTTCCTTGTCTAAGTCAGCTTAGTTGATTAGGTCGGCTTGCTGGAGGTCAAGTCGACATTCTGCTTCTTCTCTGCCTTTCTACTCATCAGGCCACTCGTATATCATCCATTATAGTAAATGGCTGGAGTTCCACAACATCTTAGATATCATTTCTCAATCCAATAAGGAACCTAAAGATTGTTCTCACTAATGGTTCCTCTACTTCATAGTGAATCATAAGCATTTGGAATTCTTAGACATATTCGTCAAAAGTTTGACCTCTTTGCCTTAGCTTTTGAAGCTGAGAAAAAGTGTCTTATAAATAGTTATCTGCTATAAATTTGTTTCTGAGTATTCTCTTTATCTTTAGCTAAGTATTAATCTCCCTATATCCCTCTCGTCTTTAAGTGACTTGAAACTTCTTCCATTACATGGCGGCATATTTTAAGAACTCAATAGTAGCAGTCCTCACTTTCTTGAAGTCTTCATATTGGTAATAATAAAAAGCACGCTCTACCTTTTCCTCCCAATCCAAATAATCATCCACACTTCCAAACCCATTGAAGCTTGGAATCTCATGCTTCATGTAGTTGGTAGGTCGTGGTGCTCTAGCTTACTCTTGTTCTTTATACTCTTCCTCTTCATCATCACCTAGATCTCCTAAGTCAGTTCTTCTTCTCGCTTGTCTGCTTACTCCTCCACCTCAAACATATCAAAAAGGATTTTGACCTCTAGCAGGTCAAGTAGTTTGTAGGGTGTTGTATATTACCTCGGCAAGTCAGTAAGCCAATGCATGAACTACTCTAGTTAAATCAACTAAGAGGTTGGCTAACTCATCAAGACTCCTGGCCGTACTCTTAAGGTTGCCTTGGGATTATAGGCCATGGTAGACAATACCACTATTATCATCCCCAATACTAGTGTTAACACTTAGGTCCATCATTTTCCTTGATAAATTTGATTTCAATCGTCAATTCTAAGTTACAACTGATGCTATTACTCCCAATCGAACAACATGCACAATCTTTACACAATCATCCAGCTAAGTCATAGCATAGTAACAACACTAGCAAATAAACTATTAATATAGAACTTGTTCTATTTCTAGATGTTCGAAATAGGGTGAAACAAAGTAAACATGAGAAAAAGCGACTCTACTCTCCTACTTATTGGAATACTTCTATTGAATCTTTATGTGACTATAAGACATTGCTATAAGAAGCACTACTTCACAAATCACAAAGACAACTTACCTAAACAGAACCTCTACTTTGATATGAAGATGATGTAGACTAGAACCAAAAGTACACAAGGCCAGTCATAGAGATGGATCCAAGCTTGCCAAAAGGTTGAAATAAGTGATGGGAAGCATATGAAATAACGGAAAAAGGAGGAGATAAGCAAACCCTTAAATAGCTTTAAAGGATATGATGCACCAGTGGAACTTCTAAGGACTTACAACATTGCTCGATATGACATACGAGTTGGTTCAGTGGGGTTACTTACCACTTAGCCTTACTTAAGGGATAGGATAAGAGTGAAGAAAGAGCAAATAAGCTAACGAAAGCAATATTCACAAAGGTAATATTCAGTGTATTAATGATGACAAGATGATGCGACTATATGTATAATATGTATTTATAACTAAGAGTATAGGGAAACTTGCCTATAAATGGAAAAGACAAAAAGGATATTGTCCTAAAGAAGTAATGCATAAGGAATAAAAAGGGTATAAATGAATATTCTAAGAAAAGAAAAGATTAAGTGCAATAGATTCTCCAAGTGGGCTTAGATACGTAGCAGCAATGTATTGGTGATGCCCTTAGAAGGTATAGACAAATCAGTACGGTCAGGTTGGGTGGCTGAGCAAGGGTGCTTGGCAAGTGTGGATTCGTCTACAAAGGAGTAGCTAAGGACTCATGTAGTATCTCTCAGCCTTTCGGCCTCAATGTTATCGAGTAGGTAGTCAACTTGGCTATAACTGAGTAGGGGTGTGTAAAGGGTTAGGCTACAAGCAAAGTATTCGTCGTGTCAAAACATAATTTCCAAAAGATGTATAGTCATTAAGCATAGTGTGGGAAGTTGGTTAGTAGCAAGGAGTAACTCGGCTTCAGTAGGGGCCAGTTAGAACAAGAGGATTTACCTCGTTAGTCCTTCTAATCCTCGGGATCAGTGCCTACCAGTCTGATTCCTATCAAGGACTACTAACCTCTATATATACCTGACCTTACAAGTTGCATTGGCTCTATGATAAGGGTGATCTACACATCATAGAGCAAGTAACCATACGGTTTAACATTAGGAATGTATACAGGGACATAGTGGTGTGCGATGTCATCCCTATGGGAGCTTCACATCTATTTCTTAGAAGACATTGGTTATTCAACTGACATGTTACTTACGATGGATACAAGAACACATATGCCTTTGTTAAGGATGGGAAGAAGATTGTGTTGTAAACCATGACACCAGCACAAGTGAACAAGACCTATAACTAGCTTAGCTAAGCTAGTAAAAAGAAAGCCTTAGTAATGAACTAAAGAGAGATTTGAGAAGGCTAATAAGCTTATGTTTCTATGGATCAGGAGATTATTGGAGATGAGAAACCTTAAAGAAGTACCTAATGAGATCCGAAGGTTGATTGGTGATTTTCCAACGTGTTTCCTAAAGAGTTTACTAAGGAACTACCACCAATTTGAAGCATAGAACATTGTATCACTTTACAACAGGTGTACTCTTGTAGAATTGATCGGCCTATAAGATGAATCCTGAATAACCTATCAAGCTAAAAAGGCAAGTAAATGAGCTCACAAAGTGAGATTACGTGAGAAATAGCATGAGTCCATGTGCCATATTAGCTTTACTCATCCTAAAGAAGGATAGCTCATAGTATATGTGCATTGACAACTAAGCTATCAATTGTATCACTATCAAGTACAGATATCCAATACCAAGGCTTAATGACTTGTTAGATGAGCTTCATGGCACCAAGATATTTTCGAAAATTGATTTACGAAGGGGCTACCACTAAATTCTCATGAGACCAAGTGATGAGTGGAAGATTACCTTCAAGATGAGGCATAGTCTCTATGAATGGTTGGTTATGTCATTCAGACTTACAAATGCACCAAGAACACTTATGCAATTGATGAATCATGTGATGTACCCTCTGATCAGACAATGTGTAGTCATGTACTTTGATGACAAATTGGTATACAATGTTGACCTAAATAACTACACTCAACATCTCTAAGCTGTTTTTAATAATTTATAACCCCGAGAAGTTATATGGGAATCTAAAGAAGAAGTGTACATTCTATCATGGTGAAGTAGTTTTTCATAGGTATGTGGTATCTAAAGAAGGAATCTAAGTAGATGAGGAAAATGTTCGAGCTATCTTAAAGTGGCTGATGTTAAAGAATATCACTAAAGTTTGCAATTTTCATAGCCTTACTTCTTTTTATAAGCAATTCATTAAAGATTTCAGTACCATTGTAGCCCTCTTAACTAAGCTAACAAGGAAGAGTGATGGATTCCTATGGAATGATCGAGCTAAATAGAGTTTTAGAGAGATCAAGGAGAAGCTTACTACCACCCCTATTCTAACTCTACTAAATTTTGATAAGGCATTTGAATTGGAATGCAATGCATCAGACATTGGAATTGGTATCACATTGATGCAAGAGTGATGCCTAATTGCATACCACAATAAGAAGCTTAGTGGTGTTGCATTGAACTAATCTGTAAACAATAAAGACTTCTATTCTCTTTTTCAAGCTCTCACTATCTAGCAGTACTATTTATTACCACGAGAGTTTGTAATATACATTGACTATGAGCCAAGTGGCTAAAATTTATAGAAAGTTTTCCTATGTGATCTGACATAAGAAAGGAAGTGTTAATGTGGTCACCAAGGCTCTATCACTTATCACTTAGATTTTCACTTATCACTTATCACCATGAGAGTTTAGCAAACCTTGCTAACCACCTTGTAGATGAAACTACTGGGATTTTTACTTATCACTGAGTAGAATGTGACCCCCATTTTGGCTCCATTGTAGAGAAGTGCAAAAAAGGAGTTGTTATTAGAGGATATTTCCTCAAATATGGTTATCTATTTAAGGAGAGAAGGCTGTGTATACCGAACTGCTCCACACACGAGCTATTGGTTAGGGAATCTCATAGTGGTTGGTTATCTAGTCATTTTAGAGGGACTAAAATAGCTAATCTACTAAAAGAAAACTTTTGTTAGCCTAATTTGGCTAAAGATGTCTCAATGGAAGTTATTATTTGTAAAGTGTGTAGGAGGGCTAAAGGAAAGAGAGAGACACATAGAGAGTATATGCCTTTACCCATACTGACCTTACCTTAGGTCAATCTTAGCATAGACTTTATCCTAGGGTTACCTTAGACATATAAAGGGAAAGATTCAATCTTTATTCTAGTGGATCGTTTTAGCAAAATGGTACACTTCATTCTATGCTATTGAACTAACTATAATACCTTAAGATTTCAAGCCAATATAATAACCCTCGGATCAAAGCTCTTAAATTTAGGACATCGAGCAATGTTATTTGTTTTAGTTTAAACTTCTTAATAAGACGAAATATCAAAAAGTCAATAAATTTGATAAAGTTGATAAATATCGAAAAGTCAATAAATTAAGATATAGCAAGATATTAGAGATAAGTTATTTAACTTATAAAAATAATAATTGAAGTGAATTGTATATAATATACATGTACTTACACGTGATATGCATTATATCTATTAAATACATAAATATGATAATAATAAATTATCAAAATAAGGTAAAATAATAGAAAATTAATTAAAAAAAGGAATGGATAAATCACCAAATGATGTGGCAGCATGAGAATAACTAGAAAACATGAGTCATCACTAGAATAATGAGGGGATAACACATGGTGCTTAGTCACACCTAGGAAAATGGAAAAAAATGACATGTGGCAAATATATGTCCAATTTTTATTAAATTAGACTAACTTGAAAACCTATAAATAGGACCCAAACCCTTAATTACAATATTTTAAGACACTAAAAATACAAGAACATAATTTAGGAAAATTAGAAAAAGTAAAAATAAAACAAAGATAAGGGTAAATCAAGTCTAAGGCTATTTGTATGCCAAACCACAACTTGACATCGAGCTACTTTGGGGACAAAGAAAGGACTACTAAGGGGAGGTGTTCTGATAAGATGTAGTGGTTAGAAGTAGTTGGTTTAAGTAAACCAATTTTCTACCTATAAATTATCTAATCTTCTAAAAATATTAAATTATGTTATTTAATTGTGAAATTTAGTTTTCTAGGGTTATTTTAGGTTTATATTAATTTAGTAATTTTATTTTAATTAAATAATTAGTCTAAATATAGGATCCTTAAGAAAATGCCTTGTTTGGATAAAAATTAAACTAAATTTTTGAAATATTAAATAATGTCCTTTTGAGTTAAATTTTTTTACATAATATACTGAATATATTTATTTAATTTTAGTAACAAGAATATTGGAAAATAAGCATGTTTACTAATTTTTATAATTATTTTGGATAAAATTTCCAATTTTATCGAATTGTTGAAATAATTAATTTTTAACTAAATTAATGAATAAGCCATACATGTTTTGACTTTTAGAGGTTTATAATGATATTTAGAACACTTTATTTTTATCTCATACAAAAATTTGTATATTTACTCTAATTTTCCGTAATTTTAAGCTAAAACCACTATTTTGGTAAAAATTGATAATAGCTAGTTTACTGTAATTAATGGTCAATAATTAAACTACATACTTTTTTAAGTTTATAGAATTTTTCATAAAATTAATCGGGCCCATATACTATTTATTGTGTATTTTCCTAATAAAAATTGATAATATTAATTCAATATGCAACATGGTAGTTAGTACTAGTAAAATATTTGTTAAATTCATGTAAAATTAACACTTTAGGGTATACTAAGGGTTATTGGACATGTTTAGAAAGTACAATTTTTAGGATTTTTAGTTTAAAACTAAAGCTTATTTGAGTTAATTACGAAGTTACGATAACATATGCTTGAGTCAAATGCGAGAAAGGATATTTTTGGGCTTGTAACTGTATTGATCAATCTTGTTTCTTAATATATATTAATAGTACTCAAAATAACGATCGTGACAATACTGTCAATGAAGTTTAAAAACGTAGTAATGCAAACTTATAAAAGTTCAAGTCTAACACATAGTTGATTTGAAGAATGTGTTTATATTTTCATAGGTGTGATAAGTAAGAAAGGAACATGTGGCAAAGTTTATAATTTTACAATACTCTTAAGGCCATGTAAGTGGATCTAACCTATACTTGAAGTAGATATATTACTACCCATAACATTGTGTGTTATTTGATGCTGTGTTAATTAGATATGGCTATATCTTGAGTAAATTAATATGTTACTATGGTAGATACTGATGTGGTGATTTTGAATGACGGTAACTATATCTTAGTTAGACTATTATGCTATTATGTTAGGTATTGATTTAGTACCTACGAATGATTGTACTAACTTGCACAGTTGAGGGATTGTTAACTTAATCTTCTAGGTGTTCACCTAAGTGAACCCTAAGTAAGATGCTAGAATTCCACTAGGGAGAGTTCAAAAACTAGAATTAGATAACTAGGTTGACCAGAACATAAAGACTGATTGTATGGAATTATATACTTAAGTATTTATTGCATATCATGGCATAGAAAGGAACCTACGAGTTAGAATTTTTAAAATGAGGCTTCCAAGTAATCATGAAAAATCATGGCTTTATGAACTCAGTTTTTGAAAGCATATAGATTCGCATTGCTAGAATATCTTAACTATTTTGATAACTTGATTTGGTAAACTCTAGTATATAGTCTAATTTTGTAAAACAAAGTTGAAAGTCCTACTTCCAAGTAGCTCCTAATTGCCATAGGTTCCTAGATGTTGTATCTAGATGCCTAGCTATGTCGACAAATCGGATGAAGATATCAGAAGGCATAGGATATCGTTACTGATGCATGTTATGTGCATGACCGTAGCATGTTGCATTACTAGCAATAAAAGCTTAGTTAGACAAATGTATATGTGGAGTTAAACTTGCTGATTATGATCGAAATGTTTCGATTCTAATATTGCCTACATTATATTGTTTGTTATCCACTCTTACTCAATTTTATTAGCTAAGGGGATAAAATGTTTTATCCTTAAGTTAATAGCATTATGAAGGACCCAACACTAAGGACGATGTATATTGAGTGCATAAGTCAGAATCAATGACTTTTGGATGGAACTTGTATTATATTAGGAATCCTACTATTTTAAAGATGACAAAAGAAAGGGATGGTTCAGGTTTTGATGTAATATTAGGTTATATACATAAGTTGTAACCAAATGTCCAGTTGAAATCTAAAGTAGCAACCCCATTATCATATAAATAAAGTTTTCTTTTGGTGAATAAGTAAGTTGAGTTAAGTTTTTAACAGGTATTCCTGTATGACAGCGTATCCTATGCTATGCTAAGACATGATACTAACGATGCTTTATATATTACTAATTTTTTTTCTTGCAAGAAATTGTCCGACTCTATGGAGTGTCGAAAATTATTATTTCAAATTGCGATACCAATTTCTTCAACTATTTTTAGAAGACTCTTTCAAGAAGACTTGAGACTAAGCTTGTGTTTAGCTCTAATAGCCACCCTTAGATTGATGGATAGACTAAAGTGATGAATAAGACGCTAGAAAATTTACTTAGAGGTATCATAGGAAAGAACTTAAAGGATTAAGATCAATGTCTACTAGTTGTAAAGTTTGCACACAAACAAATCGCTCATAGCACCATCGAGAATACTCCATTTGAGGTCATCTATGGCCTCAATTCCATTATCCCCTTAGATCTAATAGGTACCCCTACAGCCGTTGAAGAGAGTTAATCTAGAGTTGACTAATCTCAAGAATTGTAAGAGTTACATCAATCTATAGTAAGGAAGATCTCTAAGTTTAACCAGAGACAACAAGAGATTAGTAGTTAAGGTCACTAAACTATTTCTTTCAAACTAGGAGACTTAGTATGGATTCATCTCAGCCATGAATGATTTCTACACCTGATATAAAGCAAGCTATCTTTATGAGCCGATGGTCTATTCAAGGTCCTGAAGAAAATCAACCTTAATGCTTACTAGATTGAATTGCTAGAGAACTATGGTGTTTCCTTCACCTTTAATGTATTTAACCTGATTTCCCACCAACTAGAAGAAGACCCCACAAGAACCAAAACAAAACAAGAAATTGTGATCACTTTTAATTTGAGGGCAAATCTTTTCAACCCTCAAGCAAGTAATACAAATCAACTACTTGGACTAATCACATGCAACTAAGCTAGAGGACTCAAAGGACTCAAGTAGTGGATATTAGCTCAAAGCCACATCCAACATGAGGATTTCTATTCTAACCTCCATCTTTTACTCTAATGACAACCTACTCAACATACAGGTCGACCTACTAAGTTGCCAAACCATGACCTAGACAGCATCTACATAAACTGGCCTCAAACATTTGTTTAAGCCAAGCTCTTGTGCATACTAGCATCTAATGCAAGTCCAGACTAACCTATAAGATATCCTAACTTGAAGGGGATTTGGACATCCTTAAGTGATTGAGCTTTAACCTAAACTAGATCAAGTTAGCTTTAACTGTAGACTTTTTTCTTCACCTTTGTCCAAATTGTAACATACTCTAAACCGCTAACCACCATGTGACATATTTCTTCTAGCACAACATTCTAAAATGAATCTTTACTTTTTCATACAAAATATTATTTGTCTCTATTACCTTTTCTAGTATGTTTCATGAATTATTTATAAACTACCCTTTTTTCTCTAGGTGAATATATAAACCTACATTTATAGTATGCAGACATCATCACCTTATTATTGAATATTATCAGTTTCCTTATTAAGCAACCTTAGCGTTCTCATTCTCTCTTAACTTTTATCTATTTTCTTTAGTAAGGAGTAGTGACTAGTAACCCTATAGTTCGAATCGGTGAGTCATATCCGGCAAATTATAGGTCAAGTAGGATCGATTGGTGTATCATATCTAGGTTGTAGATACTTGAATTTTGCTAATCTTCTTTTATTTTCTTTTGGTTCGTTCTCCTTATGGTGCTCTTTTGTGTGTATGACCCCAAAGATGCATCATGTTTTTGCATGGACTCCCTCAAATATGCTAAGCATCCTAAGATAGGTTATGGCACACAAGTTATGGATTGATCCAAATGCAAAAGTTATTCATTAGAAGAAGAGGCATTTCTCCTCTAAACAACAAGTGGTAATTGAATAACAAGTTTAGAAATTGCTAAAAGTGGGGTTTATATCGGAGGAAACCTTATATGACATGGTGTGTTAATTATGTGTTAGTCAGAAAGTTGATTGGCAAGTGGTGTATGTGCATAGACTTAAATAAGGCTTGTCCAATGGACTACTTCCCTTATTGAAAATCGATGAAATGGTGGACTCAACTACTGGGCATGCCATGCTTTTTTTTATGGATGCAGTTTCCAACTGTAATCAAATTAAGATGGAAAAGGAAGACAAGGTACATACCTCATTTGTTACAAATTTTGGGACATATTGCTATATGGTTATGCCTTTTAGGCTAAAGAACACCGATGTGACCTACCATAGGCTCATAACCAAGATGTTTAAGCTCCTGATTCATTATAATGTCAAAGTGTATGTTGATGATATGATTGTCAAGAGCAAGTAAGAGGGTCAACACCCTATCAATCTATACAAGACATTTGACATGCTAAGAAGGTACAACTTGAAGTTGAACCTACATAAATATGTTTTTAGGCTACCTTAAGCAAGTTTTTAGGTTACATGGTGACCAAATTGGGCATCAAAGCAAATCTAAGAAATAATGAAGCAATAAAGAATATGAAGCCCCCAAGTATTATTAAGCAGGTTCAAGAACTGATAGGTTAGTTTATTGCCCTAAATAGGTTTGTCTCAAAGAGTGCATATAGATATGCCAAGTTCTTTAAGGTTTCAAAAAACCCTAAGGAGTTTCAATGGACTAATGAAAGCTAGGTCGTGTTAAAACAATTGAAGGATTTATTATCATCTCAACCAATTCTCTCAAAGCCTATTCTTGAGGACTTGTTTTTATACCAATCTGTCAATAGTCGAGCACTTTCTTCTATCCTTGTTTGCATAGTAGTAATGGAGCATAGGCTGATCTATTATGTAAATCACATCTTGTAAGGCTTAGAGCAATGATATATGAAGATTGAAAAGTTTGTTATAGCCATGGTGATTTTGATAAGGAAACTAAAGCCATATTTTGAAGCTTATCATATCATAGTCCTCATTGACTAACTACTACGATAAGCCTTAAAATGAAATGATAACTTAGGAAGGATGATGAAATTCATCCTTGAATTGAGTGCCTACATTGTGTAGTACAAACCTAGAATAACATTAAAGGCATAAGTTTTGAGAGACTTTATGGTTGAATTTAATAGAGTAGAGAACAACATTAAGATGGATAAAAAACCTATTTCAAATTTGTATGTAGATGGTTCTTCTACACCATGAGGTAGTGGAGTAGGGCCTTTTTTACAAGGGCTACATAATGCGAAAATACAATATGCATTGAAAGTTTGATTTTCAACAAGCAACAATGAGGCTTAGTATGAAGCCTTAATTACCATATTGAAATTGGTGAAGGAAGTTAGAGCTGAGAAAGTTTTTAAACTTACAGTTAATTGTTAACCAAGTTAGGGGAGATTATGTGGTGAAAGAAGAAATAATGAGCAAGTACCTAGGCATGGTACGAACTCTCATAGAGGAATTCCAGTCCTTTACGATTATGAAGATTCCAAGAAGACAAAATATTGCCACCAATAATCTATCAAAGGTGGCTAATATGTCACTTCTTGATCTGAATGACAAGCTCTTCATTATGTAACTCTCGAACAAGAGCTTAGAAGCAACAAAGAAATGTTACGAAGTGCTATTTAACCTAAAAGAGAGATTTTGGATGGACCTGATCATTGAATATTTGAGAGATGGGGCATTACCCCGTAATAAAAAAGAAGCTCAAAGGTTGGTAAGTTACATAAATGCAGCATCGCTTAACCCTATCTTCATTGTCATGTACTAAGGGATACATAACAAGTTCTTTTTTATCTATATGTAAGGTTGTATAGTAAAACCCAAAAGAGAGATTTTTGATGGACCTAATCATTGAATATTTGAGAGATAGGGCATTACCCCCTAATAAAAAAGAAGCTCAAAGGCTTGTATATCAAGATACAAATTATACCTTGATTAATGGTAAGCTACATAAATGCAGCATCACTTAACCTTATCTTCATTGCCATGTACCAAGGGATGCATAAAAAGTTCTTTTTTATCTATATGTAAGGGTGTATAGTAACCATGTGAAAGCTCAAACGTTATATGTTTGAGCTTTAAGGCTCAATTATTACTAGCCGACCATGAAAGGGGATGCTAAGAATATAGTTTAGCAATGCCCCTATTATTAAAAGCATGAAGTGTTGAGACATGCACCCTCCAATAAGCTACATGGTTTGACAAGCCCTTGGTCTTTTGATTTAAGAACGACAAGAAACATGGACAAAAATGGTATTTTTAATGATATTTTATAATTGAAATTATTTAAAACCATGTCTATCTCTTAATTGACTAGTATATTGGATCGTTTGTAGTAATAATATTGGTAAATATTCACTAGATAGATTTCCACAGGGAAAAGAGTTCAATTAAGTACCAAATCATAACTGACTATTCTAATCTAGACAAATCTAATAGAGAAGTTGGAGTTGAAATTGAAATTAAAGTACAAAAAGAAAAAAGTGACAATTAACATGAATACTAAAGATGTAGGCTTGTGACATATTTCCGAAGTAAAGGTGAGGGTATGCTGTTAAGATGTTAAGAATAATTTTTAACTAGGTTTTGACATAAATCACTTAAGCTAGTTCCCAAGTAGGGCGTCTTACTCAACTATGTGGCAAAAACTCTTCTCTCAATCTCATTTCCCTATACGATCAACTAAACACTCAAATCCTATCACAAATTAAGTATTGTAGTTCTAGAGATTAGGGGGTCAATCTTATCTCGATCTCATAGCCTATCTTAACTTACTAAAACTGCATAACGTAATGTGAATTCAGTAGGAAACACCTAATCTCCTCTTAGTCTCACAAGTGTAGAACCTAATATCGACATTTCACCATCTCAATGACTCAATTAGGGAATTACACATCTAATCTTTGCTTAGTCTTATAATTATGTAAAGCCAATAATTTTCAAGGGGCACTTCCTAAGACTAATCTCCTCTTGGTCTCATAAGCATGAGGAAACCTAATGAAAATTTCATTAAAGCACCTCAAAGAGTTGAAATGAAATACCAATCATCAAATACACATGCCCATATCATATCTGCAAAGTTACATCATCTGCAACATCTACATTATCATAAATACAATAAAAACTACTTAGCCAATCATTATATCAACAATAACAGCAGTAAATGATAAGAGTATAGTAGAAAACTCCATGAGAAAACAAGATAACAAATTATATTGAATGAATGAGAGATTAAATGAAGACAAAGGAGGTAACATTTATTAAGCAAACTTAAATGCACAATAAAATCATAAAAACACTCATCAAATATCATAAACAAGCCACTAAATCATGAAAACAAATAATGAGCTTGCAAAACTAAACCTAATAATGCTAAAATCCTAATTGCAACTTGCATTTCTAGTTACAAATGTAACTGTATAGAGTTTTAGGCTCCTAATCAATTAGTGTAAAGGTCTACTGATTGATTTGTAGACATATGTTAGCTCTAAGTCACCTCCGTGCTTTATGAAACATGGTTTTTAAAGAAGATTAGGGTTTTTGTCAAAAAAACCCCAACCTTAATTTCTTCTATCGATTGGTCAATGATTTTGGTACCGATCAATCGATGTGTGCAAATCCACCCCTACACATTCAATTCCCTAAGCCAGCCTCTCGAGTTATTAATCATCTAAGAAGTTGTTGTATCCTTAATGCTTCAAGGCATACTGATGGGTGGGTAGCAAGGCTACTGATTGATCAATAGGAAAAATTTCTTGACTCCATTTATTTCAACCTCCTTAATCAAATGGCAAGGGCTACCAATACCATGATAACCCCCATTCACTTACACATAGGATATAAAATCAATCAAATTCAATTAGAGTTAATCCCTTTTAACACATTTCTAATAATTTTGCACAAGTTAGTCCATTTTGTGCATAAACTCTAATTTTATTTAAAATTGACAAGTTTTTGCTATTTTATGCACAAATGCATGTTTTAAAGTTAGGAAAAATATGCATCTTGAGCAACGATCACCACCCCTAATGTAGAACCTTGCTTATCCTCAAGCAAGTAGGAAAAGATTAGATTTTTCAAAAAACAATAGGACAAGCATGCACTTCCTTAATGCTCATATATGATCAAGAGCATTCTATGCCATTAAAAGCACAAAGTTTACATGTGTTCAATATGATGCAAAATCCTTAGAAGTGATGCTGACATTGTTGCACTTTTGCTAAATCACATGCTCAAAGAAAAGAAAAATTAAAATTCATGTAATTAATTTAGAAATCAATGCCTAGAAAAGTTAGCCTCTAATTTAGGTTAGGTTTATGAAATTTAGAGTCAAATCTAATATTTCAAACTAAGTGAGAGGTCCTGATGTTTAATTTGTCAGATCACACATATACTTCTCCCTTATTAATCTCTTAAGTCTACAATGCCATTGCATTAATCAAGGAAAGTTTAGGTAAAGTCCAATACCTACTTCAGTTCATACAATATCAATAAACAACTTAATTCCTCAAAAAGAATGGTGTATATATACAAGTCAACTTTCGAAAACACTAAATTCACATACCTAATCAAAACATTTCCTTAACTCTAAACCTTTAAAACATGCCTAAATTGAGCATAATTAAACAAAGCACAAATGCCATGCATTGATTATAAAGTTTTAAGAAATGTTCATGATTTATTCACAAAGGTATTCTTTCATAATAAAATCTTAATCACTTCTTCCTATTTTCCTCATGTAAACTCAAAGATTAAGGCATAGAGGATAAAGGAAAAAGGATCCAACTTTTTAAAAAGAAGCTATCCTATAAGTGCATAGAAGGGATTAATTTAATCAAATCATCTACTCCCATTCAGAATCACACATCTTCATTGTTTATGTCTAACTTTTCTACCCCCAACTTTAAGCTAGATGCATATATCTTGCATTTCAATTTATACGCAATGGGAAGTAAAAGAGAAAGTTAAAATAATACTCCCTTGGTCTCTTGATGTGATATGAATTCTCAATTCCCTTCTAGATTTGTTATTGGCATCTTAAGATTGATGAATTCAACACTTCCTTCACTTATTTACATATGCCTACATAGTATAAAAGAAGCATAACTAACAAGACTCCAAATATTGAAAAGACTATCATGAACTAAATAGAAATAAGGAAAAAAAAAAGTGGGTCGAGTTGCCTCCCACCAAGCACTTGTTTTTAAGCCTTCAACTTGGCTTCTTTTTAGTTCTAACTCATAGTGGGTCATCATAATGCCCCTAGGGCTTAAATCCTTTAGCCACCTAGCTTAAGCTTAACTCTCCTTTCTCATAGATCCTTCTCTTCCTCATACGATTGCCTTTCTCAAGTTCTTTTTCTTGATCCATCACTAATTCACCTTCCTTCAACTATTGTAGTCATTCTTTAGCTATGAGCATCTCTTTCCTCACTCCACTTTCTAAGATAATTATTCTCTCTTTCATGTCTAATATAGCCCCTAAGATATCGAAGAATGATGTTCCAAAAATTAAGTGATATGGATCGTTGAGAAGGATGATATACCGCTACCGATATTACATGAACCAAAAGGGTAGGTTCGAATTGTGAGATGGTCTAAAGGATAAATGGAAGTTGAAGGTTAAGCTAGGGGTCCTTGTGTACCGATGGTGGATATGACTCACCAATGCCTCATATGAGCTCAAACTATACTTCATATGACTCATAAGTATAATACGAGGTTGCTCGCCACTAATCTACGCTTAATGGCCTAAATAAGAGCTCTTTAAAGTCTCAATCCTTGTTAAGAAAACATAAACTCAAGAAGAAGGGTAAAAATGTTTAAAGTTCAATGTCACTATTCTGATGAATGCAACTATTACAAATTATAAATATTTATATGGCCCATTTAGGGCAAGTCCTTGATATACATAAATTACAAAAAGGATTCCTATTAGAAAAATAAAGGGGAATAGAATATAAGGGAAAAGTTGTAAACAAACAAAATAATATTCAATTACAAGTGATAATACGGATATTAGAAAATGATATACTTACCAACTATCCAATCCATGGTCTTGTTCATACTACTTACCAAGTAGAGCTAATTCTAAGTAGAGTTCATTAGGTCGGATACTTAGCAACTCGGCTAGTCAAGGATTAGCTAGTTTTGGTTTAATAGGCAACAATTCTTTAGTTCGACCTCACCTGGTCAGATCAAAATTGGGCAGCTTGGTCTTGGATGCATGTTAGCTTAGGCATATGTAGATTTAGTGCTTACCCTTAGCATAGTAATAAGTGGTCAGCTTAGTGATAACTCTAATTTTAAACATATTTTATATGGTGATTTTATAGCATTTCCCGTACATTTTTGGTTTTATTTAAAGAAATTGATACTTAATTGAGTAAAATGTTGATTTCAGGGTTTAAACGCGTTCTAGGCTCGAAAACGAAGAAAACGAATCAAGTTTCACTCAATTCCGAGTTCAAACGAAGAAGTTATGAAATTTTGAAGTTGTGCAGAAATTTTGCCTTTGTGCAGAAAGTTACACGACCTGGGGACACGGCCATGTCCCAGGCCGTGTCTGGTGACGAAAATAAAATCCGTGTAATACACATATATAAGGGGATCTTTGGGTTCAAAAGGAAGGGAGACATTACAGAAAAAAAGAGAGACAAGAGACAAGAAGAGACTTAAGGAGAAACAACATCAAGAAGCGATAACGACATCGATTTCAAGATTAGAGATTGTTCATCAAATCAAGAGGGGTTTTCATGCTTTATTTTATGTTTTTGATGGAACTCGTTTTTAGATTCGTTATGATAGCTTAGAATTTAAGTATTTAGGATTATGGAACCTAGGGTTTCATGTAACCCTTGGATTGAATTATAATTTCAAGAAAGTTTCTATCTTTTCTTGATTCAATTATGTTGTTTAATTGTGGATTGATAATTCTAGAGTATCAATATATGATATTATGCATGTTGATTGAGAAATTGCATGTGTAATTAGATCTTAGCATAATTGAAGAGAATTACATGTATACTTAGAGATAAGATACATGTTTCTTCTGGAAAGTTGATTGTTTGTGTGGGAATTCATTAAACATTAATGCAATTCTAAGTTATATTACTAAGTGAAGAGATTCCGGTAAATAATTTAGGATTAGGGTTAATATGCTTGAGAAACATATTAGCTTTAATTGTGAATCCCTCCGGTCAAGAATTATAGAAACTGAATTGAATACATTTTAAAAAGGTTACATGTTAAACACTAGGGGAAATAATTCCTAAATACATCATTGCATACTTGAAGTCGTTAGTAGTTTATTGCTTTCTAAATTGCTTAGTTAAGTCTCATAAGTAGTTTAGTTTATTAATTTCAGTATTTTTAATTCATTCAACTTATCATAATTTTCCGGTTAGATAATAAAGCTAAAGTTAATATTAGTAATCAAAATCTCTGAGGGATCGACTCAGACTCATATCCGACTATATTAAAATTGATAGGTGCACTTGCCTCGTATCACTTAATAACTAGTTAAGCGCCTTGAAAACCTTCTTAATGTGACAAAGAGAGGTTGAAGCAAGGTGCCCCAATGGTTAGTGATGGAAAATACAATGTTCTTCAAGGCTTAACTCTCCTTAGATAACTCGATAAGTTATATGGGCAAGTCATCAAGCTCAAGAACAGGTGATTGATCCATCATTCCTATCACTAAAGGTTGCTCCTCATCTTTTATATCCATTACTATGAAGTAAACTAGGAAGTCACATGGTCCAACACTGATGGGTATGAGGTTGAGTTCTCCAAAAGGTATGGTCTAAACTCTATTGATGGTTTAGATGCAATATGAACTTATCTTCATGAAATTCTCAAATCTTAATTCCCCTTATAGTTTTCCTTGACATGTAATTATTTGATGCTCTAGGATCTAAAAGCACTCTAGAGAAAAACTTATCCGATATGGTACATGGTACAGTAAATGATGCTAACCCATGTAATGGGTCTTGAACTAGGAATGGGTGTTTGGGGTTCAAGAGGAGTACGTAGAATAGGGAGTGAGAAGGGGGTTTTCACAGTGAATGTGTATGGATATCATGCACCAAGATATAAACACAATCAGGGGTTTGAGATTGAAATAGGGTTTAATACAACTCATTAACACTAAACGTTACTCAAGATTCAAATGAAGGTTAGATGCAACTCACTAACTGGTTTAAATGAAAGGTTTAGCACAATCTTACGGTCAAGATTGATAAGAATACAAGAAGGATTAAAGAGTTATTCGACACTCAATAATCTGGCAAATGCAAGCTCTAAGAGCTCTCAGGTATCCTTATTCAAAAAAGGAAGGGTAAAGTGTAAACACACTATCTTGAATATTCTTCACTTGTCTGATCTTTTGATAATCATAAAAGTCATTATTTATAGAAAGTCCTAAAATCTAGTGGCAAAACTGCAAATAATATACAAGGCCTTAAACCCTAAAGAATGGCTTACAATCGAAACATGGAAAATATCTACAAAGTGATCAACAAGTGGTCATCTGAGCTGTTTGTAGGCCCAAGCAAGGGTCGGTTGGTAGTTGGATGTCCAAGCAGGGGTAGGATGTTTGGAAGTCTTATTATTGTTGGCCGAACTCCTAGTGAGGTTAGCCTACAATTGTTACACTCGTAGATTGCTAGGTACTAGCTTTCCCATGCTGTGTCGAGCTATTCTTTAGCCTCGAAGCCCTGGTTGCTTGGTCTCTTGTCATCCTAGAAGACAACAAACCTGATGTTGAATGGTTTCTTTCCCTCCTTTAGTCCTTCAGTTATCAGTCTAGCTTCAACAAGAGTAGGTCAATCTCAGGTTAGGAAATGTCGACTTTAGCTTCTAGTAGGTCTATGTTGGCTTTTAACAAGTCGGCCTTAGCTTGAGGATCATCATAGACTGATTCCTATAAGTAAATCTCCATGGATCTTCCAATTTGTAACGAAATTGGAGATTGCTAGTACACTTCTTCTCAAGTACCATGTCTACAATTTTGAACTCATTAATATTAGGTTTCTCTTTTAAACTCATTTCTCCCTCCCAAGGTTGTCAAACTTGCAATTCTATGTAGAATCATTAGTGGGTTAATAGAATCGGAACATAAAATCGAAACGAAAAACGTAACTTTTTATAAATTATACTTTAAAAACCTATAGAGATGCTTATAGTAGCTATTCAAAACTTAAAATACATGATGAAAATATAAAAATAAAGAGATTAAGTTCTTATTTCATAAAAAATTCTTAATAATATATAATTAAACATGCATGGAAGAAGAACAAACAAAGTTGAAACTAAACCTTTTCCATTATTTTCTTTTCAAAAAAAGAAAACAATGAACTAAAGAGAATCAAATATTCCAACTTTTTTCAAATTGCTGATGGTATAAATTGAATTATATAGTTTTTCTTGTAATCTTTGCTATTAGAGTTGAAACTTAGGTCAAGGGTGTGAATATAAAGTAAGGAATCAAGAGAGTGAAAAAGAGAAAAAATAAAATAAAATAAAATAGGATATGGAAGATGATGTAATGCCTTGATAGTTGATGGCTTGTAAAAGATTAGTTGTATTTTTCTATTTTTTAGCTCATTCAACTTAGATATATAGAATTGGTAAACTGGGTCACAAATGTAAGTTTCTATCGAGTTTACATGAAAACTCGATTAAAAATGTAAATTTCTACATGAGAAAAGGTTTATACACATGTTAACTTAGAAGGGTTTCCTAAAATCGTAAACTTGTAAAATTGCATGAGTAAAATCATAGTTTTGACAACTATGCTCCCTCTTATTTAGATTCAAACTTCTTAAGGTTCTTCTCCTCAAATTCATCTATTTCCATGCCTTCACATTCACTAGGATCCTCTTTAACTTCCTCCTCGATTGGATCCTCTTCTTTACTAACTTCCCTTATTCTAATTGTCTCCAAATTGTACGTATCATTAGCACTAGGTGCTTTTTCTTCAATTTCCTCTTCACTTAGATCCTCTCAATTTCATCATCAAGATTCCTCCTAACCAAAGCCATTAACTCCTCCTCTATAAATACTCCTTCAATAATCACAACCATGAACTCCTCTTGTGTAAATATTCCTTCACCACTATGTTCCCCTTATTTCTTAACAAGGTCTTCTATTCTCAAATACTCACCCCCAAACACTTTATTTCTACTAAAACAAAACTCCTTTTCTCCTACACTAGCATCCTTACCATTTCTACTAGATGTTCTAACCTGATCTTTTAGGTTTTGCTCAGTATTGCTTGGTAATTGTCCTATGAGTTTGTTCAAATGGTATTAAACCATCCATCTATGTATTTCTTGTAAGGTAACCGCTTGAATATTCATTCTAAAGTCATATTTTTTAATGAAATCCCTCAATGATTGATCTATGGATTCTTCCTTTGGATCTTGGATGGGTGGAGGTTGAAATTGGCACTAACCAACTTGTATCTTTGGTCCATGAAAACCTCTATTAATTCCTCCTTCTTAGTTACCTCCCTATGATATGTTAGGACTGTATCTCCAACTTGGGTTTTAGCTATTTCAATAAGGCTTATAATTTCTTTGTCCTTAGTTGAAATTCCCCAATGCATTAACTTATTCCTCCTAACTATCTCTTGATGGGTCAAAGGGGTTTCCAATTTAATAGTTTGTGGTCAAATGCCTTACTCTACTACAGACATAACATACTTATAAGGTTGCTTGGTTCTACTATGGTTAATAGCTTGTTTGGTTTTTTCTAACAGAGTAAGCTAACTAGTAAGCAAGGAACTTACGCTCTAAGTTGACTTATTTCCTCCTCTTCACTTGCACTCGCCACCCTTCTTATTTGAGCTCTCTTAGAGTACCAACCATGAGCATGTGAAGCCATTTGTTCAAACATATCAAATGCATCTTCAACACTCTTATACATTATGGTTCCCCCTACGGCAGCATCAACCATCATCCTTAACTAACTCTTAAGAACATTATAGAAAGTATTCACTATGCCCTACATAGGTAAACCATGATAGGGACACTTCCTCAATCACTCTTTATATCTTTCCTGACTTTCAAATTACTCCCCTTCCAATTGTCTAAACATGGTAATATCATTCCTTATTTTCATTGTTTTACTCGATGGGAAGAAATAAGATAGAAACTTTTAAACTAGGTCATCCCATTCAATAATGGAATTGGATGGTTAGGAATTTAACCCACTTCTAGCCTTATCTCTTAATGAAAATGGAAATATCCTCAAGTGAATTGCATCATTAGATACCTTATTAGTTTTCATTATAGCACATAACTGCAAAAAAATTTGAAGGTGTTCATGGGGGTCAGGATGATGTACCACCAAATTGATTGAGTTGCACCATTTAAATCAAAGCAGGTTAAGCTCAAAATTGTTTACTTGAATAGTTGGCCAAGTAATAGGTGTTGCAACTTCATTCAAATTTAGGACACAATATTCCCATAAAGCTCAGTTATTACCATTCCCATTTCCATTTCTTTCATGTCCATTGTTTCTGATCTTATTAACTCCATTTCCATCTCCTTTATTAAGGGGTCCTTGTTGATTCTCCATTTCTCTCAATTCTTCTCTCCTTCTTTCCTTAGTTCTATAATGAAAAGTTTGGTCTATTTCTATGTCACGTCCTGGCATAATACGGGATGCACCATCACACAAGAATACCTATTGAAAACTTAACTGAACCTACTCATTCATCAAAAGACAACATTATTTACATATTAAAGGGGTTTCTACATCGGAGTTCAGTTGGATTCCCTATTACAACTTATGTGTACAACATAATATTTACATCAAAACATGAACCAACTTTCTTCTTTATCATCTTCATAGTAACAGGATCTCTGATGTAATACTTGCTCCATACAAAAGTCACTGGCTCCAACTCACGCTCTTAGTATATATATCCCCCCTTAGCATTGAACCCTTCGCGATGTTGTTAATGTGAGGATAAAACATTTTATCCCCTCAGTTACTGAAGCTAAGTAAGAGTAGATAACATGCAATGCAATATAGATAATATGATAGATAATATTACATATTACAACTAAAACATTTCAATCATAACCCGCATGTTCAACTTCACATATGCATTTGCCTAATCGAGCATTTACTGCTAGCAATGCAACATGCTATGCTCAAGGATGTAGCATGCATTGGTACTAATATCCTATGCCCTCCAAACTTCTTCCAATTAGTAGACATGGTCGGGCATCTAGATACAATGTCCAAGAACCTAGAGCAATAAGGAGTTGCCTGGGAGTAAGACCCCCACCAAATTGTATTGTACATTATAGTCTACCATTATCATAAAGAGCAACAAGGAGCTACTTAAGAGTAGGACCCCAAACTTTACAAAATTAGACTACATACTATGGTTCATCAAATCAAAGTGGTAACACTGCCAAATTAGACCACATACTATAGTCTACCAAATTTGACTATCAAAATAGTCACAATGTTTTGGCAATGCAATCTATATGCTTCCAAAAACTAAGTTTATAAAGCCATGCTTTTTTTTATGGTCACTTGGAAGCCTCTTTATAAAAGTTTTGACCCGTAGATCCCTTTTTGTGCTATGCCATGCCATGATATGCATTAGCAACTCAAGAGTATCAATCTTCTAGTTTTATTTAACCTAGTGATCTGATTTTAGTTTTTGAACTCTCCTTAGTGAAATTCTAGTATCTTACTTAGGGTTCACTTAGGTGAACATCCAAAAGATTAAGTTATCAATCACTCAACTTCCCTAGGTAGCATAATCATTCGTATGCACAAATTATCACCCAACATAGTAGCATAACAATTTAACCAAGACACAGTTACTATCATTCAAAATTACCATATCAACATCCACTATAGTAGCATATCAATTCACCCAAAATATACCTATATTCAATCAATACAGCATTAAACAACACGTAGTGTTATTAGTAGCAATATATCTACTTTAAGCATAGGTTAGATCCACTTACCTAAACTCAATAATAATGCAAAATCCTAAACTCCACCACGTAGTCCTTCCTTGCTTATCAAACCTATGAAAATATAACATAGTCTTCAAATCAAATATAAGTTGAACCCGAATTGTTATAAGTTTTCATTCTCACGTTTTTAAACTTTGTTTTACCATGTCTTACTTATTTATTATCCAATTTCAATAAACTTTATATTGTCACGATCATTATTTTGAGTCTTACTAATATATATTAAGAATTAAGACTAATCAATATTGCCAAATATCTAAAAATACCCTTTCGTATTAAAACTCGATCATATGCTATCCTAACTCCATGATTGACCCAAGTAAGCTTTAGTATTGAACTAAAAACCCTAAAAATTATACTTTTCAAACTTGTCTAGCAACGCTTATTATACCCCAAAGTGTTCATTTGACATAGATTTAATAAACATTCTAATAGTACTAGTTATTATATTACATATTAAGCTAATATAAAAGTTATATTAGGAAAATACATAATAAATAGTGTACTAGCCTGATTAATTACAAGAAAAATCCTATATACTCATAAAAATATGTAGCTTAGTTATTGATCATCAATTATACTAAATTGGCTATTATCCATTTTTATGAAAATAGCGATTTTAGCTTAAAATTACAAAAAATTAAGAAAAATAAATAAATTTTTGAGTGAGATAAAAATTTAAATATTCTAAATGTCATTATAACCATCTAGAAGTCTAAACATATAGGGCTCATTCATTAATTTCATCAAAAACTAATTATTTCAATAATTTGGTAAAATTAGTAGTTTTATTTAAAATAATAATAAAAAATAGTAAACATGGAGATTTTCAAAAGTTCTTGTTACTAGAATTTAATAAATTATATAGGAGTATTATACAAAAATTTTCAGGTTAGAATAACATTATTTAATATTTTGAAAAATTTATTTAAAATTGGTCTAAACAAGGTACTTTCTTATCATAAATAAATGCTATTTTAAGAAAATAAAATTATCACATGAAATTACATGTAAAATAACTAAGGGAAACCAAATTTAATAATTTTCTAAGCTAATTTGGTATTTTTAGTGAATTAATGAAAATCAAGCAATAAAATTTGACTTACCAATGCACAATGCTCCAACCATTACCTTATGTCAGCCCACTTTCTCTCTCCATCATAACTTTAAGTCCCACGTAGCTCTTTGTTAGGTTGCCTATAGCATTTGAAACCATAATTCACCATATTTTCCTACTATTTTCTTTTTATTTTTTCTGAAGTTTTTTCTAATTTTTTTGAATTTTATAAAATTATGTTCTTATGTTTTTAGGTTCCCAAAATATTGTAAATGATGTTTGGAGCCCTATTTATAGGTTTTAGGATTTTTGTATGTAAAAAAGTAAAATTACACATGTTAATTTCATATTTTCCATGGTACCATGTATCATTCTCTCCTTAACCAAGTGTTGACTCATTATTTGCAATTAGTCCTAACTTGACACATTATTTTGTGACTCATCTATGCAATTTTTTTAAAAATTTTCTATTATTTTACCTAATTTTGATAATTTATTATTATTATACGTATATATTTAATACATATAATGTATATCACATGTAATACATGTATATTATGTATAATTCAACTTCATTTATTATTTTTGAAAATTAATTTATTTATTTCTAATATCTTGATAAATCTAAAAGTTTGAATTTTATGATTATCAACTTTATTAATAAATTGACATTTTTCTTAAATTAAGATTTTTATATAACTTATTTTGAAAAATTAACTTTACTTGAATTACTTCATCTAACTTTTTTAACTTTACTGTAAAGTTTGAAATAAAATTGATAATTAAGCCCGGTGCCCTAAATTTAGGGGCTTAGATTCTAGGGTTATTGAACTAGCTCAAAATCCTAGAGTATTATATTTTGGGTCAAATTCCTCCACTAATTTTCTTATCCATCTTCACACATAAGTCAATAATCCTAAAATCTACTCCTTTCCATTCCAACCAAATTGCCAAACTACAACTTGTTAATTTCAATGCAAGATTGTAAACAATACTCTTCATGGCTCAACACAAATAAACTAGAGACAAATTCATCACTTTTTAACAATTTCAACAATAAAGTTTCAAACTTTAACCTCAATTTAGTTCCAATAATCAACAAACTAGTTAAATCGACTTAATTGAACAAGAAAAGAAATATAGATCAAGACTATTGACTAAACTACTCCAAATCAATGAGAGTTAAACTTAGCACAAAGAACACTATAACTATAATATGGCTTAGTCTTAGAGTACTCAATTTATTTGACATAAACACAATTGCCTTTTCCCTACAACGGTGCCAAAAATTGATTTGAGAATCACATGAAACACTAACAAAAATGGTAATTTTTAAGAAACTTTATAATTAGAATTTTTAAAACTATGTCTATCTGTTAATCGACTAGTGTGCTGGATTATCTATAGTAATAATACTAGTGAGTATTCACCAAGTCTATTTCCACAAGGAAGAGAGCTCGATTAAGTACCATTTCTTAACTTGGTACTCTAATCTATGCAAATCCAAGACAGAAGTTGGAGTTGAAAGTGAAATTAAAGTACAATAAAAAATGACAATTAACACTAACACTAAAGATATGGGCTTTTGACATGTTTCTAAAGTAGAGGTGAAGGTATACCATTGAGATGTTGGGAATGGTTTTTAACTAGATTTTGATGGAATTCACTTAAGCTAAATCCCGAGTAGGGCATCTTACTCAATTATGTAGTTGAAAATCTTCTCTCAATCTTATTTCCCTACTTGATCAACTAAATACTCAAATCCTCTCATAAATTAAGTATTCTAACTCTAGATATTAAGGGGTCAATCTCCTATCGGTTTCATAACCTATCCTAACCTACTAAAATCACAAAACATATTTTGAATTCAATGGGGAATACCTAATCTCCTCTTAGTCTCATAATTATAGAACCCAAAATCAACAATTCATTGACTCAATGACTCAATTAGAGAATTGCACAATTATTCTCCTATCGTTCTCACAATTATATAAACCCAATAATTTTCAAGGGCTACTTCCTAAGACTAATCTCCTTTCGGTCTTATAATCATAAGGAAACCTAATGAAAATTTCATTAATGCACCTCAAACAGTTGAAATGAAATACCAATCATCAAAATCCCAATCAAATATACATACCTATATCATAACTGTAAAGTTACACCATCCACAACATTTACATTATCATAAACCCACTAAAAACTACTTAGCCACTCATTATATCAACAATAATAGCAGCAATTAATAAGAGTATTGTCGAGCCTGGTTTTTCACGCTTCCGGTTCTTTTATAATATTAGGTATTCTCTAAGCCAATTAGTACTAAACCCTACCCGTTTAATACTGATCCTCGATTAAGGTTTAAAGAAAACCATTTTTTTCAATTTAAAAAGAGTTTGGAGTCACCACCTAACTAGAGTCGGGAAAAAGGGTTAAGTTATAACCAATTTGGTAGATTGGCTATAATTTAGCTATCAATCTATTGATTAAAAAAAAAAACAATTTGTAAAATGACTTTTTTAAAAACCAAAGATTTAGGTTTAGAGGCTAATTTATTAAACCCTAAACGAGTACTATTTTTAACTTCGCTTTTCAAATATATATCCTTTTTAATTTGTAAAACAACTAATTATAATACACGCAACTAAATTGATCAATTTACATAAATATCAACAAAGGGAAAAAATAAAACTTCCACATTTTAAGTCACCCCGTACTTACTCAACTGCCTACGTATCCGCTATTTGGGATCAGTGGATTAGTTTTGTTTTAATTTGAGAACAATCGAGTTTACATTTTATTCAGTTTTAATTTGTTGAAGGAAATTCCTAAAAATGTCCTAATCAGTTTCTTAATTTTTGGAAACTTTAAAATGATCCTAATTCAGAAAGAGGTCTCTTTATTTTCATTTATTTTTAGAAAATCAATTTTTCTAAGTGACAAAAAGAAATAATAATCTTTTTATTTACTTTTTTTTTTTCTATTTTCAGATTTTATTTATTTCTTCTTTTTTATTTTATCACTTAATTTATTTATCACTTATTACTTATTACTTATTATATCTTACTTATTTAATAAAATAAATTAAAACCAAATTACTTTTTTTTTCCTTTTTTCTTTTTCCCTTTTTTTCTTTCCATTTTATTATTATTATTTTCTATTAAATTTAAATAAAAAAAATAAACAAAATAAAACAACAAATAAAATATATAAAAAATAAAAAGAGAAACTTTAGATAGATTCGAATACATGGGTCAGACCTAAGTAGGATGGACAGGTCGGGTCGAGTCGAGTCTACTGATTCAGGTCGGGCTTTAATGCCTTCAATAGTAGCAACGGCGGTAGAGGGTGATTCAGGCAGTTTTAGTGGCCAAAACGAGGGTATGAGGAGTTTTTTGTGAGTTTTGGATTGGGAATAGGGGGGTAGGTTTAACGCTAAGGCTCGAGGTGGTTGTTTAGCGATTATGGGAAGTAGCGGTCGACGATAGTGTTTGGGTAGCACGCGATGTAGCTGTTGGAGGCTAGTAGCTGGTTGGGTTGGGGGTTTAAGGACATGGGGAGTGTAGCCATAGGAGTAGTTTGGGCCGAGGATGACTAAAGGTAATGGTTCACGGGGGGTGAGCTTCGGTAGATAGGGTTTAAGGGTGGCAGTTTGGTTGAGCAGTGAGAGGCTATGGCAGTAGTCGAAGGAGGTCACATTCGAGTGTTGATGGAGTGGAGGTTACGATCGTAGTGGTAGTCGAGCTTGGAGTTCGTTAAAGAGTGAAACCCAAGAGGAGAGAGATTAGTAGAGAGAAGAGGTGATCGGAAATGGATAGAGAGAGTGTAGGAGTTGATTTTGTTAGTTGTATGTCTTGTTCATGTCCTATGATCATCAATTTCTATGCAAATTTAACCTAGAAACAAAGGAAAGTTGGAATCGGATCTAATGAGAAATGCCCGAAAACCTAGCTTTTTTCCGATTTTTGAACACTGATTTAAATGTGATTTTGGCTGAATCTAGACTTGTTCTTAACACCAATTCGAAGCATGCCATGTCTAGTGCGAGATTGATGCAAGAAACTATGTGCTTGTTTATGGAATTTGTGCAGAAATTAAAGCTAAAGTAGAGGGAGTGAGCTGTTCTTGAGAAGGAAAGAAGAGGAAAAATCGGGAGAAAACCAACAGAAAGAAAGTGAAAGTGCTGACATAGCGCCACATTAGCCATCTCAACAAACCCTAATCTGCCACGTGTCAACACTTGCTACGTAGTGCCTGACACGGCATGCCACGTGGTTGACATGTGGTACTACGTCTATAAGGCCATCCAATCCGATGATGCCACATGTTAGG
Source organism: Lumnitzera littorea (assembly GCA_024138015.1). Classification (NCBI taxonomy): domain Eukaryota; kingdom Viridiplantae; phylum Streptophyta; class Magnoliopsida; order Myrtales; family Combretaceae; genus Lumnitzera; species Lumnitzera littorea. Next base: position 79,257,644 of record JAMXBB010000006.1, on the reverse strand, counting down.
ACACATGGCACGATCAGATCCTGATACGTGGTAGTCTTTGATGTGATTAAAAACAAAAGGCAAGAAAAACGCTTCCCTGCCTTTTCTAAGTTTCAAACCTAAGACCTCATGCTTAATGCTAGTACTATATCCATATGCTTAACCGTCAGGCTATTG
>JAMXBB010000006.1:79166849-79251783 GCA_024138015.1 Lumnitzera littorea | reverse complement strand
TTTGAAACCATAATTCACCATATTTTCCCACTATTTTCTTTTTATTTTTTCTAAAGTTTTTTCTAATTTTTTTGAATTTTATAAAATTATGTTCTTATGTTTTTATGTTCCTAAAATATTGTAAATGGTGCTAGGAGCCCTATTTATAGGTTTTAGGATTTTTGCATGTAAAAAAGTAAAATTACACATGTTAATTTCATATTTTCCAAGGTACCATGTGTCATTCTCTCCTTAACAAAGTATTGACTCATTATTTGCAATTAATCCTAACTTGACACATTATTTTGTGACTCATCCATGTAATTTTTTTATTAATTTTCTATTATTTTACCTAATTTTGATAATTTATTATTATTATATGTATATATTTAATACATATAATGTATATCACATGTAATACATGTATATTATGTATAATTCAACTTCATTTATTATTTTTGAAAATTAATTAATTAATTTCTAATATCTTGATAAATCTAAAAGTTTGAATTTTATGATTATCAACTTTATTAATAAATTGACATTTTTCTTAAATTAATATTTTTATATAGCTTATTTTAAGAAATTAACTTTATTTGAATTACTTCATCTAACTTTTTTAACTTTATTGTAAAGTTTGAAATAAAATTGATAACTAAGTCCAGCGCCCTATATTTAGGGGCTTAGATCTTAGAGTTATTAAACTAGTTCGAAATCCTAAGGTATTACATTTTGGGTCAAATTCCTCCACTAATTCTCTTATCCATCTTCACACATAAGTCAATAATCTTAAAATCTACTCCTTTCCATTCCAACCAAATTGCCAAATTACAACTTGTTAATTTCAATGCAAGATTGTAAACAATACTCTTCATGGCTTGACACAAATAAACTAGAGACAAGTTCATCACTTTTTAACAATTTCAACAGTAAAGTTTCAAACTTTAACCTCAATTCAGTTCCAATAATCAACAGATTAGCTAAATCGACTTAATTGAACAAGAAAAGAAATATAGATCAAGACTTTATTGACTAAACTACTCCAAATCAATGAGAGTTAAACTTAGCACAAACAACACTATAACTATACTATGGCATAGTCTTAGAGTATTTAGTTTATTTGACATAAACACAATTGCCTTTTCCCTACAATGGCACCAAAAATTGATTTGAGAATGACATGAAACACTAACAAAAATGGTAATTTTTAAGAAACTTTATAATTATAATTTTTAAAACTATGTCTATCTATTAATCGACTAGTGTGCTAGATCATCTATAGTAATAATACTAGTGAGTATTCACCAAGTCGATTTCCATAAGGAAGAGAGCTCGGTTAAGTACCATTTCTTAACTTGGTACTCTAATCTATGCAAATCCAAGAGAGAAGTTGGAATTGAAATTGAAATTAAAGTACAATAAAAAATGACAATTAACACTAACACTAAAGATATGGGCTTTTGACATGTTTCTAAAGTAGAGGTGAAGGTATACCATTGAGATGTTGGGAATGGTTTTTAACTAGATTTTGATGGAATTCACTTAAGCTAAATCCCGAGTAGGGCATCTTACTCAATTATGTAGTTGAAAATCTTCTCTCAATCTTATTTCCCTACTTGATCAACTAAATACTCAAATCCTCTCATAAATTAAGTATTCTAACTCTAGATATTAAGGGGTCAATCTCCTATCGGTTTCATAACCTATCCTAACCTACTAAAATCACAAAACATATTTTGAATTCAATGGGGAATACCTAATCTCCTCTTAGTCTCATAATTATAGAACCCAAAATCAACAATTCATTGACTCAATGACTCAATTAGAGAATTGCACAATTATTCTCCTATCGTTCTCACAATTATATAAACCCAATAATTTTCAAGGGCTACTTCCTAAGACTAATCTCCTTTCGGTCTTATAATCATAAGGAAACCTAATGAAAATTTCATTAATGCACCTCAAACAGTTGAAATGAAATACCAATCATCAAAATCCCAATCAAATATACATACCTATATCATAACTGTAAAGTTACACCATCCACAACATTTACATTATCATAAACCCACTAAAAACTACTTAGCCACTCATTATATCAACAATAATAGCAGCAATTAATAAGAGTATTGTCGAGCCTGGTTTTTCACGCTTCCGGTTCTTTTATAATATTAGGTATTCTCTAAGCCAATTAGTACTAAACCCTACCCGTTTAATACTGATCCTCGATTAAGGTTTAAAGAAAACCATTTTTTTCAATTTAAAAAGAGTTTGGAGTCACCACCTAACTAGAGTCGGGAAAAAGGGTTAAGTTATAACCAATTTGGTAGATTGGCTATAATTTAGCTATCAATCTATTGATTAAAAAAAAAAACAATTTGTAAAATGACTTTTTTAAAAACCAAAGATTTAGGTTTAGAGGCTAATTTATTAAACCCTAAACGAGTACTATTTTTAACTTCGCTTTTCAAATATATATCCTTTTTAATTTGTAAAACAACTAATTATAATACACGCAACTAAATTGATCAATTTACATAAATATCAACAAAGGGAAAAAATAAAACTTCCACATTTTAAGTCACCCCGTACTTACTCAACTGCCTACGTATCCGCTATTTGGGATCAGTGGATTAGTTTTGTTTTAATTTGAGAACAATCGAGTTTACATTTTATTCAGTTTTAATTTGTTGAAGGAAATTCCTAAAAATGTCCTAATCAGTTTCTTAATTTTTGGAAACTTTAAAATGATCCTAATTCAGAAAGAGGTCTCTTTATTTTCATTTATTTTTAGAAAATCAATTTTTCTAAGTGACAAAAAGAAATAATAATCTTTTTATTTACTTTTTTTTTTTCTATTTTCAGATTTTATTTATTTCTTCTTTTTTATTTTATCACTTAATTTATTTATCACTTATTACTTATTACTTATTATATCTTACTTATTTAATAAAATAAATTAAAACCAAATTACTTTTTTTTTCCTTTTTTCTTTTTCCCTTTTTTTCTTTCCATTTTATTATTATTATTTTCTATTAAATTTAAATAAAAAAAATAAACAAAATAAAACAACAAATAAAATATATAAAAAATAAAAAGAGAAACTTTAGATAGATTCGAATACATGGGTCAGACCTAAGTAGGATGGACAGGTCGGGTCGAGTCGAGTCTACTGATTCAGGTCGGGCTTTAATGCCTTCAATAGTAGCAACGGCGGTAGAGGGTGATTCAGGCAGTTTTAGTGGCCAAAACGAGGGTATGAGGAGTTTTTTGTGAGTTTTGGATTGGGAATAGGGGGGTAGGTTTAACGCTAAGGCTCGAGGTGGTTGTTTAGCGATTATGGGAAGTAGCGGTCGACGATAGTGTTTGGGTAGCACGCGATGTAGCTGTTGGAGGCTAGTAGCTGGTTGGGTTGGGGGTTTAAGGACATGGGGAGTGTAGCCATAGGAGTAGTTTGGGCCGAGGATGACTAAAGGTAATGGTTCACGGGGGGTGAGCTTCGGTAGATAGGGTTTAAGGGTGGCAGTTTGGTTGAGCAGTGAGAGGCTATGGCAGTAGTCGAAGGAGGTCACATTCGAGTGTTGATGGAGTGGAGGTTACGATCGTAGTGGTAGTCGAGCTTGGAGTTCGTTAAAGAGTGAAACCCAAGAGGAGAGAGATTAGTAGAGAGAAGAGGTGATCGGAAATGGATAGAGAGAGTGTAGGAGTTGATTTTGTTAGTTGTATGTCTTGTTCATGTCCTATGATCATCAATTTCTATGCAAATTTAACCTAGAAACAAAGGAAAGTTGGAATCGGATCTAATGAGAAATGCCCGAAAACCTAGCTTTTTTCCGATTTTTGAACACTGATTTAAATGTGATTTTGGCTGAATCTAGACTTGTTCTTAACACCAATTCGAAGCATGCCATGTCTAGTGCGAGATTGATGCAAGAAACTATGTGCTTGTTTATGGAATTTGTGCAGAAATTAAAGCTAAAGTAGAGGGAGTGAGCTGTTCTTGAGAAGGAAAGAAGAGGAAAAATCGGGAGAAAACCAACAGAAAGAAAGTGAAAGTGCTGACATAGCGCCACATTAGCCATCTCAACAAACCCTAATCTGCCACGTGTCAACACTTGCTACGTAGTGCCTGACACGGCATGCCACGTGGTTGACATGTGGTACTACGTCTATAAGGCCATCCAATCCGATGATGCCACATGTTAGGACACATGGCACGATCAGATCCTGATACGTGGTAGTCTTTGATGTGATTAAAAACAAAAGGCAAGAAAAACGCTTCCCTGCCTTTTCTAAGTTTCAAACCTAAGACCTCATGCTTAATGCTAGTACTATATCCATATGCTTAACCGTCAGGCTATTGACCTGTACCTTATTCATCCAAGGCTAGATTTAAATCTAAACCCAAGTTCAACAGCCCAACTCCTAAACCTAGATTAAAATTAAAAATCTACTCTAACAAAATGTTATTTTCTAAAATATTTCATTTTTTCAATTTTTTGTGAATTTTCTAAATTTCTTATTTTTTGTGGTTTTTCCTATTTTCCTATTTTTTTTTTATATTCTTCTAAAATTCCTATTTTTTCTAAATTTTTTTCATTTTTTTGTGGATTTCTTTAATTTTTTATTTTTTGAACTTTTTCTAATTTAGGACCTTATAACCTAATTTAAAAAATAAAAGGGAGGCAAAAATTAGGTGTCTACAAGTATGTCAGCAAACTCCATGAAAAAAAGAAATAACAAAATTATATTGAATGAACAAGAGATTAAATGAAGAGAAGGTAGGTAATACTCATTAAACAAACTTAAATGCACATTAAAATCATAGAAACATTCATCAAATATGATAAAAAAAATCACTAAAATATGAAAACAAACAATGAACTCACAAAACTAAACCTAACTATGTTAAAATCCTAATTATGGCTTACAATTCTAGTTGTAAATGCAACTATATAGAGTTCTAGGCTACTAATTAGTCAGCGTAAAGGTTTACCTATCAATCGATAGATACGTGTCAACTTTAGGTCACCTTCATGTTTTATGAAATGCGGTGCTTATGGAGGATTAAGCTTTTAGTCGAAAAACCCTAACTCTAATTTCTTCTACTGATTGGTTAGTGCTTCTAATACCGAATAGTTGGTATGCATAGATCCATCCTTTCACATTCTGCTCACCAAGTTGGCCTCTCCAGTAAATGATTGTCAAAGAAGTTTGATAAGTGCTTTATTATATATATATTTATAAATGATTTTTTATGGTGTTTTTCATTTTTTTAGGTATTTTGTAGATATTCAGTGCTTAATTAGAAAAGGTTTTGATTCTAAAGATTTACAAAATATTTGGGATGAAAAGAAAGAAAAGGAATCAAGTTTCACTTGATTTGAACTTAAATTGAAAGAGGTGTGGATTTGATTGAAGTTTAGCTATCATCCTAACGTATGAAAGCCCATAGTCTCCACTGCCTTATGACACCATGAAGCCTACATCGACATGAAATCACAGCCATTAAAATTCAAGTGGAATGAAGGCCACAAGTTCAAGAATTTGAAATTCAAGCCTATAGATTACGTCATTTATTTTGTGCAAATCTCCATATCCAAGTTTCAAGCCACATGTGCAATACATCATCTAATAGCACTTATGAAGTCAATATCTAGCCATACAATTCAATTTATAATGCCACAAGTCCAATAATCTCAAAAAAGTCTAAAGCCCACACAAGTGAAAATTAAGCTATGATCTAGTTGAAGCCTAAATGCCATGCACAGGTCATTTATGTACTAGAGATTAAAGTTAGGTTTTACTAACTAACTAGACATTCAAACGATAGCCGCAAGATGATGATGAATTCAAGATGTTGGAGTCACAAGTGAATTTCTATACAGTAGATTAGTTTAGTTTTCTGTTAGATTTTGAAAACAAATTAAGTGGGATCGACACCAACTACAAACGAAGGAGTTAAGTTATGTAAAGATTGAAGGCTAGGGATTTCCAATTTCTATGATAAAGAATAAGTCTTTGTTATCCTTTTCTTGATTTTTATTCATGGATTTCTTTATTCCCTTTGTAGTTTGTATGCTTTACAAAATTATGAATTAGTTTTCTTTGTTGGGATATTAGATTGAAGGGTCTTTGATATTTCTATATTAAATATTTCAATATTACTATTCTTGATAATCTTGTCATCGAGCATGCATTTTATTAATTGTGAAATACATGTTAGATTGGGTTAAAATCTGAGTAGAGTATAATTAATTGAATTGATTCCTTAGCAAACTAACATCGGATTACAAGTAAGACATTAGAGATAATATAATGTAATTAGGTTAAGGTTTAGAACATAAACGGTTAATTAACTAAATAATATTTTCTAGAGATAGAAAGACTTAATTAACTAATTAAGGTAATTCGCACTTCAAGAGAAGGTGATTATGTACTTCATTACTTTGATGATTTAAGAGAGAAATCGAAGGAAATAATATAATTATGGTACAATTTAATATCACGATTGTTAACTTCATATCTTAATATTCCAATTTGCTAGTTAATTAATTTAATCTTTCAAGTGTTGATTTCTTATATTTTCTTTATTAATTAGGAGTAGATTTTCATTCTTTTATTTTAGTATATTTTGGTTTGCTTAGATATAAGTAGGATTAATATAATTGAGAGCTAGTCCTAATCCTTATGGAGAATGACCTGTTCTTCACTAGTATTATATTGCATACACAACCTATTGCACTTGTTAGTATTATATACACTTTTATTTTAAAAGTAGTAGTTAGCGTATCAAAGTCGTTGTATCCTTGATGCATTAGGGAATATTGATCGAACAATAAGCCAAATTTCTTGACTCCATTTATTTTAGCCTCCTTGATCGTATGGTGGGGGCTACTAAGATCATGGTAACCTTCGTGCACCTACACTTAAGATATAAAATCAATTAAATTCATTTAGAATTAATCCTTTTTTCATGAATTTTCTATAACACAAGTTGGTCCATTTTAGGTAGAATTAACAAGTTTTTGCTATATTTATGCACAAAAGTGGTTTTAATGTTAAGAAAAATTATGTATTTTAGGTAGCAATCACCTTTTGCTTAATAGGGATTAGATTTACTTAGGCATTTTCCCGTAGCTCTTATATAGTAGCAGTTTATAATAGTTGCGGTAGACTATTTCACCATATAGGTGGAAGTTGAGGTAGTGACAATGATAATCGAGCAAAAGGTTGAGTCATTTGTATCAAACTTTATCTTTTCAAGATTTAGAGTCCCTTAAGCTTTTTAAGAAAAGCATGGCATTTAACTAAATTACACTTCAATGGCTCTTTGGCAAAACAACAAATAGGTAGAAGCTATTAACAAGACCATCCTATACAGTTTAAAGCAAATAGTTGATTAGGAAAGGGTAAATGGGCTAATGTGCTTCAAAACATCTTATAGGGATATAGGATCACCCATAGGACTTTGATAGTGGAAAGTCCTTTTTGATTGAGCTTTTGGTTAGAGGTTGTCTTGCTGATTAAATTGGAATAGCCCAATTTGTGTACTCAAAGGTTTGACATCATGGCAAATTAGGTCAACCTAATAGCCAATCTAGATATTATAAAGGAAATTCATGACAGTACAAGTGCATGAGTTGCTGCCTACCAACATAGGGCAACACAATATTGCAATAAAAAAACATAAGGTCTTCTAACCAAGGGATTTGGTTTGTAAGAAGATGGAAGCAACAAGCATACGAGATAACTAAAGGAAACTTACCACAAACTTAGAAGATCCAATGTGAGTACGAGAGGTTAGATGGATAAGTCATCCTACATGGTTAGAGTGTTGAAAATTTAAAGTTGCATTTCGAGTGATTGTTCTTTGTTTCTTGTGTATCATGTTTTTACATTGTTCAGCACTTGTTTCAAAAACTATGTAAGGCAATAGCGTAATTTCTACTAAATTGAAGTATTTATTTTTTGATCTATCATATGGATCCTTATTAACATCCATAATATTCCCAATCCAACTATGATTAACAGATAACAATGCAATTCTAACCTATAATGGGTAATCAGTTTGAATTCTAACTTTGAACAACTAATAAGTTTGATTGGTTTAAGAGAGTTTTGACCTGATATGGTTAATGAACTTAACCACCTTTAAATAGTTTAGTTTGATTGATGGACTCAAACGCTCAAATAAGTTTTGATAAAAAAATTATTAACAAACTTTTCTTATCTACATTTAGGGATGAATGGTCAAATAATTGCTTCCCTAATAAAAAGTAGGGATGAAAATTTGAAAGCCTCTTCAAACAAATTTTGTACTGCTGGTACATGAAATAAAGCATATGATAAAATTAAGCATGTAAAATATTAACAAAAATCAAACAAGTTGGAATACAACCACCAAAAGGTCGACATCCTCACCTAACAAAGTATAAAAACATAACCAAACAAAGTTAACTAGATGACGGGCTAGAAATATCTTCTTTGGCAAAATTGGGATCTTGATCAACCATATCTTCCTTAACATTAATTAGGTTAGTATCTTGACCAATGTGGCTCATTTCAACAGGAACACTAGGGGCATCCTTTTGAGCATATGGTGTCTCATTTAATACAGGCTCTTTAGCAGGAATGAGGGTCTTACCAATAGTAGATTGGCCATCATTTGGTCCTTGATCCTTGGCCCCCTCCTCATCGCTAAGTTCTACATCATTGTCACATTCACTATTATCATTATCAATATCAGCAAAATCAAAGCAAGAGAGCTCATAATTGGGATGGACTTTCAATATCTCTTCATTAGTGAATTGCAACCCTTCCAACAACTTCTTTCGGAGTAGCTGTTCATATCATCAATCGCGCATGATGATTTCTAAAGCCTCCTCTACAGTAGGTTTAGCCTTAGAAGCTTGCTCTAGCTTGGCTACCTAAGTCTCAAGTTTGGAATTTTTGGTCTCTAAGTCCTTGATTTAGACCCTTAGCTTATCTTCCTCCTCACTCACTATGGCAATAGTTTGCCCTAAACTCCATCATTTTTCTTTCCTTTCATACAGTCGATCCTTAAACTCCACAATTTCCTCAGAAAGCTAATCATTTTGCATCTTCAAGGTTAAGACCTCATCAAATGCTTCTCAATGAGCCCTTTGCTCAAACTTAAACTCTCTTAGTATCTTCTCAATTTCCATCTCAACCTTTATCCTTGCACTCTCTACCACAACATTCTATGCTTTAGATTAGTTGTAAGCATCTTCCACTTTTTATATGGAAAATGATGAGGTGATTGATTTTCTGTCTTAATTATAAGGATTAGTGTCCATAGTTCACTTACCTTTCTTGTATCCTCCTTGGACTAATCCATGGCCCTCAAAATGTGGCTACTGATATGCAAGGCAATCATAAAAACTTAATAACAACACAGGCATTATGAATTAAAGCTATGGTAGGTGAACAAGAAACTCACATAGTACAATTTAGCAGCAATGTAGGCTTTATTACTTCAACCAATTTTTCAATGGCTCTCTTCAAAATATCTTTATCATTGAGGAGAATGATCCCCTCTAATAAGACCAAGGACTTTACCCTATTGCCTAAAAAAAAAAGAATCAATATTTAAGATAGTCTAACTCCACCAAGGTATATAATAATAACTTTCCTCAATTTAGGATGTGAACTCAATAGATGTGATGCTAAAGGCTTTCTTCTGAAGGGCCTTCTTGGCATTATCATCTAAGTTTTTTATTTTCTAATGTGCATAGGAGCTCAGTTATCACTAGGATTTATCATTACAAATTAGAACAAGTAGGTCCTTCGAGATATCGTAGAAAACAAAATGAGTAGGTCTACGAACTAGGTAAGGTAGCTAACGTGGAGCTACTTGAAGGATACGATACACCAACGAATACAACACTACTTGACACTTCACTTGATACAATGCATAAGTTAATGCCAAGGTTTACCTATCACTAATCTTTAACTACTCTGTAAAATTAGACAAGGGTGTATGAAAGTGGACTTGAAGAAGGTTGTCTCATAAGAACAATATATTCAATGCTTATGTCTAAAGTCAAATGATCCTAGCTTATAAGGGGAAGGGACTATTTATATTAAGTCCCTATGGCAACATTACAAGTAAAGAAATTACAAAAAGGTATATATAAAAAGGGGATTCATTCTACATATAAAAAGGAGTAAAAAGGAAAAAAGACAAAAAAGGAAAAATAGTACAATATCAAATGAAGAGGATAGGTGGTAGTACGACATTGGATTAGTACAAGGGTTCTCTAAGCACTATAGGCTGGAGGAACCGGGGTATTATGGTGATAAGGAAGGTGAGAAGTGAAAGGATGCTGTGAGAGTCAGAAGGAGGCTGGAAGAGAAGTGTTGGCTAAGTGCTAACTGCATTTACTCGATAGAAGACTCTCGACAGTTGAAAGTTTGGTCACTTGGTACATAGCTTTCGATTAGAGAAAGGTCGGCATTGGCACAAGATAATGAACAGAGCATAATATAACCACTCGGAGCTCCCAAGGAATTTAACCATCCTCCTTCAACATATTGTTTCTCGTAATCGGCAAGTTGATGAGAAAGAATCCTTTAGGTGAGAGACTAAAGGCCTCTGAAGTGTGTGCGAGTGATTATGCCAATGATCAGTAACCAATCAGCTCCTCGGGGTTATTAGAGATTTGCCCTCAAATCATGATCCTTGTCTTCATCGGGTACATAAGGAATTTGATAGACAATGTTGAATGTGGAAGATACACTGAAACCTTCGGATAATTCAACCTCAAAGGCATTATCATTAATGTGCCTAAGGATCTTGAAAGGTCCATTCATTTTGGGAGATAGTTTATTCATCCTCGTGCTAAGGAAGTGTTCCGTGCTAAGATGGATCCAAATAAGGTCCCTAGGAGTATAAATGACTCGTCTCCTTCTACGGCTTCCTGCTTCTTTCTATTAGGCCATAGTTTTGGCCAATTACTTGGCAATCCTCCAATGTAACCTTTAGAATTCCTTGGTACATTGTAGGCCAGATTGACTTTCCCCTTATGTAGTTGGACTGTTAACTAAATCTAAGGGTAGGTTCGGGTTAAATCCATAAACAACCTCAAATGGTGATGCTCCAGTTGAGATGTGAATCGAGCAATTGTAGTCAAATTCAGTGACAAATAGGCATAAATCCCAGTCATGCGAATTCTTTCCAACAATTGCGTGTAAGAGGCTACTGACGATTCTCTTCACAACTTCTTCTTGGCCTTTTGTTGGGGGGTGATAAGAAGTACTAAACAGGAGCTTAGTGTCGAGCTTCCTTTATAGGGTCTTCCAAAAGAAGCTTGTGAACTTTGAGTTATGGTTAGACACAATAATCCTCAATACTTCATGTAGTTGTACGATTTCCTGCAAAAAGAGGTTAACGACGAATAAAGCATCATTAGTTCAATAGCAGGGAATGAAGTGGCTCATGTTGTTGAACCAATCGACTACCACCATGATTGTGTCGTGTCTTCTCGGAATTTAAGGAAGGCCGAGCATGAAATCCATGCTTAGATCAGTCCATGACAACTCTAGAATTGGCAGGGGTGTGTATTCTCCATGGGGCTCTTTCCTCCTCTTTGCATACTTACACACCTTACACCTCTCATGTACTCAGTGCACATCCTTTGTCATCCTAAGCTAGTAAAAATGCTGCTTTAATATCTCAATCATCCTCTTTTCCCTAAAATGGTCGACTAAACCCCTAGCATGAGCATCTTGAACAAGTAGCTTCCTTACTGAACCATTCAGCATACAAACCTACTTTCCCTTCATCAAAAACCCCTTACTTAAGTAGAACCCTTCTACAGCTCCTCCAGCATTGCACCTGGCTACTAAAGGTCTAAAATGTAGGTTATGCTCATATTGATTAGGTAAAGTACCAAATCAAAGCACCTTAGCTTGTAACGTTATGATGAGCTTATGACAACAAGAAGTGCATCAACCACTATGTTAGTGCTCCCCTTCTTATGTCAAATGACATAGCAAAAGGTCTCTGAGAACTCGACCCATTTGGTGTAACGATGAGAAAGTTTTTGTTGCCTACGAAGATGCTTGAGAGATTCTGATCCTATTAGATGATGTATTCTCTTAGCAATAGATAATGCTGCCAATTTTGAAGTGTTCGAACAAGGGCATATAACTCCTTGTCGTAGGTTGAGTAATTCAAGGTAACACTTTGAAGTTTACAGTTGAAGTAGGTAGTGGGTTGGTGTTCCTACATAAGGACAACACCAATGTCAACACCAAATGCATCACATTCAACCTCAAAAACTTTCTTGAAATCTAGTAGGGTGAGTACTAGAGTAAACATCAACATAGACTTCATATCTTCAAAACTCTTATGAGCTTTCTTTGACCACCTAAACTCAACATTCTTCTTGGTCAATTCAGTCAATGGTGCAGTTATGAAACTAATGTTCAGAATAAATCTTTGATAGAATAAAGCTAAACCATGGAAGCCCTTTACATCGGCAACATTAGTTGATGTAGGTCGCTCAAGTATAGCTCTGACCTTTTCATCATCAACTCGAACTCCCTTCCCTAAAACAACATATCTAAGGAATACAATCTCACTTTGACATAATACACATTTCATAAATTTGCTGAATAATGTCTCAGTGTAGAGTATGTTGAACACCAATCTTAAATGCTTAACATGAATGATGAGGTCGGCACTATAGACCAAATTATCATCAAAATGAACCACAACGCATTTACCGATCAACGTTCTAAGCACATGATTAATCAACCACATAAATGGACTCGATGCATTAGTTAGACCAAATGACATCACCAACCATTCAAATAGACCATCCCTTATCTTGAAGCCTATCTTCCATTCATCCCCAAGTCTCATTCGTATCTGGTGGTAGCTACTCTTTAGGTCAATCTTAGAAAAGATGTAGGTCCTATGTAACTCATCAAGCATATCATCAAGTCACGGGATTAGGTATTAGTATTTAATAGTGATCTTATTGATGGCTTGGCTATCAATTCACATTCACTACATTCTATCCTTTTTCGGCACTAGTACAACTGGTACGACATAAGGGCTTATGCTCTTGCGGACACATTTGTGATCCACTAACTCATCCACTTGTTTCTTTAGTTTAGCTACTTGCTCAGGATTGAACTTATAAGCGGGTTAGTTCGACAAGGCAGCTCCTGGTTATATGTCAATGCAATGTTCAATACCTCTTAAGAGAGGTAAACCTTTTAGCATCTCAATAGGGAATAAGTCGATAAAGCCCTAGAGTAGTTGCTACACTTTGACAGGTAAGTTCCTAACTTCTTTAACCTCCAAGAGTCTCCTGACTAAAAGAAGCACATAGTCCACGATCTTAACTTCTCTTACAAACTATGCTTGAGAAATCACCAAGGACTTCTACAGTAAAGATCTAGCAATTTTTTCTTGGGCTTCCTTCAGACTCATAAGTGTTATTATTATTTTTTTCCCGTCCTTCTAGAACATATAAGTGTTTTTATACCCATTGTATAATACCCTCATGTCAATTAGCTATGGTTGATAAAGTAATATGTAAGAAATGCACATGGGAAGGACATTGTACAACACCTCATCCCTATACCTATCACCAATGGTAATTAGTACTCTAACTTACACAGCAAGATGTAAGCCTCCTTTCTCATTCACCCAGTGAATCTTGTACAGCATAGGGTATGGGAGGGTCGACAATTTCATAGCTTTGACTACCCCTTATGCAATGACATTTGTATAGTTCCCTTCATCAATGATCAGGGCGTATAGCTTGCCATTCACTCAACAATTCATATGGAAGTAGTTCTCCCTCTACTCATTCTCTTCTACCACAAATACACTAAGAGACCATCTAATGACAAAACAGTACTTGGTACTACCCTTAGGAGGTGTCTCAGCATTAGGGTCTTCTTTAAACTCTTCCAGCATCTATTCAACTCCTATCTCTTCCTTACCTTTGCTGGCACTTTCTACTTCAAATTGGGTCTTGTCTCCCTTTATGGTCATGACTTAGTGGTTCAGACATTGACTCTACATATCTATAATCAGGACATTTAAAACCTTTAATTTCTCTGGTCTTTCTTCCTAAGCTCTGACCTTAGTCTCTTTGGATCTCAAGTTCCTTAGCTTTGCTCTTGTCTTAGCCTTCTTCTGGTTAGCTTAGTGCTTGCCCTCGACATTCCACTTCAAAACTATTGGATGCTTGGTCATTCCCTAGTTAGCTCGGCATGCTGCATTTGTTCAGTAACATAGGTGAGTTACTCAGCATCTGGCTTACCTAGTTCTACCATTGCCTTTCAACTCTCTATGCCACTCGAATGGCTTTGTACAGTATCATAAGACTTTGCAGTTTAACCATCTTACGAACCTTCGTTCTTTTCCCATAAATGAACCTTATAATAACTCGTGTCTCGGGTTCATCGACATCACACAGAATCATTAGTAACTGAAATTCTCAAACATAGTCATCCACCATCCAATTACCTTATCTCAAATCTTGTAGACGTCGGAAAGTATCCTACTCGTAGTGCACGATAAGAAACCTACTTCTCAAAACTCTCTTCATTTCATTCCATGTTTGGACTTTGCATCAAGCCCTCAGGCAAACATTCTATATCTTATTCCACTACATTGCCGCATATCCAAAAAATTCCAACATGGCTACTCGAATATGGACAACATCTTCATGATTGTAAAATTCGAATATCCTTTTGATTTTCTCCTCCCAGTTAAGGTAGTCAACAGTACTATCGGATCCATTGAAGCTTAGAATTTGTACATTGAGGTGTTTGGCATCTCTTAACGCTCTAAACTCACGCTCATCAATCCCAACGTACTAGTCTTCTTCTTATTCATACTCTTCCACTTCATCCAACTCCAACCTTCTTCTCACAACTCCATCGGAATGGCTTCTAGCACTCATTCATTCTTTTGCCTTCTAGGCTTTTCTCTCATCTCTCGACCCTGTTCAACAACTCTCTTACGCGGCCTAGTCTCTAAAACTTTTTATATCGAAGTAGCTAAATTAGCTACAATAGCAGTAAGGTTTTATATCTGCTCATCACTAATACGCAATGTTTGTTGGGTTACACGACTACAAACATGAGCATTACTCTTGACATCATTAATTTCTCCTTGAATACTAGGATTCATCATTCTCACAATGAGGTTTTAAAAGTAATCACTACACAAGATATCCTTACACATACATACAAATACCATACAGCTCTCAGTTTCAACCTCAAGCTCTAATACTAGGATTATATGATACACGTAAGAGCTTTGTTATCACTAGGACTTACCGTTGTAGATCCAAACTAGTGGGTCCTCTAAGATATCAAAGAAAACAAAATGAGTAGGTCAATGAACTAGGTAGTGTAGCTAACGTAGTGCTACTCGAAGGATATGACACACCAATAGGCACAACACGACTTAACACTTCACTTGATGCATTGCATAAGTTAATGCTAAGGTTTACCCTCCACTAATCCTGAGCTACTCGACAAGATTAGATAAGGATGTATGAAGGTGGACTTGGAGAGGGTTGTTTCACAAGAATAGCATATTTAATGCTTATGTATAAAGTCAGATGATCAAGGCTTACAAGGGGAAGGGACTATTTATAGTAAGTCCCTATAGCAATATTACAAATAAAGAAATTACAAAAAGGTATATGCAAAAAGGAAATTCGTTGTACATACGAAAAGGGGTAAAAAGGAAAAAAGACAAAAAGGAAAAAATAGTACAATGTTAGATGAAGAGGATAGGTGGCATACGACAATGGATTCGTATAAGGGTTCTCTAAGTACTATAAGCAGGAGGAACAAGGGTGTTAGGGTAATAAGGAAGTTGAAAAGTGAAAGGATGACTTGAGAGTTAGAGGGAGGCTAGAAGAGAAGTGCCGGCTAGGAGCTAGCTGCATTTACTTGGTAGAAGACTTTGGACAATTGAAAGTTTGGTCACTTGGTACAGAGCTCTTGACTAGAGGAAGGTTGGCATTGGCATAGGATAATGAATAAAGCATAGTATAACCACCTAGAGTGATAGGTTACCGACTATTGGTACATTCACTTGCATACACCTCAAAGGCTAACAATCCTTCACTTAAAGGGTTCTTTCTTGTCAACCCAGCAATGATGAGAAACAATATGTTAAAGGAGGATGGCTGAATTCCCTAGGAGCTTTAGGTGGTTATACTATTCTCTATTCATTATCTTATGCCAATGCCAACCTTCCTCTGACCAACAACTTTGTACCAAGTAACTAATCTTTCAACTGCCGAAAGTCTTCTGCTAAGTAAATGCAACTGGCACTTGGCTGGTACTTCTCTTTTGGCCTCTATCTAACTCTTACAGCATCCTTACACTTCTCATTTTCCTTGTCGTCGTAATACCCCGGTTCCTCCCACTAATAATGTTTGGAGAACCCTTGTACAGATCCAATGATGTACGGCTACCTGTCCCCTTCATCTGACATTGTACTATTTTTCCCTTTTTGTCTCTTTTCCTTTTTAGTCCTTTTCATATATACCTTTTTGTAATTTCATTATTTGTAATGTTACCCTAAGGACTTATTATAAATAGTCCCTTCCCCTTATAAGCCGATATCATCTTACTATACACATAAGCATTGAATATACTGTTCTTATGAGACAACCCTCTCCAAGTCTACTTTCATACACCCTTATTTAATCTTGCTGAGTAGCTCAGGATTAGTAGCGGGTGAACCTTGGCATTAACTTGTACATCATATTAAGTGAAGTGTCAAGTCGTGTTGTGTTCGTTGGTATATCATATCCTTCGAGTAGCTCTAGATTAGCTACCTTACCCAATTCATAGACTTACTCATTCTATTTTCTTCAATATCTCAAAGAACCCACTAATTCAGATTTGCAATTGTAAGTCCTAGTGATAATTGAGCTCTTACACGCATCATATAATCTCAGTATCAAAGCTTAAGGTTGAGACTAAGAGTTGTGTAGTATTTATGTATGAGTGTAAGGATTTCTTGTATAGAGAGTACTCTCAAAACCTTGTTGTGAGAATGTCAAATCCTAGTGTTCAAGGAGAAATTGAAGATGCTAAGAATGATGCTCATGGTCGCGATCATATGACCTAACAAATACCGCATACAACTGATGAGCAAATATAAGACCTTATTACTATTGTGGCTAATTCAGCTACTTCAGTACAAAGAGTTTTAAAGACTCAGCTGCGTAAGAGAGTTGTTGAGTAAGGCCGAGAGATGAGAGATAGGTTGAGAAGGCAAATGAATGAACGAGCACCAGAAGCTGTTCCTATGAACCAATCACCACCCTGACGTGTCAATAGAGTCACAAGAAAAAGGTTGGAGTTAAATGAAGTGGAAGAGTATGAAGAAGAAGAAGACCAGTATGCTAGGATTGATAAGCATGAGTTCAGAGTACCAAGAGGTGCTGAACACCTCAAGGTATAGATTCCAAGCTTCAATAAGTCCAACAGTGCCAATGTTACCTTGATTGGTAGGAGAAAATAAAAAAGATATTTGAATTTTATGATTATGAAGATGATGTCTATATTTGAGTGGCTATGTTGGAATTTTCTGGATATGCGGTAATGTAGTGGAAGAAGCTACAGAATGTTCTCTTAAAGGATTGATGCAGAGTCCCAACATGGAACAAAATGAAGAGTTCTGAGAAGTAGGTTTGTTCCTAAGCACTACGAGTAGGACACTTTCTGACATCTACAAGATTTGAGACAGGGTAACTGGACGGTAGACTACTACATCCAAGAATTTCAGTTACTTATGATCCAGTATGATGTTGATGAACCTGAGACATGAACTATCACAAGGTTCATTTCTAAGCTAAGAACTGAGGTTGGTAACATAGTTAAACTATAGAGTCTTATGGCACTGGACGAAGCCATCTAAGTGGTACAAAGAGTCAAAAGGCAAAGGCAGAACCAGGCGAACCGGACGTCGAGTAACTGACCTATGCTACAAAATAGAAGCAACATACCAAGTCAACTAGGGAATGACCGAGCATCTAACAGTTCCGAAGTAGAACGTCGAGGGCAAGCACTAAGTCAACCAGAAGAAAGCCGAAGCAAGAGCTAGGTGAAGCAACCTGAGGTTTGAAGAGACCAAGGTCAAAGCTCAAGAAGAAAGACCTAAAATTAAATGTTTTAAATGTCTCGATTATGGACACGTAGTTAGTTAATGTTCGAACCGTTGAGTCATGACCATAAAGGGGGACAAGACCCAATTTGAAGTAGAAAGTGCTAGCGAAGGAGAGGAAGAGATAAGAGTTGAACAGATGTTGGAAGAGTTTCAAGAAGTCCTCGATGCCAAGATACCTCTTGAGGGCGGTACTAAGTATTGTTTTGTCGTTAGATGGTCTCTTAGTGCATTTGTGGTAGAAGAGAATGAGTAAGGGGAGAACCTCTTCCATACAAATTGTCAAGTGAATGGCAAGTTATGCACCTTGGTCATTGACAGAGGGAGCTATACCAATGTCATTACATTGGGGGGAGTCAAAGCCATTAAATTGCTGACCCTCCCATACCCTACAACATAGAAGATTCACTAGCTGAATGAGAAAGGAGGCTTACATCTTATTGAGCAAGTTAGAGTACTGATTAACATTGGTGATAGGTACATGGATGAGGTATTGTACGATATTCTTCCAATGTATCTTCCAATGTACGCTTCTCACATATTACTTAGCCGACCATGCCTGTTTAACATGAGGGTGTTGCATGATGGGTATAGAAACACCTACATGTTCTAGAAGGATGGGAACAAAATAATGTTAACACCCATGAGTCTGAAGGAAGAGTAAAAAGCTAAAAAAAAAAATTGTTAGATCTCTATATTGGAAGTCCTTAGTGATTTCTTGAGCTCAATTTACACAAGAAGTCATGACCAAGGACTATGTGCTTCTTTTAGTCAAGAGACTCTTTGAGGTTAAAGAAGCTGAGAACTTACCTGCTGAAGTGCAGTAGTTACTTCAAGGCTTTACCAATCTATTGCCTATAGAGATGCTGAAAGTTTTACCTCCCTTGAGAATTATTGAACATTGCATTAACATACAATTAGGAGTTGCCTTACCAAATCGACCTACTTATAAGCTCAATCCTGAGTAAGTAGCTAAACTGAAGAAATAAGTAGATGAGTTGGTGGATCATGGATATGTCCATGAGAGCATGATCCTTTGTGCCATACTAGCTATGTCCGTACTAAAAAAGGATGGAACGTGGCAAATGTTCATTAACAGTCGAGCCATCAATAAGATCACTACTAAATACTGATACCCAATCTTGTGACTTGATGATATGCTTGATGAGTTACATGGTACCTACATCTTTTCTAAGATTAACCTGAAGAGTAGCTACCACTAGATATGAATGAGACCTATGGATGAATGGAAGATGGCCTTCAAGATAAGGGATGGTCTGTTCGAATGGTTGGTGATGCCATTTGGTCTAACTAACCCACTGAGTACATTTATGTGGCTAGTAAATCATGTGCTTAGAATGTTGATCAGTAAATGTGTTGTGGTTTATTTTGATGATATTTTAGTCTACAATGCCAACCTCATCACTCATGTGGTGCATTTAAGATTGGTGTTCACCAAACTCTATGCCAAGAGATTATTCAGCAACTTAAAGAAATGCATGTTCTATCAAAGTGAGGTTATATTCCATGGACAAGTTGTTTTAGGGAAGGGAGTTTGAGTTGATGACAAAAAGGTCAGAGTTATTCTTGAGTGGCCTATACCAACTAGTGTTGCCGAAGTTAGGAGCTTCTATGGTTTAGCTTACATCTATTAGAGATTTATTAGAAACTTCTTTTCCATAACTATGCCATTGACTGAATTGACCAAGAAGAATGTTGAGTTTAGGTGGTCAAAAAATGCTTAGAAGAGTTTTGAAGATGTGAAGTCTAAGCTAATGTCTACTCCAATACTCACTATACCAGATTTCAAGAATGTTTTTGAGGTTGAATGTGATGTGTCTAGTATCGGCATTAGTGCTGTCCTTATGCAGGAATGCCGACCTACTCTCTACTTTAGCAAAAAAATTCAAGGTACTACCCTAAATTACTCAGCCTATGACAAGAAGTTCTATGCCCTTGCCCAAACACTATAGAATTGGTAGCATTATCTATTGCCGAAAGAATTCATCATATATTCAAACCATGAATCTCTTAAGCATCTTCACAAGCAACAGAAACTATCTCGATGTTACACCAAATGGGTCAAGTTCTTGGAGACCTTTTGCTATGTCATCAAATATAAGAAGGGGAGCACCAATACAGTAGCTAATGCACTTTCTTACGATCATATCTTCATCACAAAGTTGTAAGCTAAGGTGCTTAGATTTGTCACTTTACCTGATTAGTATGAGCATAACCCACATTTTGGACCCTTAGTGGCTAGGTGCAATGTTGGAAGAGTTGCGAAAGGGTTCTACTTGAGTTAAGATAGGTTTGTATGTTAAGTGGTTTAGCAAGGGAGCTACTCGTACAAAAAGCTCATGCTAAGGGTTTGGCCAACTATTTTGGGGAAAAGAGGATGATTGAGATATTGAAAGAGCATTTTTACTAGCTTAGGATGTTGAAAGATGTGGATCGAGTACTTGAGAGATGCGAGGTATGTAAATATGCAAAAGGAAGGAGAGAGCTCTATGGAGAATATACACCCCTACCAATTCTAGAGCAGCCATAGACCGACCTAAGCATAGATTTCATACTTAGCTTTCCCCAAATGCTAATAAGACACAACTCAATCATGGTGGTGGTTGATCAGTTCAACAAGATGGGCTACTTCATTCCTTGCCACAAAACTAATGATGCTTCATTCATCACTAACCTCTTTTTGCAAGAAATTGTGCAACTACATGGACTACTGAAGAGTATTGTATTTGATAGTGACTCAAAGTTCATGAGCTTCTCTTAGAAGACCCTATAGAGGAAGCTCAACACTATGCTCTTATTCAATACTTCTTGTCAACCCCAAACAGACAGCCAAACTGAAGTTGTGAAAAGAACCGTCAGTAGCCTCCTGAGCACAACTGTTGGGAGGAATTCTCATCATTAGGATCTATGCCTGCCCATCGTTGATTTTGCCTACAACCACTCAACTTATAACTTGACTAGAACATCACCATTTGAGGTTGTTTATAGACTTAACCTGAACCTATCCTTAAATTTAATTAACTATCTAACTATACAAGGGGAAAGTCAATTTGGCTTACAATGTATTGAGGAATTCTAGAGGTTACATCAAAAGATTGTCAAGTAATTGGCTAAAACTGCGGCTTGATAGAAGGAGGTGAGAAGTCATGGAAGGAGACGAGTCGTTTATACCCCTATGGACCTTATCTGGATACATCTTAGTAAGGAATGCTTCCCTAGTAAGAGGACGAACAAATATCTCCTAGAACAGATGAATCTTTCAGGATCCTTAAGCACATTAATGATAACGCCTATGAGGTTGAACTAACCGAGGGTTTCGACATGTCTACCACATTTAAAGATGCTAATTTAACTCCTAATGTGCCTGATGATGATGAAGATCATGATTCTAAGGCAAATCTCTAACAACCTCGAGGAGTTGATGGATTACCGACTACCGGCATAATCACTCATGCATGCCTCAGAGGCCTCCAGTCCCTCACCCAAAGGATTCTTTCTCATCAACCCGCCAATGATAAGAAACAATATGCTAAAGGAGGATGACTGAATTCCCTAGGAGCTCCAGGTGGTTATACTATGCTCTATTCATTATCCTATGCCAATGCCAACCTTCCTCTAACCGACAACTCTATACTAAGTGACCAAACTTTCAACTACCGAAAGTCTTCTATCGAATAAATGCAATTTGCTCTTGGCTAATACTTCTCTTCTGGCCTCCTTCCAACTCTTACAGCATCCTTTCACTTCTCGGTATCTTTGTTGCCATAATACCCCGGTTCCTCCCACATATAGTGCTTAGAGAACCTTTGTATGGATCTAATGTTACATTGCCATCCATCTTTTTCATCTGACATTGTACTATTTTTCTCTTTTTGTCTTTTATCCTTTTTACCCATTTTCATATATATAAGGAATCCTCTTTTTGTATGTACCTTTTTGTAATTTCTTTACTTGTAATGTTGCCCTAAGGACTTACTATAATTAGTCTCTTCCCCTTGTAAGTCGAGATTATCTAACTTTATACATAAGCATTGAATATACCGTTCTTGTGAGACAACCCTCTCTAAGTTCACTTTTATACACCCTTATCTAATCTTACTAAGTAGCTTAAGATTAGTGGCAGGCAAACCTTGACATTAACTTATGCATCGTATTAAGTGAAGTGTCAAGTCGTGTTTTATTTGTTGATGTGTCATATCCTTTTAGTAGCTCCATGTTAGCTACCTTACCTAGTTTATAGATCTACTCATTTTGTTTTCTTCGATATCTCGAAAGACCCTTTAGTTTAAATCTGTAATGGTAAGTCCTAGTAATAACTGAGCTCCTAGGCGCATCATGGAGCTCTTAGGGAATTTAAACATCTTCCTTCATCATACTGTTTCTTGTCATTGGTAAGTTGACAAGAAAGAATCCTTTAGGTGAGAGACTGGATGCCTTTGAGGCGTATGCGAGTGATTGTGTTGGTAGTTGGTGACCTACCATTTTCTTAGTTAGAGGCTCTCTAACATGTTCTTTTACTTCCCTCTTCTTAAAGCTTAATAGTGATAATGGCTTTACTAATGCCAAGCTATCAGTGGTTGTATGTAGGGGGGCTATCACCATAGTAACAATAGGACTAGCGACTCAATTAGACTCACCATTTGGATTTTTAGTTGTGGTATTCTCCAATTAGTGTGGTTCTTTCTCCTACATGAGTTCAAGAACATTCTCTTGCTAAGCTATCTCCTTATCCTCTTGCCGAGCTACCTTCTTCTCAAACATGTGCATCTTGGTTAGATGTTTCTACACTCTACCTTAATCAATAGTGATTTTAGTAGCACATAGATCAAGCTTTTGCTTCTTAGTATTGGCTTAGGCTAGCAATTTCATAGGTGGTTGACCTCTCTAATAGCCATGTTTGCAAAAAATAAACATTAGAATTCAAGATAATAAAAGACATAGAACTTACAATTCTATGCTTTGTGAAGTGCAAAGGCTAAATGATCTTCCCCTATGAGTTGTAAGGAGCAGCTCCTCCTTATCAACTCAACTTAGTACGGTGAGGAAAGCAAGTGAAAGCAAGTTGTACCTTCCTCATCGGAAAATATTGGTTCTTTATTCATATAGTGTTTAATGATTCTTTTAGCATGCCAATAAAACATTTTATTATGCTGCCTATCCTGAATCCTTTTTGCAATGGTAGCATCACTTGATAGCAATTATATGTCCTTGGTTCTAATGGGTTCCATCCATTTGGTCCAAAAATCAAGGTTCATATCCAACCTAACTGATATATACTTATCATGTCACTTATGAATTTGTATTATAAACCAACCATTAATTTGTGTCCATGTCTTGTTGCCACGTAAAACCACCCATTTGGTTAGCATTTGATCAAAAAGAAGAATATGAACAACTTTACAGTAGCCCTAACTTGAAGCTCCTAATAGATTATCTCAAATGCAACGAGAGTTTTGTAGGTATTCAAATAAAACATATTTAGTGAAACACGGAAATAGTTTCAAAAAGCTTTTTGGAAAGTAGAAAAAGGTAAATGCAAATGAAATTCAAAATACTTCAAGTAAATGTTGAACTCACTCAAAATTGGAAAACTCACCCTCTCGTCTTACCTAGGTGTAATACCCCGGGTTTTTCTAATTAGTTCAATAACTTTAAGATTCAAGCTACTAAATTTAGGGTGCCGGGTTATAATATCTGTTTTATTTAAATTTCACAATAAAGTTAAAAAAGTTAAATAAAGTAATTCAAGTAAATTCAATTTCTCAAAATAAGCTATATAAAAATATTAATTTGAGAAAAATGTCAATTTATCGCTAAAAACCGATAATTATTAAAAACAAGAAACTCGAGTTTTTAAATATAGCAAGATATTAGAGATAAGTTAATTAACTTACAAAAATAATAAATGAAATTAAATTATACATAATATACATGTATTTACATGTGATATGCATTATATATATTAAATACATATATATAATAATAAATTATTATTAAAATAAGGTAAAATAATGGAAAATTAATAAAATACTGCATAGATGAGTCATTAAATGATGTCTCAAGTTGGTATTAATTGGAAATGATAAATCAATACCTAATTAACTAAAAAATGACACATGGTGCTTAGGAAAACGTAAAATTAACATGTGTGATTTTATTTTTTTACATGTAAAAATCCTAAAACCTATAAATAAGGCTCCAAACAACATTTACAATATTTTGTGAACCTAAAAACATAAGAACATAATTTTAGAAAATTCAAAAAAATTAGAAAAAAATTAAAAAAAAATAAAAGAAAATATTGGGAAAATATAGTGAATTATGATTCTTAAGGTTATAGGCAACCTAACAAGAAGCCACTTAGAACTTAAAGTTATGGTGGAAAGAGAAGATGGGCCAACATAGGTTGGTGGCCGGAGAGTGGCCGAATCACTATGTGCCGGTGAGTCAAATCTTATTACTTAATTTTTATTAATTTGCTAAAAATATCAAATTAGCTTAAAAATTATGAAATTTGGTTTCTCTAAGTTATTTTGCATTTAATTTCATGCGATAATTTTATTTTATTAAAATAACATTGATTTATGGTACTTTCTTAAGAATGTGCCCTATATGGACGAATTTTAAATAAATTTTTCAAAATATTTAATAATGTTACTTCGGCCTAAAAAATTTTTTCTAACATAATTATATAATGTATTAAATTTCAGTAACAATAAATTTTGAAAATCTCCATGTTTACTATTTTTTATAATTATTTTGAATAAAACTGCTGAATTATCGAATTATTGAAATAATTAGTTTTTTATGAAATTAATGAATGAGCCATACATGTTTAGACTTCTGAATGTTTATAATGATATTTGGAATATTTAAGTTTTATCTCACTTAAAAATTTATTTATTTTCCTTAATTTTCTGTAATTTTGAGCAAAAACTGTTATTTTTGTAAAAATGAATAATAGTCAATTTAGTATAATTGATGATTAATAAGTAAATTACATATTTTTGTAAGTCTATAGAATTTTTCGTGAAATTAATCAGGCTGATATACTATTTATTATGTATTTTCCTAATAAAAACTTATCTATTAACTTCATATATAATATAGTAACTAGTTTATTAAATCTGTGTCAAATGAACAATTTATGGTATAATAAGTTTTGCTGGCCAAGTTTGGAAAGTATAATTTTTCAAGTTTTTAGTTTAATACTAAAGCTTACTCAAGTCAATTATGAAGTTAAGGTAGTGTACAATCGAGTTATAATACGAAAGGGTATTTTTGGATATTTGGCAATGTTGATTAGTCTTGACTCTTAATATATATCAATAGCACTCGAAATAACGATCGTAACGATATAAATTTTACTGAAATAAGATAATAAATGAGTAAGATACTGTCAAATGAAGTTTAAAAACAAGCAAAATGAAAGCTTATAATAGTTCAAGTTCGACCTATACTTGATTTGAAGACTATGTCATATTTTCATATGTGTGATAAGTAAGGAAGGACCACGTCATGATGTATTGGATATTGTGCCATTGCTAAGCCTAGGTAAGTGGATCTAACCCATGCTTGGAGTAGATATATCGCTACTCATAACATTGTGTGTCATTTAATGCTATGTTGGTTAAATATGGATATATCTTAAGTGAATTGATATGCTACTATAATGAGTGCTGGTGTAGTGATTTTGAATGACAATAAATGTATTTTGGTTAAACTGTTATATGGCAATGTTGGTGATGATTTGTGCTTACAGTTGATCGTGTTAACCAGGGAAGTTGAGTGATTTAACCTAATCTTCTAGGTGTTTACCTAAGTGAACCCTAAGTAAGATACTAGAATTCCGCTAAGGAGAGTTTGAAAACTAAAATCAGATCACTGTGTTGAACAAAACTTAAAGATTGATTGTACTAATTGATATTCTTGAGTTGCTATTGCATATCATGGCATAGCATGGCATGGCGTAGCACAAAAAGGGACCTACGGGTCAGAAATTTTAAAATAAGGCTTCTAAATGATCATTGAAAAAGCATGGCTCTATGAACTCAATTTTTGGAAGCATATAGATTGCATTGCCCGAACATTGTGACTATTTTGATAGTCAAATTTGGTAGACTACAATATGTGATCTAATTTGGCAATATTACCACTTTGATTTGGTAAACTACAATGTATAGTCTAATTTTGTAAAGTTGGGGGTCCTACTCCCAAGCAACTCCTTATTTCCGTTTTTGGAAATGGTAAACTACAATGTATAGTCCAATTTGGTCGGAGTCCTACTCCCAAGCAACTCCTTGTTGCTTTAGGTTTCTGGACGTTATATCTAGATGCCCGACTATGTCGATTAACCGAATGAGGAATTAGAGGGCATAAGATATCGGTACCGATGCATGCCACATGCATGAGCATAACATGCTGCATCGTTGGTAGTAAGGGCTAGGTTGGGCAAATGCATATGTGAAGTTGAACTTGTGAGTTATGATTGAAATGTTTTAGTTGCGATATGCAATATTGTTTATCATATTGTCTATATTCTATTATTTGTTATCCACTCTTACTCAGCTTTAGTAATTGAGGGGATAAAATGTTTTATCTTCAGGTTAACTATATTGTAAAGGGCCCAACACTCAAGGGGGATATGTATACTAAGAGTGTGAGTTGGAGTCAATGACTGTTATATGGAACATGTATTAGGTCAAAGATCTTATTACTATGAAGACAATAAAGGAAAAACTTGGTTCATATTTTGATGTAAATATTATGTTGTACACATAAGTTGTAATAAAATATCCAGTTGAACTCTGATGTAGCAACTCTTTTATTATGTAAACAAAGTTGTCTTTTGATGAATGAGTAGGTTGAGTTAAGTTTTCAATAAGTATTCCTGTATGATGGTATATCATGTGTTATGCTAGGATGTGACAGTAACTTTGACATTACAATTGATTTAGGGCTTAAACATCTTTGTTACAAGCCTTGGGTAAGCCATATGGCATTCTTTAGCCCAAATGGCATAACCGTATAGCAATATGTCCCAAAGTTCATGATAAATGAGGTGTGCACCTCATCTTCCTTTTCCATCCTAATTTGATCATAATTAGAAANAAGAATCCTCTCTCAATAACCCTGCATTGTTATACGTTGATCTATACCCTCAGTAGTAATGTTACCGATCATTCCCTTACCAAGGACCATATCCTGAGTAATTCAACCAACTGATACGAGAGGTTCTTGCCGAGTGACAAGAGAATCACTTATTGGCCAAGTAATTTTCTCTCGACATGCTATCAATTCTCTTGTCTTGGCCCCCCTTTATTGCCATAGCATCTTGATCCCTCTTGCTTGTTGTGTTCAAAGAATCTTCATATGAGACTAATGTTCCACCACTACCTATCTACCTCATTTGATATTATACTACCTTTCCATTTTTGTCTTTTATTCTTTATACCCTTTTTCGTATGTCCAAGGAATTCCCTTTTTATATATACTTTGTTGTAATTTCTTCATTTGTAATATTGCCTTAAAGACTTACTATAAATAGTCTCTTTCCCTTGTAAGACGTAGATAACTTACAATTAAGATTGAATCTTCTACTCTTCTAAGACAACCTTCTCTAAGTTTATCTTTCATATAATTTTTATCTAATTTTGTCGAATAGCTTAAGATTAGTGGCATGTGGATCTTGACATCAACTTACACATCATATCATGTGAGGTATCAAGTCTTGTTATTTTCATTAGTGAGTCACATTCTCCTAGCAGCTTCATGTCAGTTACTCTTATTCGCCTATGGACCATTTCCCTCTAATTTCTTCAATATTTCAGAGGACCCAATTTAGGTCAGATTTGTTAAAGTAAGTTCTAGTGATAACTAAGCTCCTAAGCATACCATCATATAAAAGAGAGTAGACTAAAGAGAAAGATAGAAGAGCTTAATAGCATTCTTTAGGGTTTTTATTCATTTATCATGAAAGTCATAATTTTTATCATGTCTATAGCATAGATTTATAGCTAGTTACACTTGTAAACCCTAAGGTAACATGTAGTGTACTCAAATTGCAATTATTCTAATGAAGTTTCTTTATTCTTGTTAATTAAATTATGTGTTTTATATCGATTAAGATGTTAGTTCTAGGGTTTCACTTAATTATTAGATTTTATGTATTGTGGTCGTAAGGCTAATACGTAAATAGATCAACCAAAATTGAAGGGAATTGCTACAATCTTAGAGATAATTTACAGATTTCTTTCGGAATTAATAATGTTTTATTGTGTCGTTTACGAAATTCCTATTCTTAAGGTTGTTCTAATTTTCCTATTACCAAAGCAATTATGATATAATTCAATTAGGATTAGAAATTAATAGAGAAGTGATTCCTATTAATTTAGTAATTGATTTCCTCTAGTTAACAAGATTAGAGAATACATTAGAAACCTTATGATTACTACTTGTTAATCTCTTGGTGATTAGAGTTTAGATATCGTTATTTATGTTTATTTAGGGTTTATGTTAGTTGTTTGTGTTATTTATCATAAGTTATTCAATTTAATACTTAATTTTCATCATTGTAATTGTCATTATCTTTTGAGTGTAGTAATTTAGTACAAGTGAGTAAGTATACAATCTTCATGAGATTAACAACCCTCGATTATAGTGTCCTCTGTACTATTACTAGATATGTAAACTTGCCTAAATAGCTCAATCAATCCTTTAAGGTTAGGCTACCGAACCTAATCTTGAAAGCTTAAGTAAAATAAGACTCGAATAAATACTAAGGTACCTTAGAAATTTCGTGGTACTTAAATCTTAGGACGATCTTCGAGGATGGGCACTAAACCTAGCTTAGAAAGCCTAAGTAAATGAGATACACATAAGTACTAAGGCTCCCTAGAAATTCTATGATACTTACCACCTAAGAAGATCCTTAGAGATTAGACCACCAAACCTAACCTTAAAAGCCTAAGTATTATAAAATACAGTTAAACACCTAAGCACCATGGAAACCTACAGTATCTAAGACCTAAGACAATCCTTAATAATGGGTTAACCAACCAAACCCTAAATGTTTAGCAATACATAAGTGATAGCAAAACGCTTTCGAAGTGAAGATACACTAGATGTTAAAAGCCTGAGTCTAGCATATGAATAACCACACAAAACAAAAGAACACCAATAAATGTGTAAAATTGCACATTTATCTTCACTTAATTACTGTACATATATGCATTTCAGCGTACTTTTATTGTGAGTTATGCTTAGAAATCATGAAAAAAAGCAATTTTCTTGGCCAATTGTATAAATCATCAAAAAAAGGATCAAAATATAACTCAAATAGCTGTGTATAAACTCATGTGCTTATATCATGATTAAATGTCTCTTTACATGTGAGTTTATGCAGTTTATAAAAAAAAAATGGTCATTTAATTAGCTATCTAGTCATGTTCATAAGGGTACACACTTAGATCAGTCGCTTGTGCTTGGTTTTCATTAAAATGAGCTTATTGGTTCTCTCTATGTTGCTATTTTTGTAGCAAATTTTCTAACCAAATCATACCTAACCAACTCTTATCCAAGAATAACAGCAAGCTGAGAACTCCAAATGATAGCAACAACCAATTGAAGCAAGATACACATTTCAACAATAGCTTGTCACCTGCAATAGTGAAGTAAAATTGATTAGCACCTATCACAACAATGCAATCAACTCAAAACTTTAAGGGAGGAAGCTCTAAGGCTATAATGTTCAATGAGAATTTGTTCTTTCTTCATTTGCTTCCTCTAATCATCTTCAATGTTAGGTTTCAACTTTTCTATTCAAGAAAATTAGTCCTTAGTCAAGGTGAAATGACACTCTCTACTATAGTTTTACATACCACGAGTAGTTGCTTGAGCTTAGGAATTCCATGACTTGATCAAGTACTAGCCATCTTGAAATTTCAACAACCCGTGTAGCAAAATGTCCACACAAACAACAACTCCAGGACGTGAAAGATTTAAAGCCAAACCAAGCACCAAGCTACATCAAACAAAGCATATCACCGAGCTTCTATCAATTGTACATACCACAAACTTAAACTTCAAAAGACCAAGCAAAGCCTTCATGTGACAACTACAATTGAGCAACCAACAAACTAAGTTCACTCCATGACCAGTCCAATTGTTGCACTACAAGTTATAACCAAGTTGTAACATGTTACAACAGTTGAATTGAGTTGCCAAACACAAATAAGAGTAACCATTAACTCCTAATTGCAGCTGTCCATGTTTTTTATACAATGATCTACACAAACAATTGATAGTAGTAGCTCCTTGCAACGAGAACAACTTCAAGCACTTGAGTTCTAAGCTATCAGCACCAATGCTTCAACACATCAATAGCAGCTCCTCACATCTACACTTGATAACCAAGAAGCTTCATTAAGTTGCACTAGTGACTTTAGATCAAACCAATCAGGAGATAAAACATGGTACCATTTAACTAATTTAACTATAGGTCGAATGATTAAAAGTTCTTCAATTGATTCAGCAACAAGGATTATAGTTCATTTATTTCACAAGCTAAATCAGTCCACAATGTGCAGCAAAATTGAGTTGTTATCCTCAATGTGATCGGAAATTCATTTCTTTTTTTTTTTTTTTTTTGTTTATTGCAAGTCATAGGTTTCCATACGATTTAGCAACTCCAACCAGGAACTCTAAGCAAACCATTCATGGCATCCATTTCACGAGCATACGGAGCACCAATAAGCTTCTCTAAGATTACAGTTGCAATACACCAATTTGAACTAAAGCAACTCACTTTCTCGTGAACCCCATTCAATTCCACAGCAAAAACCCTAGGAAACAAAGCAATCAAGCAACTACGACCAAAATTTGAGCTCCAATTTGTTGATCTAAGTAACTCTAAGAAGGGTGAGCAACCAAATGGTGCTCCAATCTGCAGAGGAAACCAACGGCATCTTAGGCACTAATTTAGGCCATGAACTCCATTCAACATCAACAGTAGTTCATGACAACCACATAACCAGCAGCAAGCTGAAACAGAGTAAATTCTATAGTAAAGAGCCTAGCTTCAGTCGTTGACAGTAGTGGCAAACTGTACACAATAAGACCTGGATAACAGTCCTTTACCGAACAGCAGCCGAAGCTTCTTATCAAGCTCTACGTGACATCCAAGCTACTATCCATGTAGCAATTGCAGCAACTCATTTCAGCCTAAGAATTCTTCTCTGATCAATAGCCCTAAACTTGACAAACGTGGCAATCCAAGCAATTCCTAGAAGAATCGAGCACCTACAGCAGAGCAGCTGCAGCTATAGCACCCGTTAGCAACTCATATGCCTTCAAAGCTAGCAAGTCCACTGAATCAAGCAACTGAATGAGCAACTCTCCACGTGAAGTCTACCCAGCTAGTGGCCAAGAAAGCCAAGAACAATAATTTCTCCATACGAGCTGCAGAATAAACATCAATTTAACAGAATTCTTGCACGCAACCAGCAGAGCATCTTATTATTATTATATTTTTTTTTATCTTACAATTCATTATAGAATTTTTGTTTCATCTTATTGTAGATGCCTGCA
The DNA here is from genome assembly GCA_024138015.1 of Lumnitzera littorea. Classification (NCBI taxonomy): domain Eukaryota; kingdom Viridiplantae; phylum Streptophyta; class Magnoliopsida; order Myrtales; family Combretaceae; genus Lumnitzera; species Lumnitzera littorea. Next base: position 79,220,009 of record JAMXBB010000006.1, on the reverse strand, counting down.
TAAACTTATCACTCTCTTAGTTTGTTTGACAACATCATGAAATCCAACATGAGATGAGAACCATGTTAATGCAAAGCTCTTGAATACTTCCAAGAAGACCAACATGGAACTTGAGTTACAGCAGCTACTGCCGCAATTCCATTCACTAACTTGAGCGCTAGCAACAACATCCCTTGCAGCACTCCAAGCAACCAACAAGTTGGTAGCTCAGGCACACGACTTGACAGCAACAGAGGACTTCAACAGCTACAGCAACTTCAGCAACTCCTTATTGTAGCCACGAAACTTGAGCTTCTCCAGCTTGAATTTGTAGCAGTAGCATGTGATAAACTCCAAGCCAATCAAGCGCACCAACCAACAAGTGATGTTTCGAGCAGCTTCACTCTAGCTCCACTTCACAATATTACGAAACACTAGTAGCTTCACTCCAGCTCCACATGACGGCCACTCCCAGATAGAATTTAGCAGCAAGTCCAAGCCTCGGTGCAGCAACCAAACAACACAAGAAGCTTCCCAGCATTAGTTCACACTCCTCTTCTTGATTTCAGTAGGTTGTGATCCACTCAAATTTCAGCTGCACTCCACATGAACAGCAGCAGCAGTAACCAAACAGGCCCTATGGAGAATCAACTGCACACTGATCAAATGATAGCAACAAGCTCCTAGCCGAGAACTAGCAGACAATAGCTTTTTGTTGTTAGAATTCAACGACTTATGCTCCTTATGATCAGGTTCAAGATGCTCCACATATCTGAACCAAGCTACCAAACTTTTCAACTCACGTGGAAGCAATTGTCTAGCAGCTGGTCTTTGTATTTCATGGACTCTGCACTTTCTCATATTTACGAAGCTAGTGCCAAGAATGACTTAAGAATCGAGCAGAGTTGATGCCTCCTCTCAAAGTCATTTTGCAAGGCTTTCACATGGTGATCTTAACAACACAAGTTATAGTTCATTATATGAATTGGGCCTACATCATTGGCCCATGTCATGAGAAGCCTGGTACGAAAAGAGAATATGAGATGAGGACAGTAACTGACGAGAAGAACATCATGCCGTATTCAAGAAAGGGACAGCCCAACTCTAATAATTGAAGCCCACATGTAGTAAGGGAAGGACAGTAGAATGAGAAAGACAGCAGCCGAGAGTGAAAGAAAAAAGCTAAGGACAAGAGGAAAATAAGAGAGCAGTAGCTTAGAGGAAAAAAAATAGTTTTTACGCGAGAGGAAGATATAGCAACCGAATATAGAGAGTTTAGATTGTAACTTAGGGATAGTTTTAATATTGAAGAATAGAATTTTTATCTTTATTTTATTTACTTTATTTCATTATGTTTTGTTTGATTTCAAAACTCTAAACCATTTTGTTATAACTTGCTAGAGGTTTACCTCAAGTTCCAAATGAATGGAGATTTGCTGATTTTGCATTAGATTTTGGGATTGAATATATTAATTTAGATATTTTCTTTTCCTTGTTATTTCAATTTATATATATCTAGATTCATTTAAGTTTTGCAATGTGATATTGTACTTAATTTATTTATGTTTTATATTGATGGATTTGATGAATTAATATGTTTTATGCATTATTCCAATATCGATTTTAAGTATTTGAGTATTTTTCTATTGCAGTCATTGTCTAATTATATAGTATTTGGCCATTACATTTTAGTTAGATAGAGTTATAAGATATCCATAAGGGTTTTGATAACTTGTGTTAAACATAGCTTAAATTTTTTAAAAAAACTTATCATAGGGATATGTAAGTTTTAATTAAATTCATTAACTCATGCACTTAATGCGGTTAGGAATATAGTTCGGGTGATAAGAATATGTTTAAACCATATTTCTAACTAGAATAATAATTTTGGTCTGAGCGGATTATTATTTATCCAATAATTATAGATAAATTATCTTAGCAAGTGAACCTATGCTATAATTAGAATTCCACTACTCTAAAAGGTGAGTGAGTTTTAGTGAGTCTAGTTAAATCCCTTCTAGTTAATTTCAAATATCAATTTAAGGAATCAGTTCGATTCAAATGAGAATAGATATATGAATCCCAGTTTGATCTTTTTTTTATCTCAGAGACTTAGGACCCTCATAGTGTAACTAGAACATTTAGTTTAGTGTTCATCTTGTTATTTAGTTTTCACTCATTTTTAGTTCAATTATCGATAGCTTAGCTTAGCTTAGGGAAAAAACTCAAATAATTTAGTACTTAATACCTAGCTTCTTATAGAATACAACCTTAACTCACCGTTTGCACTATTTCCATGACTTGATACACTTGTTGGTTCACGTTCACGTTTTCAACAAGTCAAGTTATTGGTACCATTGCTGGAGAGCTTCAGCTTTGCTAATATTAGACTAGTAGTTGATCCCTCAAACTAAGCCTCTCTTAAATTTCATCTTTACATTTACTTTTGGTAGTTTATCTTAGTAGTAGTCCAGTTATTTTATTTGATTTCATAGTCCTTAGCTGGTATCTCTATTCTTGATAATTAATTTAGTTAAAATTTAGTGCATTTCTTTTTATTTTTATTGCCTAACAATTAGCTTCTTGGCTAGTTATTTAGTTATTGCTTGTTAAACCTCTCCTTTTGTTAGTTGCACCGTATTTAGAAAAACCAAAAATTTGTCTAGCTTCATTTCATTGCGGTGTTACTCATGTCATATATATCGTTACTAGTAGAATCATGCTTTGACATGTTGTTTTGCTCATAGTGATAGTACTAGTGTGCTCTAGTTTGTAAAGTCTTGATCTTTCTAGTATTTTTGGCATCTTTGTTTATGTTTATGATTTTTAGTATGATTGTTGCTGCTGATTTGTGTTTAGTTTATCTTTTTGCTAGTTTAAGTTCTTATTAAGTGTTTAATTTTTGCCTTATAATTAGTTTATCTTGCTATGTTAGCTTAACTTATGCTTTCCTTGCTCAATTTTTCATTGTAGAAGTTGCAACTAATTGAGAAAAACAAAAAAAAATCTTTAAGCTAGTTATCAAGTGTTTAATGTTGTTTACCATAGTTTATTGCTTTAGAATTCAATTAAATCAAGTTTAATTTAGCTTCTTGATAGCTTAAGCCTTTAATTTTGCACTAATCTTGCTATTTATGTGATTTTCTCCTTTTATATTTTGCATTTCTTTAAGAAAAACAAAAATTCCAGCTTTATCTCATCATTGTTTTCATGGGTTTTATATGCCTTTCTTATGGATATTATGTTTTTCCTTGTCACTTTTGATATTAGAATAGTGGTAGTTTACTTTAGTGCATAAAGTTTCTATCTTTCTACATTTTAGGAGTCATCTTTTGGAGATTTTAGTTAGTTTAGTTTTTAAAGATTTGAAATTTTTGAAAAATTGGTAAAAAGTTGAAAATTTTTTTAGGAAAGAAAAAGATTCTTCCCTTAGGCCTTGCAAATATATGTCTAGTGAAAGAGTGCCTAATTTGACTTTTCTATTTGATCTTGAGATTGAACAAACCTTTCACTAACGTTTGAGAGAAAGATGAGTGAATCTTAACTAATTAAGAGTCATAGAAGGTAATGGAAATGGAGATGATCATAATGGGCAAAATGCGCAAATTGTAGGTAGAAATGCGAATGCAAGACCATTGTGGGAGTACTTCAAGCCCAATATTGAGGGAGCTGCACTTGTTATTGCATAGCCTATAATTCAAGCAAACAATTTTGAGTTAAAGCTTGCGTTGATTCATATGGTACAAGTAAATCAATTTGGTGGTAGAACTTTGGAAGACCTACATGATCACTTAATGAAGTTGTTGTAGATTTGTACTATACTTAAGTGCAATGGAGTTTCAAATGCTGCGATTCACTTACGCCTATTCCCTTTTTCCCTTATGGATAAGGTAAGAAGTTAGCTAAACTCCTTATTGACATAATCAATTACAACTTGGAATCAATTGACATAGAAGTTTCTAGCAAAATTCTTTCCCCCAAACAAGACTGCCTAGTTAAGAAATGAGATCAATTCCTTTCATCAGTTTGAAGGAGAAACATTCTATGAAGTGTGGGAAAGATTCAAGGAGTTGCTTAGGCATTGTCCTCATCATGGTATACCCATGCACCAATTGATTCACACTTTCTATAATTCATTAGGTGATTAGTTGAGGATGCTTATAGATGCAGCCTCTGGAGGTAGCCTGATGAGGAAGAATGTTAAACAAGCATATGAACTCTTTGAGGAAATGGCCTTCAATTCTTTTAACTGGCATAATGAGAGAGCAAGGCTAAGGCAAGTAGCTGCTATGTATGAATTAGAAACAATTGCTAATGTTTAAGCTCAAGTAGCGGCTCTTATTATTAGGACCCTAAAGGGGGATCTAGTAGGATTGCCTAAAATTTTCATATCACTTATGCACCCATGATATGGAAATTGTCTGGCAAGTCAGAGATTGCAAGATTCTAAATAATACATCATTAAGATTATTGAATTTTAAGTAATTAATTTATTATAACATATAAATATAAAAATTATGGATATCCGATATCCCACAGTTCCTCAAAACCGTAGAGAATCGGTATCTCCTACCAAATAATAAGATCAAGTAATATAAACTTAAAAGTTCAAACTTAATAAGGTTGAAAAATCAAAGTACATATGTGGTATTTACATCAAAAGTTTTACATGAACTAAACAACTTCTCTCTAATTCTAATCTCTAAAATGTCTTAGTACTTGTACTTAATGCTTGGCTCTTAACCCATAACCAATTGTCTAAACTTGCAAAAAAAAAACTATTGGTGAGTAAGTTAAAAGAGTTTGGTGAGTTATTCCTCATACTATATTAGCGAGCAAGTTATCAAACAAATTATTATAATCATATGAATGCATACACACACAGTATAACAAACAATATATGCAATTGACCAGTACTGCATTTAATATTAGATTTTAACACCCTTCGAGATAAGGGTTAAAGATACATCGGCACCAATCACGATCGGGCTCTAGCACCTGGGTTTTTAACCATAACTTTGAATTCTGTATTTCACAAAATACATTTTCATTTCTGAAAATCCAGTAGTACACAAAATCCCAAGCCTAATGGTAAGGCGGCCCCCACAGTCCACACTTATACCTTATAGCGGTGGTCTCTAGACTCGACTGTTAGCCATACAATTAGAGTCTCCATCGCTTAGTAAGCCCATAGGTTCGGGTAAGGTCATATTGTATGAGTGTACCATACAGAAATACTTTAATATATATAAGCAACCCTCACAAGGCATCCGTTTACCTATGCATGAAGTGACGGCTGAAATAAGTAATGCAATGCATAGATAATGTATGGTTGTTTTAATTTAAGACAAGTTAAATATAATTAAGTCAAATTATATGGCGATCAATCAATATCCGCAAACCATCCAAATCATGTAACAATTAAATCCTCAATTATTATATTTAACAATATTTTTCATAGTAAGCAATCAATATCAAGTACATACATATCCCGAATCCCTACACATCAAGTTATTACTATTTAATTTATGTTCACTAACTACAAACACAAAATAAGTATAGAGTCATTAGGAGTACTTACTTGATTATGACGACTCGCTCTAGTCATAATAATCGATCGGAAGATCCTCATTCTCATTAAGATCACCTAATCATTATGAGATTACAGGGAAAATAAGTAATTGAATTAACTAATGGTTCTAGATATCTATCTACCTAATTCTACTTAGATTAATATCAGTTTTTATTTGATTAAACCTAATTGCTAATTGTATGCAACTTTTTCATTCTATTTTCAATATTTATGAATATATAGTCGTTTTTCATCATTTTCGAACATACATTCACACGATGATGTCCATTTTCGATGTTAAGACTCGTGTTTTACGATATAGACTAAATTTATTGGAATTTTAACTATTGAAACTTAAATATTCTTATTGTTTATGTTTATATCCTATTTTAGTACTTAATGATTTAATTAGCCGTTAAATTCTAATACTTAGATGATTTTACATTGTTATTACTAATTTACGTGTTTAATTAAGACTAATTCAATTTAGGATGTGTATTAGGAGTTTAAAGAAATTTTGGCCGATATGTAATGTATATATATATATATTATGTCATCTTATAATTTATTATTTTATAGGCTTATGTCATCGCTTGCTTAGGTCATCATTTGCTTACATAAGTCTTTACTTCATGCTTAAGTATCTTATGTATATTTATACATATGCTAAGTATACATTTATACTTTTACTATACTTGTATGTATACTAGTACACTTATACATATACCATATTTCTACTTGTACATATAGCCGTATATACATACGATTATATACGTATTTTTATATGCCTAACGTTCCCTCTTAAGAAAGATTCATAAATTTCATGTTTTTGCACTTTAAGGACTTATTTAACAAGGTATATGTATGTATAGTTAGTATACTTTTTCTTTTTGGTTATGTACATAAAAGGTATTCATGTACATGACTTACTAAGTTTATGTACAATTGGTTTTTCTTATTCTTACTTATGTATATGTACATCTATACTATGTATTCTAATAGTACATAACTAATTAGTCCATATGAATATACATACTATATGTGTACATGTATTCCTACACTTATCCATATGCATAACTACAATTATATTGTGTTTTCTACCAAAACACACACATAAAGTTCTTACATGTATCATCATAGTATATGTACTTATGATTCTACCCTTATACCTAAGTATTCCTACACTTAGATACATGTATACAAGTCAACATACATGTACATATTACATGTAATCTTCAAGCTAACTTAGCATATACAACTTGGTATTACATAAGATGGAAGAATCATATAAAACATACCTTTTGTCCTTGAAATATGGAAGTAAGTTTTGAAATTTGGAAAGGGATGAAAGGGAAAGGTAATGACTGTTTGAAGATGGGGGAAAAGGGCTTTGTTTTGTATAGTGTGTGAAAATGAAAACAAGTGAGGTCTAGATGGAGATAAAGTGAACGGCAACAAAGGGGGCACAATTGGACAAAAAAATGTATAGAACCTTAAAGAGAAATGAAGAAGACTCTAGATGACAATGACATATTTGTTGACTTGGTCAAATGTTGACTTAGTCAACTTTTTGAAATTAAGTGAAATTTGTGTATACATAATGGGGTAATTAAAAAAAATTTAGGAGAAAAATTAAGGAATTGAAGGGAAATGTGGAGTTTATTTAAATGATTAGTAAGAATGGTTAATGAAATATTTCTCTAAGTATTTGTATCCTATATACATCATTTGGTAGGCTACTTAATGTAACTATCATGAAGAATGTCATTTAGGATACTAATATCAACTATGTGTAATATAAGCATTAACTAAACACTTAACTCCTTATAATATTAACCTAATTATATAATTAGAAGATGGATATGATCTATAATGCGATATACTAGTTTCTAATAGATTAATTTAGTATTATATGTATTTAGGAATGATTGAAAGTTATCTTTAATCTTTTACTAATGGTTTAGTATAATACTAAGGATATATTATCAATTAGGGTTTTAGAGTAAAGTATAGTGAATTAGTATTTTTATATCTTCAAAGTTATAGTTTTAAGGTTTTATCACTTTTGAGTGCAATCTCTACTATTTATATACATTTAGGGTATAAAAGTTTTCTATGCAATTAAATCTTTGGTTATCTTAGGGTTTGATGAGGTTTAAGGTCTACTTTTGCAGTTATATATACTTAAGGTTTTAAGGTCTTCATATGCGATTAGAGGTTCAATTGATAATTTAAGGTTTTTCATATTCGCTTTAGGTTTTGAATTGAGATTTTAATCAGTTTTAAATTTCACTGGCTCTATTAGCTTTAGGAAATTCATCTACAGTTTAGGGGTTTGATTATATACTTAGAAGACTAGATTTGTAAGGTTTACACTTGCAGCTTAGATGAGTCATATGCAACTTATGAAGGGGGTAGGCCTAAGGTTTGGTTCATTAGAGAGTGGTATGCCTTTTGAAGGTCCTCTAAGTTCAAGTTTAGGTATGGAGAAAGCAAATTTTGTAAATAAGTATAATAAAGGAATGGAGAATTAGAACCCCCACTTAAATACATACAATCTAAGATGGAGAGACCACCCCAATTTTGGATAGAGAGATAGAATGCTCCTAAAGCCCCACTTATGGCTCAACAAAAGAAATTTCAACCTAAGGAAAAAGAGAAAGAGGACACCTCAGTAGAGATGCTAAAAACCTTGTGACAAAAAGTCTCAAAACAAAAAAAAAATCATCCAAGACTTGCAAAAAAAATTGGCCCGATTCTCTTAGTCACCTAGTAGTCGTCCTCAAGGTACCCTTCTAGCAATATTGAAAATAATCCTAAAGAGGAGGTGAAAACAGTCACATTGAGAAGGGAAGGAGCAGGAAAAGAAAAATGAAGATCATGTTGAGGTGAATGGTGAAAATGAGACAATTGAGCAAGAGTCAATTGGACAAGAAGCAAGAAATGTTGATAAAGGAGGAGAAAAGGAAGTTCAAGAGAAAAGGGATGATAATCTTGGAGTAGAGAGAAAGCGAATAGAAGGTAAGTCATCAAGAAGTGGAGATATAGGGAAAAGTAAGTTAGAAGACTTTGAGAAGAGAAAATCAGAAGTGAGGCCATATATCCCACACATCCCATTCCTTAAGAGATTGAAGTAGTAGCAATTGGACCATCAATTTTCTAAGTTTTTGGAAGTTTTTAAGAAGCTGCCTATTAATATCCCATTCATGGATGCAATTGAGCAAATGCCCTCTTATACAAAGTTTATGAAGGACATTCTCACTAAGAAAAGGAAGCTAGCCAATCATGAGACTGTAATGTTAACCCAAGTGTGTACAATAATCCTTTAAAACAAGTTACCTCCTAAGTTGAAAGATACAGGTAGCTTCACTATCCCGTGTATCATTGGAGACTCCTACTTTGATAAGGCCCTATGCGATCTCACAGCAAATATCAATCTTATGCTCCTCTCAATCTTCAAGAAATTGGGGCTTAGAGAATGTAAATTAACCATAGTTTCTTTGTAATTAGCTGATAAGAGTATCAAGCAACCAAGGGGGATAGTAGAAGATGTATTGGTAATAGTGGACAAGTTTATCTTCTTGGTGGATTTCATTGTTCTGGACATGGAGGAGGACTAAGAGATACCTTTGATCTTAGGTAGGACGTTCTTAGCCACTAGTAAAGCCTTGATCAATGTGGAAGAAGAAAAGTTGACACTTAGGGTCATAGATGAGAAAGTCACATTTAATGTTTTTTTAGCCTTTAGATACCTAGCCGAAAGTGATTCTTGCTTCCATATTGACTTAATTGATTAGCTACTAGAGGAGTTTAGAGATGAGCACTTTCATATGAGTGGATATGATAATCATGTATAAGCGAACGATTTGAGTGATGATGAGGATGAGCTTGATTTCACACATGATACAGTTGATGGTCAAGAGAGAATTGAGATGGAAGAAGATGAGATTATGAGAGAAAATGATGTCACAAATATTGTTGAGCATGATTTGATTAAGAGTGATGATGAGAGAGCAGTGATCATAGAAGAAGGTAATGAGGATAAGGTTGTTATGAGTTCACTAGTGGGTAAAGCTACAGGAGTTTGGCTATGGCCATCTAGATTTAAGGAATTAGTACCGAGAGGTTAATTCCTTCCATAGTTGAGCCCCATAAACTTGAGTTGGAACAATTACCTGGTCATCTTAAGTATGCTTACCTTGGAGGGAATGAGACATTACTAGTTATTGTTTTAGTAGATTTGTTTCAAGGGTAAGAGAACAAGTTGATTAGAGTGCTTAGAGAGCACAGGGAGGCCATTGGTTGGACTATTGCTGACATTCATGGGATCCATCCATCGGTTTGTATGCATCAAATTCTTATGGAAGCCGAATGCAAACTGACAATTCAACCTCAAAGACGGCTCAACCCTACTTTGAAGGAAGTGGTGAAAAAGGAAGTTTTGAAGCTTCTTGATGCTAGAATTATTTATCCCATATCAGATAGTAAGTGGGTGAGTCCTGTTTAAGTGGTGCCAAAGAAAGGGGGTATGATAGTGATTCAGAATGAGATAAATGAATTGATACCTACCCAAACCGTTATTGGATGGAGGATGTGTATTGACTATTACAAATTTAATGATACCACTCGTAAAGACCATTTCCCATTACCTTTCATAGACCAAACACTTGAGAGGCTAGTAAGGCATGAGTGTTATTGCTTTCTTAATAGATGTTTTGATTACAATCAGATACCCACTGCCCCAAAGGATCAGGAGAAGACTACATTCACCTGTCCTTATGGTACTATCACATTCAGGTGCATGCCTTTTGGTATTTGTAATGCACTTGCTATGTTCTAAAGATGTATGATGCCATTGTTCTCTAATATGATTGAGAAATGCATTGAAGTCTTCATGGATGACTTCTCTATATTTAGAGCTTCCTTTGATAGTTGCTTAGAGAACTTGTCATTTATGCTTAAGAGGTGTAAGGATACTCACTTGGTATTGAATGGGGAGAAATGTCACTTCATGGTGCAAGAAGGGATAATTCTCGGCTACAAAATCTCAAGAAAAGGAATCAAAGTAGATAAGGCCAAAGTGGAGGTCATTGCAAAGTTGCCACCATCGATGAATGTTAAGGGAATTCGGAGTTTTCTTAGTCATGCTAGGTTTTATAGGAGGTTCATTAATGATTTTTCCAAGATTACTAGACCTCTAAGTACTTTGTTACTAAAGGATACTTTATCTTCATTCAACAAGGCCTGCCTTTAGGCATTTGAGTTGTAGAAGGAGAAATTGAACATAGCAATTGTGAATGTGGCACTTAACTGGAGCTTGCCATTTGAGCTTATGTGTGATGCTAGTGACATTGTAATTGGTGCTATACTTGGCCAACAGAGGAACTGAGTCTTTCAAGCAATCTACTATGCTAGCAAGATACTTAATGGCGCTCAACGCAACTGATAACTCTGATTTTAAACATATTTTATATGGTGATTTTATAGTATTTCCCTTACATTTTTGGTTTTCTTTAAAGAAATTGATACTTAATTGAGTAAAATGTTGATTTCAAGGTTTGAACACGTTCTAGGATCGAAAACGAACAAAAGGAATCAAGTTTCACTCAATTCCGAGTTCAAACGAAGAAGTTATGAAGTTTTGAAGTTATGTAGAAAATTTTGCCTTAGTGCAGAAAGTAACACGATCTGGGGACACGGCCATGTCACAGGCCGTGTTTGGTGATGAAAATAGAATCCTTGTAATACATATATAAAAGGATATCTTAGGGTTTCAAAAGAAAGGAGATATTACAGAAACGGAGAGACACAAGAGACAAGAGGAGACTTGAGGAGAACATCAAGAAAGAGGCGAGAACAACATCAACTTCAAGATTAGAGAGATTATTCATCAACCAAAGGGGTTTTCCATGTTTTATTTTATGTTTTTGATGAAACTCGTTTTTAGATTTGTTATGATAGCTTAGAATTCAAGTATTTAGGATTATGGAACCTAGGGTTTCATGTGACTTTTGAGTGAATTATAAATTTCAATAAAGTTTCTATCTTTTCTTGATTCAATTATGTTGTTTAATTGTGGATTAATAATTCTAGAGTATCAATATATGATATTATGCATGTTGATTGAGAAATTGCATGTGTAATTAGATCTTAGAATAATTGGAGAGAATTACATGTATACTTAGAGATAAGATACATGTTTCTTCCGAAAAGTTGATTGTTTGTGTGTGAATTCATTGTACATTAATGTAATTCTAAGTTATATTACTAAGTGAAGAGATTCCAGTAAATAATTTAAGATTAGGGTTAATATGCTTGAGAAAGATATTAGCTTTAATTGTGAATCCCTCCGGTCAAGAATAATAAAAGCTAAATTGAAAATATTTTAAAAGGTTACATGTTAAACACTAGGGGAAATAATTCCTAAATACGTTATTAATTTCTTGAAGTCGTTCGTAGTTTATTGCTTTCTAATTTACTTAATTAAGTCTCATAATTAGTTTAGTTGTTAATTTCAGTATTTTTAATTCATTTAACTCATCACAATTTTCCGGTTAGATAATAAAGCTAAAGTTAATATTAGTACTCAAAATCTCTAAGGGATCGACTTGGACTCACATCCGCTATATTAAAAGTGATAGGTGCACTTGCCTCGTATCAAGTTTTTGGTGCCGTTTCCGGGGATTTTCGATATTAAGAACGTTAGTTGCTTTATTACTTTGACCATTTTTTCTTTATTTTCTTTTGTTTTCATTGTTTACTTTTATTACCTAGAGCTGCAATTGATTTTATATTTATTGCCCTTGTAGTGCATGACCCGAAGCAACTCGGAAGATTTGGTAGAACTTGATCCTAAAATTGAGAGAACTGCCCTTCAAAATTTGAGATCGCGACCTAAACAAATTGTGGCGACCATAGACGACGAGTCAATCGTTAAAATCAAGGAAGAAGGTAAAGAGGCCAACACTCAATTCATTGAGCAAGAAGATCCACCACACATGGCTAACAATGGGAATGAAGCAAATCGGACCATGTCCGATTATTCAAGGCCTACACTTATTGGAGCTGACTCTAGTATTGCAAGGCCAATAGTCACGGCTAATAACTTCCAAATTGCACCTAACAGCATACAAATGGTGCAACAATATGTTCAGTTTGACGGTCTCTAAGATGAAGATCCTAATGCCTACATCTCTAGTTTTCTAGAGATTTGTGATATGTTTAAAATCAATGGAGCCACGGATGATGTCATTCGACTGCGACTATTTCCTTTCTCTTTGAGGGGAAGAGCAAAACAGTAGTTAAACTCCCTACTAAGAAATTCAATCACAACTTGGAATGAATTGGTAGAGAAATTTTTGGAGAAGTATTTCCCACCTGCAAAGACCGCTAAACTTCGGAATGATATTTCATGTTTTGCTCAATTGGAAGCAGAGACGCTTTATGACACTTGGGAGCGGTTCAAGGACTTGCTTAGGAGGTGCCCACATCATGGCCTCCCACTATGGATGCAAATTCAGACCTTCTACAATGGTCTCAATTTATCCACTAGACAGATGATTAATGCATCCACAGGAGGTACTTTGAACACTAAGACACCTGAGTAAGCCCAAAATTTGATTGAAGGAATAGCGATGAACAACTATCAGTGGGAAAGCACTAGAGCCAAGCAAAAGGCCATGGGAATTTATGATGTGGACTTGACCACTGCTCTGGCAGCCACGGTAAACTTATTGAGTAAAAAGATTGATGCACTCTCAATTGGCCCTCAACAAGTGCAATCGGATGTAAGTGATTTTAGTATGCAGGGGTATGGAGCACAAGAACAACTGGAACAGGCGGATTATCTAGGAAATCCACCTAAGCAACAAAATAACCCCTACAGCAACACTTACAATCCAGGATGGAGGAATCACCCCAATTTGTCATGGGGAAACCAAAACCAAGGCCAGCAGAAGACCAACTTTGGCCCACTTGGGTTTCAGCAACCATTCCCACCTCCTCTCCCTCAAGAAAAGAAGCCCAGTGTGGAAGAACTTCTCACAAAATACATTCAAGGAAATGAGGCTCGCTTATCCAACATTGAATCCTCGTTGAGAAATCAAGAGGCTTCAAATCGCAACCTTGAGAACCAAATTGGTCAACTTGCAAAGCTGATCTTTGAAAGACTGCAGGGATCGCTACCGGGAAATACAGAACCCAATCCAAAGGAACATGTTAAGGCAGTAACACTTCAGAATGGGAAGGAGTTGCATGTTGAGAGGAAGGTTAGCGAGGAGACTAGCAAGAGCAAGGAGGGGACAAAAGCAACGGAAGATGTAGAGTCATCAAAGGTGAAAGAATATCAACCACCTATCCCATATCCCCAAAGACTTAAGAAAGATCGCAATGACCAACAATTTAGTAAGTTCCTAGACCTCTTTAAACAATTGCATATTAACTTACCTCTTGTTGATGCCTTGTCACAGATGCCAAAGTACACTAAGTTCTTGAAAGATTTGTTATCCAACAAGAGAAAGATCGAGGAGCTTTCTACAGTCATCTTGGATGAAAATTGTTCAACGATCGTGCAGAACAAGTTGCCCAAAAAGCTAAAAGACCCAGGAAGTTTTACCATTCCTTGTCATATTGGTGATCTGTTAATTGACAAAGCTTTAGCTGATTTGGGTGCTAGCATCAATTTAATGCCTTACAAATTTTTCAAGAAACTAGGATTGGGAGAACCTAAGCCCACACGCATGAGTTTACAATTAACTGATAGATCTGTGACGTATCTTAGAGGTATATTTGAGGATGTATTAGTTCGAGTGGGTAAATTCATTTTTCTAGTTGATTTTGTGATATTGGATATGGATGAAGATTTTGAGTTACCCCTTATCCTAGGAAGACCATTCTTAGCTACCGCTAGGGCCATCATTGATGTTAGTGGTGGCAAGCTCATTCTTCGAGTTGGAGATGAAGAGATCATGTTTAAAATTTCGGAGGCTATGAAAAAGTCTATCGATCAGGATGATACTTGCTACCTTCTAGATGTTACTGACACTTTTGTTTCAAGTTATATGTAGGAAGTTCTTCTTAAATATCCGTTGGAGAGTTGCTTGCAATTAGGCATGGAAGAAGCTTCGGAAGATCTTGTCGAATCCAAGGTAGTAGCCCAACTGGAGGTAAATAAACCTATCTCTATCGAGAAAGGGTTTGAAGAGATTGAAAAGAGGAAGGAAGCACAGTTAAAACCTTCGATTGAGGAGCCACCAGTATTGGAGCTAAAACAATTACCTGACTACCTGGAATATGCCTTCTTAGAGAAGGACTCCAAATTACCGGTAATTATAGCATCCAATTTGGAACAAGAATAGAAAGAAAGGTTATTGAAAGTACTCAAGGAGCATAAGAGGGCCATTGCTTGGAAAATATTCGATATTCGAGGTATCAATCCCTCCTTTTGTACTCATAAGATTTTAATGAAAGAAAACTATAAGTCGGTTATGCAGCCCTAGAGACGCTTGAATCTAAACATGAAAGAGGTAGTCAAAAAGGAAGTTATTAAACTCCTTGATGTAGGTATGATATATCCTATCTCTGATAGTTCATGGGCGAGTCCAGTGCAAGTAGTTCCAAAAAAAAGTGGGATGACAGTAGTCCCTAATGAAAAGAATGAATTGATCCCAATGAGAACGGTAACAGGTTGGCGTATATGTATCGATTATCGAAAGTTAAACGATGCTACACGAAAAGACCATTTCCCTTACCTTTTATTGATCAAATGATAGAATGACTAGCTGGACATATGTTTTATTGTTTTCTGGATGGCTTATCTAGTTATTTTCAGATACCTATTGCACCAGAAGATCAAGAGAAGACCACTTTCACTTGTCCTTATGGCACCTTTGCTTATCGCAAAATGCCTTTTAGTCTTTGCAATGCACCGACTACATTCCAGCAATGCATGTTAGCTATTTTTGATGATTTGATTGAGGACATAATGGAGGTATTTATAGATGATTTTTCAGTTTTTGACAACTCATTTGACCTTTATTTGAATAATTTGGACAGGGTACTTACTAGGTGTGAAGAGACCAACCTTGTCCTCAATCGGAAAAAGTGCCACTTCATGGTACAAGAAGGTATTGTGCTGGGCCATAAGATCTCTTATTGAGGAATTAAGGTGGATACTGCTAAAGTGGATGTGATTGCAAGACTCCCATCTCCAACTTCGGTTAAGGCCATAAGAAGTTTTTTAGGACATGCAAGTTTTTACAGGAGATTTATCAAGGATTTCTCGAAAATTGCCCGCCCTTTGACTAAGCTATTAGAGAAGGATGTGCCTTATGTTTTCTCTCAGAAGTGTTTGAAAGCTTTCAATATCCTTAAAGAGAAACTTACCAATGCTCCAATCATGGTAGTACCTAATTGGGCACTCCCCTTTAAGCTTACGTATGATGCAAGTGATCACGTAATCGGGGCAGTGTTGGGGCAAAGGCGAGACAAGTACTTTCAACCAATTCACTATGCTAGCAAAAGTCTTACGAATACTTAAGAGAACTACACTACTACAGAAAAAGAGTTGCTAGCTGTTGTTTTTGCCTTTGATAAATTTCGCTCTTATTTGCTTCTATCTAAGGTGATTGTTTATACTGATCATTTTGCCCTTAAATACTTGTTAGCAAAGCCGGATGCAAAACCAAGATTGATTAGGTGGATCTTGTTGCTGCAAGAGTTTGATGTGGAGATCAAAGATAAAAAAGGCGTTGAGAATTTAGCAGCAGATCACCTATCCCGATTGGAGAATCCAAACTTGGAATTACTCGACGAGAACGAGATCAAGGATGAATTCCCTGAGGAGCGACTCTATGCCATCGCCCAGGTACGTGATATGGAAATTCCTTGGTTCACAGATATTGCTAATTTTTTAGCTGCTAGGATCATACCGAAGGGACTTCAACACCAGCAAAAGAAGAAATTCTTTTCTGATGTGAAACATTATTTTTGGGATGATCTTTACCTATTTAAAGTATGTGCAGATCATGTCATTCGAAGGTGTGTACCACACCTCGAAGGTTGGTGAATTTTGAGTCACTATCATTTGGGGCCTACAGGTGGGCATCATAGTGCCAATAGGACAGCTCATAAGGTCCTAAAGGCAAGATTTTATTGGCCTACCCTATTCAAAGATGCCCAGAGATATGTTGAGAGTTGTGATCGTTGCCAACGAGTGGGAAATATATCCCGTAAGGATGAAATGCTATAAAACCCCATCATCGAGGTTGAGGTATTTGATGTGTGGGGGATCGATTTCATGGGTCCTTTTTTGAACTCAAATGGAAACAAATATATCCTAGTAGCCATTGACTATGTCTCTAAGTGGGTAGAAGCTAAAGCCCTACCTACTAATGATGCTAGGGTAGTAAAAAAATTCTTGAAAGGCCTATTTTCTCAATTTGGCACCCCTAGGACAATTATAAGTGATAGGGGAACATACTTTTGCAATGCTCAACTCGACCAAGTATTGAAACGTTATGGCGTTACACATAGGATAGGCACCCCATACCACCCCCAAAGTAGTGGCCAAGTGGAAGTTGCCAATTGCGATCTTAAGCGAATTCTTGAAAAAACCGTAGAGTATCATAGGAAAGATTGGTCAAAAAAGTTGGATGATACTCTATAGGCATATAGAACTGCCTACAAAACACCACTTGGGACTACACCCTACCGACTTGTATATGGCAAAGCTTGTCATTTGCTGGTAGAGATAGAGCATAAGGCTTATTGGGCGATTAAGAGTGCTAATGTTGATTTTGAGTGTGCAGGTTCTCACAGGAAACTTCAATTGAACGAGCTAGAGGAATGGCGAGCGAATGCATATGAGAACTCCAAATTATGCAAAGAAAGGGCCAAAAAGTATCATGATCAGCGAATCAAACAAGGTCGATAATTTAAAGAAGGTGATCATGTTCTTTTGTATAATTCTCACCTTCGTTTATTCCGAGGTAAGTTAAAATCCATGTGGTCTGGACCATTTACAATTACACGAGTTTTCCCATATGGGACTGTTGAAGTTATACACTCAGAGAAGGGCACGTTTAAGGTAAATGGGCAACGGTTGAAATTATACTTGAGTGGAAACTTGGAGCATGTTGGACGAGAGGAGTTTTATCTCCATTTGACAGAACTAACATGAGAAGACGTATCCCGTCGAGCTATCGATGTTAACTAAAGCGCTTCTTGGGAGGCAACCTATGTCTAACTCTACTTATGCTTTAGTTCTTTAAGTTTTCTTCATTTTATTTTCCATTTTATCTAACTTTGCTTTGCTTCGTATATTTTCTTTCAATTTTTCATCATAATTCTTTCCTCTTTTAGCTTTATTTTTGCCTTTTCTCTTTAGTTTTATTATTTCTAAGTTTCCTTTATCTATAAATTTAATTCACAAAAAAAAAAGTTACACGGGCGAGGGACACGGTCGTGTCCCAGCCCATGTTCATCCAGACCTTCAAAACTGTCTACCCACAGAAAGTTACACAGGCGTAAGACACGGTCGTGTCCTAGCCCGTGTCCGCCCAGACTTTGATCCTACTCCGTGGGCACAGAAACTTACACGGGCGAGGGATACGGTCGTGTCCCAGCCCGTGTGCGCCTAGAATTTTCCACCTACAAACAGAAAGTTACACGGGCGTGGGACATGGTCGTGTCCCAGCCCGTATCCGTCCAATTTTCATACATAGGAAGCAAAAGTCACACAGGTAGGGGACATGATTGTATCCCAGCTCGTGTGCGTCCAGGTTAGACACAATGGAACAGAATGTTACACAGGCAAGGGACACGGTCGTGTCTCAGCCCGTGTCGGCCTAAAATAACACGATTTTGCACACGACCGGTTAATTTAAATTAAACACTTCCTCTCATACACTCACAATCAAACATATCTCTCTTATATTCTCTCTCATTCTTCCTCTTCTCTCCACAATTCTTGCATTCCACATTTTGATCCAAGTAAGTTTTTCCTCCTTAATTTTCCTTTCTTTTCCTTATGCTTCAGCAATTGGGTTATGTGCATTCTTACTCTTATGCATCTTGTTTTTTTTTTTTCCATTTGGCCTGCCGATTTCTTTTGATTATTTATAAATGCCATGCATCATTGCTTTGAGTTTGTTGATTTTCTACGCCATAATGCTGCCTCATCTTGTTCGATTTCACTATGTTCTCTAAATTCCAAATGTTATTGGTTAATTTGCTCGTCATTATTCATTCATGCTAGTTAGGGTTAGCAATGGGAGATAATAATTCTAGGTCATTTCGCGTCTTTTATATGTATAGACGCCTGTTTTTCATCGTTAATTATTGTGTAGTGGAATTCGTTGGAAGTGTTTGCCACTCATTTCTTTTCCACCACCTCTTTTTCTAGCTGCACTCCATATGTTTGTTGAAATGGCCCAATGAGCATTCTTTTCACATTTTTCCCCATTGTTCTTCTTGTTTTCTACTTTCTTCAACTATGTGCAATATGGATGTACGTGTTTGATTTGGATTGTTGACTCTTTTCAGGTATTCAAATGGCTAATAGAGCTAAGCTTTCCGTTCGCTAGAAATCTAAATTTGCGGCATCTTCTTTATCACAATCCGAAGCAATAGTTGAACCACTAGCTACTCTTCCCCCTATGGAGCACCCAATGCTCCAATTTAAGGAGGACTACCAAGTACAACGCTATTAATTGCTTCAGTCTAAGCCCTTTAGCAAGACCTTTCGGTTGGATTGGGATGTTCTCGCTCAACTAAAGCTCACCACCGAAATGAAGGAGCTCTTGGATGGTACCGTTTAGGAGCGCTTGTTATCCTTTGAAGCTTTAATTTATAAAGAGCTGACCCTGGAATTTTTATGCACTTATAAACTGGATAAAGACAGTGCTACTAGCATGGGCCTAAAACGCAAATTACACTTCACCTTAAGTGGCCATCCATTCCACATGTCCATCGCTCAACTAGGCAGATATCTTGGTTTATATGCAGAGAGATATACACGGACAGAAGAATTCCAAAGTCTCTCGTGTCGTTTTCCTCGTGGCGTCACAGCAGGGTCATTTTGGAATGAGATTACGGTTGGCGATGCCTATGATCCAGCCAGGAGTAAGGCCTCTCAATTAGTCAGACCTGAATACCGGGTTCTTCACTGGCTCTTTTCCCATACATTGACTGGCCAAGGCCTTAGCACCGGGGTGGTGTCCAATAAGGATTGCCTCTATCTTTATAGTATCATCCATAAACACCCCATCAATCTAGCCATCGAAATCGCCAAACTCTTTAGCCACCACTACTTGGAAGAAAGGGCATGTTTGCTGTGGCCCTTACATTACCTTAATGGTGCAGGCTATGAGGACTAAGGTTGTTGCTTGGCCCTCACTTACTTTCATTAGCCAAGTCACTCCTATGCGCCTAAATTCCTTCCGCCTCATGAACCTCCTACCATCAAGACATTAAGGTCGACGCTCTCGCAGCAGCACATCTCGGGGCCAAACGTCTTCAGCCAGCTTTGAAGATAAATTTGATTTATTGCTGTCTGAGGTTCGTTATATAAGAGAGAGTGTAGATAAACTTCATATCCGACAGGACAAAATGGAAGAATTTCTTAAAATGAAAGAGTTGGCTAACAATGAAGAGGAGAGTGAGGAAAAGGAAGAGGATGATGAGAGTAGTGAGGAAGAGGCTGATGAGGGTGGTGACGACGAGGAGGCTGGAGAAAGTGATGAGGATGATGAGGATGGTGATGATGATGATGATGCTACGATGGCTGAGGCACCATCTGATGAGGAGGATGAAGAGACGGATTCTGATCCCTCTTCTTAGTTCATCATTTTTTTTTTTTTTGTGTTGTCTTTTGTTGATCAAGACTTGTGAACTCCGCTAGATATATAATGATGATGCTTCTTTATTTTGTGCTTCTTTTCGAATGGCAGGGAAGTATTAGTTTTTTTTCAACACATATGTTTCCTTTTGCCTGTGCTGTTTTTTTTTTTCGTACTGCTATGATTTTTAGTCATACATTGGGGACAATGTACATTATTAAGTGTGGGGAAGGGATATATATGAATTTGTTACTGTTTAGGAAACCAATTATTCATATTTGACCCAATTACGTTTTAAGTTAAGTTGCAATAGGTGATTAACTGGTATTGAGCCAAATCAATTACATCATCTTGATCATTATTGATCTTATTATACTTTACTAGAATTGATTAGTCAAATTTTTGGAAGGCAAAGTTACGAGTTATTTAGCTTAAGATTTTAAGACTTGAGATTGGAGCAACATCACTAGTTAAGAGTTAGTCATGGTTATTTTTAAATTTACTTTTATGTATACTTTTCTCATAGAAATTTTTAAGAGCCCTATAATTTTTAGTAAACAAACAAATGAAATTCTTCTTTTGAGCAACCTTTGAAAAATCACAATGATTGGAGGTCAAAAGTAATAACAAGTGTATGAATAGAAAAATTGGTAAGGATTCGTCTTGGTCCGTCAGAAGAGCAAGGTTCTTTCCCGCTATCAATATAAGAAATAAGTTGGTATGGATCGGTCTTGGTCCGTCAAAAGAGCGAGATTCTTTCCCTCTACCAACACAATTGTGCTTAAATAAAGTAAATTCAAAAGACCTCTCAACAAAATCATGAACTAGGGAGATGATCAGAAGATGAGTGGATGTAAAATGTGTCTGTTTTAGATTATGGTGCTTAGTGAGATGGAAGAGAGAATTGTATACATTTTAGTCAAATGGATAAATTTTTATGACTCTTTCTCGGTTAGCGAGATGTTAAATCTAATTTTTAGTTTAAGAATCCTTGGTTAAATGGCTCGGGTAAACTTTGATTTTCATAAATTAACTAATGAATTCTAGTATTAAGTATTGTTGGAGTATTTAAATATGGTCAGATGAAATTGGTTGACTTTATTATTGCAAGTTAGTTAAGAATGATTTTCTTACTTTTCTTTGGGTCAAGTGTATTTGTTCACCGGTTTCCTAAATAGTGATAAATTTTGTTTAGTGTTTCTTGTCCTAAAAGTTTAGTTTTGATTTATTTGCTTGAGGACAAGCAAATGCTCAAGTGTGGGGAAATTTGATAACTCTGATTTTAAATATATTTCATATGGTGATTTTATAGTATTTCCCTCACATTTTTTGTTTTCTTTAAAGAAATTGATACTTAATTGAGTAAAATGTTGATTTTAAGGTTTGAACGCGTTCTAGGATCGAAAACGAGTAAAAGGAATCATGTTTCACTCAATTCCGAGTTCAAACGAAGAAGTTATGAAGTTTTGAAGTTATGTAGAAAATTTTGCCTTAGTGTAGAAAGTTACATGACCTGAGGACACGGCCATGTCCCAGGCCGTGTTTGGTGACGAAAATAGAATCCTTGTAATACATATATAAAAGGATATCTTAGGGTTTCAAAAGAAAGGAGACATTACAGAAACGGAGAGATACAAGAGACGAGAGGAGACTTGAGGAGAACATCAAGAAAGAGGCGAGAACAACATCAACTTCAAGATTAGAGAGATTGTTCATCAACCAAAGGGGTTTTCCATGTTTTATTTTATGTTTTTGATGAAACTCGTTTTTAGATTTGTTATGATAGCTTAGAATTCAAGTATTTAGGATTATGAAACCTAGGGTTTCATGTGACTTTTGAGTGAATTATAAATTTCAATAAAGTTTCTGTCTTTTCTTAATTCAATTATGTTGTTTAATTGTGGATTGATAATTCTAGAGTATCAATATATGATATTATGCATGTTGATTGAGAAATTGCATGTGTAATTAGATCTTAGCATAATTGGAGAGAATTACATGTATACTTAGAGATAAGATACATGTTTTTTCCGGAAAGTTGATTGTTTGTGTGGGAATTCATTATACATTAATGCAATTCTAAGTTATATTACTAAGTGAAGAGATTCCGGTAAATAATTTAGGAGTAAGGTTAATATGCTTGAGAAAGATATTAGCTTTAATTGTGAATCCCTCCGATCAGGAATAATAAAAACTAAATTGAAAATATTTTAAGAGGTTACATGTTAAACACTAAAGGAAATAATTCCTAAATACGTTATTAATTTCTTGAAGTCGTTCGTAGTTTATTGCTTTCTAATTTGCTTAATTAAGTCTCATAATTAGTTTAGTTGTTAATTTCAGTATTTTTAATTCATTTAACTCATCACAATTTTCCGGTTAGATAATAAAGTTAAAGTTAATATTAGTACTCAAAATCTTTGAGGGATCGACTCGGACTCACATCCGCTATATTAAAACTGATAGGTGCACTTACCTCATATCAATGTTACCATAGAGAAGGAGTTGCTAGCTATAATATTTGCTTGTGAGAAATTTAGATCATATCTCATAGGCTCTAAGGTTACAGTCTGCACAAACAACTCCATGCTCAAGTATTTGTTAACGAAATCAAATGCAAAGCCTAGGCTTATAAGGTGGATCCTTCTGTTATAGGAGTTTGATATTAAGATTCATTACAAAAAGGAGACTAAAAATGTGGTAGTTGACCATCTTTCAAGGATTGTAAATGAGAAAGATGAGTTACCAATCAATAAGGCCTTTCTTGATGCGAACTTGTATGTAACTTCAATTAAGGATCTACCATTATATGTAGATATCATGAATTACCTGATTAGTAGCATTTTACCATACAAGATATCTCATTACCAGAAGAGGAAGTTCTTATCAGAGGCAAAAAGTTATTTATGGGATGAGCCATACTTATTTAGGTATTGGGCTAACCAGATGATTAGGCAATGTGTACCAGCATCTGAAGTTACTGACATACTTCACCATTGCCATAATCGTGAAGTTGGTGGTCATTTCAATGCTGAGAGGACGATTGCCAAGCTACTTTATTATGGATTTTATTGGCTTACCTTATTTAAGGATTGTAGTGCTTTTGTACTAGCTTATGATCAATGCCAGTATTTTGGAAACATCTCAAGGAAGCATGAGATGCTAGTGATTGAGATCTTTAATGTTTAGGGGATTGACTTTATGGGACCATTCCCATCATCCCTCAACAATAAGTGCATCCTTGTTGCTGTTGATTATGTATCTATGTGGGTTGAAGTAGTGGCTCTCCTAAGTAATGATGCAAGAGGAATACTTAACTTCTTAAAAAGAAACATCTTCACCAAGTATGGGACACTATAAGAGATTAGTAGTGATTGGGGCTCTCACTTTTGTAATAAGCAGTTTGATAATTTACTTGTAAAATATGGAGTGAGACATAAGGTAGCCATACCTTATCACCCTCAAACAAATGGTCAAGTAGAGTTGTCAAATCGAGAGCTAAAGCAAATCTTGGAGAAAACTGTCATTATATCAAGGAAAGATTGGTCACTTAAGCTTGACGATGCACTTTGGGCTTATCAAACCACTTATAAGAACCCAATTGCTATGTCCTTATATCGCATGCTCTTTGGCAAGGCTTGCCATCTCCTAGTAGAGTTGGAGCACAAAGCATATTAGGCAATAAAATTCCTCAATTTTGATAGGTAAGCTGCTAAGAACCATAGGTTACTCTAATTGAATGAGCTAAATGAGTTTAGGAATGAAGCTTTTGAGAATGCTCGTATCTATAAGGAGAAAATCAAGATGTATCATGATAAGCAAATCCTCAATCAAGAGTTCAAGGAGGGACAAAAAGTGTTGTTGTATAGCTCCTATATGAGGTTATTTCCTGGCAAGCTAAGGTCTAGGTGTTCAGGACCCTTTGTAGTCACCAAAGTCTTCCCTTATAGAGTTGTAGAGATCAACAAGGATGGTAGGGAACCTTTTTGGGTAAATTGTCACTAACTTAAGAACATTTGGGAAGCAAAAACTTTGGACAAGAGTAAGAGAAGGTTGGATCTTCATGATCTAGGATTAACACAAAACAAAAAAACAAAAGTCTAGTTGAAGACTTTAAACCAAGTGCTAAGTGGGAGGCAACCCACTATTGAGTCTTGTTTGTTTTGTTTATGTTTTCTTTGCTTTCATTTCCCATGTTTGTGTTTATTTCAATCTTTCTTTTGTTCTTTTTAGA
The DNA here is from genome assembly GCA_024138015.1 of Lumnitzera littorea. Lineage (NCBI taxonomy): Eukaryota > Viridiplantae > Streptophyta > Magnoliopsida > Myrtales > Combretaceae > Lumnitzera > Lumnitzera littorea. The sequence continues at coordinate 79,195,387 of JAMXBB010000006.1, read as the reverse complement.
TGTTTTCTCATATTCACGTTATCCCTTTTCCTCCTTAGCTTACTTCCTCTTAGGCTAGTCTACTGTGACTTCTCTTGTTCCCTCTTGTGCAAGTTTACTTTATGGGAGTTGTGGTACATATAAGAGATAACTATGTTGCTGGCTTAGAGCATTTACAAAGTGGCTTTGGTGATAACTGAGAGCTTTAGAGCATGAAGCTAGCTGGAAACTTGTATAGATATAGGAAGCTCATTAGCTCATACCCTAGGGGAATCCCATTCCTTCCCTCCCTCTTGTTTCATCCATATATGTTATGCTAAACAATGAGGACATTGTTTGTCTTAAGAGTTAAGGGTGGATTTTTGTGCTGAACTATAGTTAGAGATTGTGTTAGCTGATGTTTGATGGAGTAGTTGGTGGATTTGTGTTGATTTGTAGTATGCTAAGTTGATTATCCATGGGTTCTTATGTGCTAGGTACATATTGTGCTCGTGTTGGTTACATATGACTTGATTGCATTTTGATCCTTGTGCTTACTATGTGAAAATGACAATTGATTTGTACTTTTGTTGACATTTGCTTCATAGGCACCAAATTCTTTTAAAAAAGTTTGGAACTTTAGTTGCATTTCTCATAAAAAGAGCAATTTCTAACCCAATTATTTTCAATTCTTTGCCCCTTTTAAACTTAATCTTGAGTTAGATACTCTTCATGTTTCTAGAGTTAAGACATGAAATCAGTGCATTATTTAGTTACACTTTGTTTAGATTGAGATTTGACAACTTAGGATTAAGGCAATGTCCTTGATTAGGGATTAGGTCTCTGCATTTTTAAGTTGACTAGTATGTATGCATATTCTTTGAAGTTCTAAGAGCTTAATATGATCACGTAAATCATGGAAAACTTGAGCTTGCCTTTAATGTTCCTTCCCGAATACAAAAAGAACCTAAGTTAGGGGTAAAATAAACCCCAACCAAATGATAAATCAAATATAAACTTGAGATTGTCAGTTTATTCTTTTTCTCGTATTAATATTAACTTGTTAGCTCATGTTGCAGATATGGGTGTTGGCGAAGTAAACCTTGCCAAGCTACTAACCTAAATAAAGGCCAAGAAATCAAAAGTTGGTAAGAGGGCAACTGCAAACAATAACTCGACCTACTACTATGAAGAAAATGGCAAAAGAAGATACATCTAAGTAGGAGCAGCCTAGAAGAAGACTTTACAGCCATTCGATAGGTCGAAGGAGGGTGAGAAAATAGTATTGATCAAGGTCCCTTATTCTGTGGAGCCTCTGGTAAAAAATATTCAACCTTTTGTCAAGCCAAGAAAGGTAAGCTGAGAGAGCCAAGCTTATAGGGAGGCCAAGGATGCCATTGCTATTGAGGGGTCATCATTGGTGTTGGAGGTAGCGCTTACTATTGATAAGAGACTAGGAAAGGAACTCGCTAGCTAACCCCCTACTAAAAGGTCAAACGGTTTGGGTGAGAGGATGAAGGAGGCAATGCGCTCTAAAGCTATAAGCATCACCAACGCTAAATTCGTCCCTAATGAGGAGGTTGGTGAGTGCTTCATCTCGTGTTAGAGCCAAAATGTTTTAGCTACCAACTCAGCCCTAGGCGATAGGAGAAAATCTTTAGCCTTGATGGAAGGAATTATTCTTCCAAAGGATAGAGATATCGCCAAAAAAAAAAAATGTTGATAGGGTCGACAATTGCAATAAGGCCCATATTGCAGCCAAGTTATATGATGTGAGTATCTATATGCATCTTTATAACTATTGAATTTATTCAGTTGTTGATATTTGGTTTCCTTTTTAAATGAGCAACCACATTTTGACAGCTTTAGAAGAGGTTGATAGATAAACTAAAAAGGTCAGATCCATAGTAGTCTTCATGTGTTTTGTTGAGTCATTTTGAGTACTCATTAGATTAAATGAATTGTCATAGAAAATTAAGGATGCATATAATGCATCCAAAGCTTAAACCGCTGCTGCTAAAAACACGAGGATAAGGGCTGAGATCGAGGTAAGAAAGCTCTAAGAAGACCTTACTACCAAAAGTTGGTACATACCTTTGCTACTAATGAAATCTCGAGCCTAAAGGCCAAAATGGAAGAGCAATACAAAGAGTTTGAAGGCTTAAAAGAGGAGCTGTAGAAGAAGAAAGAAGAGTGTTGGGGGCTAGGTCGAACTCTTTGCATGATGAGTGATGAGGAAGATAAGTTTAGAATGTAAATTAAAGAGTTTGACACCGACAACTCAAACGTATAAAGCCGAGTTCCTAAATTAGAGGAGACTCTAAGGAGAGGACCATCAGTTGAAGAGGCCTTCAATATAGTCACTCCTATTCAGCAATATGAGAGACTTCTACAAAAGAAGTTGTTAGAAGGGGTCTAAGCCATAAGAGAGGAAATCTTGAAGCTTTACCTTGATTACGATGTCTCCTACCTTAACTTTGCCAACGTTAATGATAAAGTCAGTAGTGCTGATGAAGAGGATGACGATGAGGCAAGTGCTGAGATTATTAATGAAGGCAATGACAAAGCTCATGCGGAGGATCCATTGGAAGATGAAGAGCATCTATCAAAAGAAATCCCTTATGTACGGAAAGAGAAATCTGTTGGCTTTGAGACCCAAGGTGTTGAGAAAGAAGCATGCTCAAAGAAAGCCCTAGCATCCGGTCTAAAAATTACTTCTGCAAATTCCGAGAGTAAGCCATAGGATTTTCTTTGTACCTTATGTCATCTTATGCAATTGTTTAAATGAAATATTTTTCATATAATAGGCTGTACATTTGTAACTATATTAGTTGAATGAAATAGCTTTCTTATGACTGTTTTCAATACATTTTATTTCATGTACCATAAGTTCCTCGTATTCTATTTCACATGTTCTTATTAGTTAGCATGTTTCATTTCACATGCTTAGTATCTTTCAATATGTTTTATTTTACACACCTAACTAATTCTCAACATGTTTTATTTCACATGCCTAATTGGTTTTCGGTATGTTTTATTTCACACACCTAATTTGTGCATTTTTATAGACATTGTCCGTTAGCCATTTGAGGCATGGACTAGCTGTATTACTTAGCTATAAGATTAATTTATATAGTTTGTTAACCATGATAGGCTAGAACTTAGGTTAGTTCATTTGTCATGCAACCTAGAACTCATTAACTCGGCAATTATAACAGGAATAAGAAACATAACGAAACTTCAAACATAATTCTCATAAAAAAGATATTGTAGTCTTCCAAGCAAGTAGGTTGTCGCCTTACAAATAAGTAGAGATGAACATTATCCGAGCAATCAATTGAAATATAATTTCAAATTCTCGGCATTCCATGCTCAAGGGATGATAGATCCATCTAACCCTTCAAGTCGATAGGCCCCCTTTCCAACGACTTCCTAGATTTTAACAAGATCCTTTCAATTTGTGCTGAGCTTCTCTTAACTCACTTGCACACCAATAGCTTCTACCTTCTGGCAAACCAAATCTCTTAGTTAAAAGATCTTGTGCTTCACTTTCTGATTGTAATACCTTGCCACTTTATGCTAGTATGCCGTAACCTTAGCTCTTGTAATATCCCGGATTTCATCAATGGTGTCTAAATTTGCTGTTAATCCAACTTAATTAACCATAACATCAAAATTTTGCATCTACGAATTTGGCAAATCCAACTCAATTGGTAACACAACTTCTATGCTGTATGCTAACCTAAAGGGCGTCTCCCTAGTTACAGTTCTATAGGTGGTTCAATACCCCTATAAAACATTCAGTAGTTCATTGACCCATTACCCTCTAACTTGATCTACTTTCCATCTTAAGCCATATAAAATGATCTTGTTTATGGCTTCCACTTGTCCATTGTCTAAGGGTGTGCTACAAACGTACAGTTGAGGTGAATACCGTACTTTTTGCAAAATGCTTGGAACTTATTGTTGTCAAACTATGGGTTGTTATTTGTAATTTTCATGTAAGGAACTCCCAATCTTGATATGATGGAATTGAAAACGAACACTTCCACTTTCTACTTGGTGGTCTTCACCATTGCCTTAACCTCTAACCATTTGGTAAAGTAATCTATAGCAACAATGACAAATTGTCGCTGGGTAGTAGACTTTGGAAAGAGTACGTGAATATCTAACCCTTACTACATAAAGGGCTAAGGGCTGGTTAGGATACATAACTCTATTGCAAGTGCATGACACAATGACTCGTGCTTCTAGCACTAACAATAATGTTGGACAACTTCCTTTTATGGTTGATCAGAAATAGTCGAGTCATAGTACTCGAACATATAGTATCTATGCTTTCACGTGGTTACTACATAGCTACCATATAGCTTGAACAAACACCCACTAAGAATCTCTTAGAGGAAGGCATTGAAAATAAGGTTGTGATATGCTGCATTTGTATAGCTAACGATTAATCAACGTATAATTTGCCGTTTGGTAAGCCAATCTTCGTACTCCTTCCTTGTCGTCTGGGAGAGTACTGTCTCTCAAATAATCTACTAGAGGATCCATCCAAGATTCTTCTCTTAGGTAAGGAGCCAACTTATAGCTCTACGAAAGAGTGGATAAACCTTTCTATAGAAGAAATTCGATAAAAAGTTGGTCGCTTAATTTGGGGAAAGCCATATTAGCTAATTTTGACAACTTGTCGATAGCAATATTCTTATTTCTCGAAATCTTGAGGATGGAAAAAGATTGAAACTCTTCTATGAGTGTTCATACTACCAATAGGTACTTTCTCATCTCCTCTTCTATGAGTGTTCATGACCTGATTCACTACCAATTGCGAATTAAAGAACACTTCAAGTCTCTCGGCGGCAATTTCTTTTGCCAGTTTCAATTCGACATTCAAAGCTTCATACTTTACTTCATTATTGCTAGCCAAGAATCTAAATTTCAAAGAATAATGAACCTTGACATTGTAGGTGCCTTGAAGAACAATGCCTGCACCACTTCCCTCTCTCATTCAAGAACCATCCACATAAAGGCACTAGATAGGTTTCTTGGCAAACTCTACACTATCTTCTCCACCAATGAACTTAGCTACAAAATCTGCTAGCACTTGAGCCTTTAGTGCCATTTTGGGTTTATATTATACGCTATGGGTACTCAGCTTTATGGCATATTTCATCATCCTCCCAAAGGAGTCAAGCCATTGCAATGCTTGCCGCAATGGCTAATTTGTGAGCACTATGATCTAGTACGCCTCAAAATACAGCTTCAACTTCCTTACCAAGGAACCACTACTAAAACAAATTTTTCAATTTTCATGTACCGAAGCTCTAGCCCTTGCAAAACATGACTCACATAATAAACGGGTCAATGCTCTTTGCTATCAATATGGACCAATATAGAAGAAAGAGCTCGGCAGCTAACTAATAGATTTAAATATAAATTCTTTCTTGAAATAGGTGTTAAGAGTATTGCTGGCGATGTAAGGAATTCATTAAGATTGCTAAAAGTTTTCTCACAATCATCAGACCATTTGAATTCTTTTGGATTCTTTAAGATTTTAAAGAATTCTACATACCTATCAACACTTCTCGACATGAATCTGTTAAGGGCGGTTATACATCTAGTGAGTTCCTGCTCTTCCTTGACTATGCGAGGAGATTTCATATTCCTTATCGCCTCAATCTTTCTTGGGTTAGCTTTAATACTATGCTAAGTAACCATGTATCCTAAGAATTTTCCTAATGTTGTGCCAAAGACGCATTTTTGTGGGTTATATTTTATGTCGTATCTCCTTAATGTAGCAAATGTCCCCTCAAGGCCGACAAGATGTCAATCTTCCCTCACTCTTTACAATCATGTCATTGACATATACTTCGATGTTTTTGTGAATCTGAGGTTTGAACATCTTGGTAACAAGTATTTAATAGGTTGCACCGGTGCTTTTCAGCCTAAAGGGCAACATAATGTAACAATACATTCCAAAATTAGTAACAAAAGAAGTAAGGACTTCATCCTTCTTATCCATCTTGATTTGGTTGTATCTAAAGAAAGTATCTATAAAAGAAAATAATGTATGTCTAGTGGTTGCATCTACCATTTGATCAATTTTTGGCAATGGGAAACAATCCTTGGGACAAGCCTTGTTGAGATCCATGAAGTCTATGCACATTCTCCAATTGCAGTTAGACTTCTTAACTAATACATAATTGGCTAGCCAAGCTGAATAAGGCTCTTCTCGAATAAATCCTATCTTCAATAACTTTTGGACTTCTTCCTCTATTACTGCTTGTCTCTAATGCAAAATGCCTCTTCTTTAGTTAGACCACCTTCACACTCAAATCAATCTAGAGCTTGTGTACCATAACTTCTCTAGAGATACTCAGCATGTTCGAAGGCAACCATACAAACACCTTAGTGTTAGCTTACAAGAAGTTAATCAAACTCTATTGAATATTTGTTGATAAGGGTCTCCCTATCGTCATTGTTTTCCTAGGGTTACCTCATGATAGGAATCAAGCTACTAAGCCTTTGACTAGTAGCCAAGCCCGAGGATTGGAAGGCCTATCAAGGTGGATTCTTCTACTCTAGTCAACTCCTACCGAGGCTGAGTACCTCTTTGCCAAGTCACTCTTTATGTCGAGCCAAATGACTGGCCATCCCTTTATAATGCACCGAGTTACAAATTACTTATTTACACTCGAGCCGACCAATGATTCAATACCTCCCTTGCCAAGAAATCGAGATAGCAAGACTCCAAACTGACTAAACCACCCTTACTTAGATAAGCAAGCTGGCTGTACTTTTTGTCCACATCTTCCAATGGCATCACCAATATAGTATCGCTACATATACAGAATCATGTGTGGAATCTGTTGCACCAATGATTGTTTTCCCTATATATTCATTTTTACCCTTTTGTGTCTTGTACATTACTTTACTAGAAAATGCCCTTTTTATTTTTTCCCTTTTAGGTAAGTTACCCTAACTTATGGGTATAAATACCCCTTGTACTTGTATCAAAATCAGAATATCATTAATACACTTTTGAGTATTTTCCTTCCTTGTGTAAACACTAACTGTTTACTCTCGATATCAATCTTATCCTAACCCTTGAGCAAAGCTAGGTAGCTAGTAACCTCACTAGATCAAATCGTGTGTCATATTGAATCATGCTGTAAGTCCTCAAAAGTTTCATTGGTGCATCACATCTTTTGGAGTTATTTTTGGTTTTTGCTTACTCTTCATTCGCATCTGTCCTTTTGCACATTCCTCATCACTTTCCTTTCGAGCTTTCTACAAGCTTGCACCCATCCAACAATCAGCCTTATCTATTCTTGGTTACAATCCACATCACCTCCCAAAGAAATTTCCTTATTATCACTCTTAGCATTCTCTATGTCGACCGACCTGCCTTCCAAACAAGTTTCCACCTAAAGTACCTTTTCTTGTCTTAAGGCCCTCATATATAAGGACCTTATCAATCATTGATCCCCTTTGCACATGTCGACTCCCGTAGGAGTAGGAAACTTGGCTTTAAGATGTGTGCAGTTGAAGGGACAATGCTGAATAGATACTGGTATAGCCATCCCATTATCATGTTGTATGGGGACTAACATTTAACAATAAGAAAGCCCACTTTATCCTCTACAACATGATTGTAATCGCCTTTTTATATCAACAAAGAAATTACTCTTGCTACTTCGACTAGTTGGTTGTTGAAGGCATACAGATTATACTTGTAAGACCTTAGTTGTGCTTTGATCTTAGGTCTCATCTGGTTGAATGCATACTGAAAAATGATATTAGCCGAACTTTCTATGTTAATAAGAATCTTCTTGACTTCAAAGTTGGCAACTCTTACACTGATAACTAGTGTGTCATCATGCGGTCTCTGGATGCCCTCAAAGTCACCTTCCGTAAAAGAAATCGTGTTGTCAATCCTAGTCTTCTTGCCTTGGATGTTATAGACTTAATTCTTGGCATTCGTCAAGCTCAAAGAGCTTAATTGGCCTATAGTAGGTCCACCAACAATGGTAATAATCACTCTATTGGGTGCTTTACTGGGATTCACATCCCTTGTATCTCTCTCAACCATAGTTAGCCGAATGCCATTCTCTTGCTCCTCACACTCCTTTGGGACAGTCTCTCAATATTTTTGGCATCATGCACTAGGAATTTTCACAAATGCCCACGTTGAATAGCATCCTCAATCGTGTTCTTGAGCTAAATGCACTCATCTATGTTGTGACCTTTGTCGCGATGGAATTTACAGTACTTGTTGGAATTTCTCTTTAAGGGATTTCCTCTCATTTTTTCTAGCCACTGCAGAATACCTCTTTGCTTATGTACTTTCATCAGTATGTCCAAAATTGGACAATTGACGGGTGTGTAGGATGAAAATATTAGAATCCTTGGTTTGTTTCTTTCAGCATTCAAACTTTGATCATCATCTGAGTTGAGTCTATCCTTCACACCATTTCTCTTGTCACTTTTTCTATCTCCTCCATTATAATCGGTCTCTTACCAAGCCTTTATGTTATCTTCTTAATGGATGTATAAGGTGGTTTAGCCTTGAAGTCAGTGAAAGTTTTCAGCTTGTTTTTTGCTAGAGACTTGAAAAAGTCTCTACGGAACTTAACTCCAATGATTACAGTGTTGAAGGCTACACTCATATCCAATTTTGGGATTTAAACCATCTCAACTATAAACCTAGCTAAGTAGTATCTAATTAACTCATTTGATTTTTTCTTTTTCTTATATTAACGATTGAAGAATCTTTAATAGGAAGTTTACTTACAAGGAAGTGTTGAAGAATCTTTAACAAGAAATGATGTTTGGTTTTAAGTGTTTGAACCATGTGTTGGCTGCATTCCTTAGAGTTGAGGGAAAATCTTGATAAGCCACTGCATCACTCAAACCATGCAACTTAGCCAACGTACAGTAGTAGTCTAAGTGGTCTTTAGCATCTTTTGTTCCATCATAAGTTTCAAACTGTAGTAGCTTAATGTGCTAAGGTATTACTTCCTCCAAAATCTCTAGAATAAAGGGACTCTTCTTGATTTAAAATTTCTTGCTTGTTGTAATAAGGGTGTTGACATGCGAAGGATCCATATGGTGTATGTCAGGACCCTAAAGGGGGCCTAGTAAGATTACCTAAAATTTTCATAACATGTATGTACCCATGATATGAAAACCATCTTGCAAGTCAAAGATTGCAAGACTCTAAATGATTAATCACTAAGGTTACTGATTTTTAAGTAATTAATTTACTGTAGAATACAAATATAAATAACTATAGGTGTCCGATATCCCATAGTTCCTCAGAACCACAAAGAATCGGTATCCCCTACCAAATAATAGGACAGGATATGCCAATATTATAAAACTGCAGGTAGAATTAAATTATATTAAATTCTAACATGTGAATATTTTCTATAAAGAGTGTTATGTATCACCTGTAAAGATCTCAACTAATACTAACACTAATGTACATATCTTCATCTCGCCCTCAGCACTCGAGACTTATCCCAATCCCATCGTATGTAAACCTGCAAAAGAAAGACTATTGGGGAATAAGCTACAAGTGCTTAGTGAGCTATCCCTCATACCATACTGGCAAACAAGTTATCAAACAAATTATTACAACCATATGAATGCATGTACACGCAGAATGCCAAACAATACATGCAGTTGACCGGTACTGCATATAATATCGGATTTTAATGCCTTCCGAGATAAGGGTTGGAGATTCATCGGCACCAATCACGACCGGGCTCTAGCACCTGGGTTTTTACCCATAACTTTGAATTCCATATTTCACAAAAATACATTCCCATTTCAAAAAATTCAGTAGTTCACAGAGTCCCAGGCTTAGCGGTGAGGTGACCCCCACAGTCCACACTTATACCCTACAACGATGGTCTCTAAACGCAACCCCCAGCCACCCACGGTTAGCATCTCCGACGCCAATAGAACCTACGAGCCAAGGGTAGGGTCTTGTTGTACCCATGCTCCTACATGGTACTAATCAAATCATGTGGGAATCCATCCCTCTAAAGCCTTTCATTACCAACCGCGTGATGTGACGGCCGAAATAAGTAATGCGATGCATGGATAATGCATGACCCTTTTGATTCAAGATAAGCCAAATATAATTAGGTCAAATTATGAGGCAATCAATCAATATCAGCAAACCATCCAAATTATATAAAAATCAGTCATACCATCAAATCATCAATTATCGTATTTAATAATATTTCTTACAATAATCAATCAATATCAAGCACACACATATCCCGAAACCCCATGCATTAAGTTATTGATATTTAATTTAAGTGCACTAACTACAAGCACAAACAAGTATAGAGTCATCGGGAGTACTCACTTGACTATGATGACTCGCTCTAGTCGTAATAACCGATCAGGAGATCCTCGCTCTTGTCGGGATCTCCTGATCATTACAAGATAACAAGGATAATAAGTAGTTGACTCAACTAATGGTTCTAGATATCTATCTACCTAATTCTACTTAAATTACTATCAGCCCTCATTCTATTAAACCTAATTGCTAATCGTACGTAACTTTTTCATTTTATTTTCAATATTTATGAATTTATAGTCATTTTTCATTGTTTTTAGACACATGTTCACACGGTGATGTCCATTTTGGACGTTAAGACCCGTGTTTTATGATATGGGCTAAATTTATTGAAATTCTAACTATTGAAGCTTAATTATTCCTATTAGCTAGTTTTATGTTCCATTTTGGTAGTTAATGATTTAATTAGTCATTTATTCTTATACTTAGGGGCTTTTACTTTGCTATTATTAATTCATGTACTTAATTAAGTATGATCCAATTTAGAAAGTGTATTAGGGTTTACTAATTTAGGATCCTAATTATGATACACTCTTCTTCTTTTCTTAGTTTATAATCTATGCTTATGTCATGCTTACATCATCATTTGCTTAGGTCATTGCTTATGTCATCATGTGCTTACCTCATCATATGATTACATAAACCTTTCCTCATGCTTATGTCATATGTACATGTATTATGTACATATATTATGTACATGTTACCTCTCCTCTTATACTTATGTACATATACCTTATACATATATATACTTATACATCTACTTAAACTTATACCGTATTTATACGTGTATAACTACTCATATACCTATACAGTTGGATACGTATGCCTAATCTTCTCTTAAGAAAATCTTCCCAATTGCATCCTTTTGTATTTTTATGTATGTATTTAGTGTAGTATACGCATATATAGCTAGATATGGTCTTAATTCAAGTTATGTACATGATAAATACTCATGTACAAAGGTTCACATACTTGTACTCTTTTAGTATTCCCTTATGTGCACATACTTATGAGCATATACTCATGTCTTCCTTTCTTCTTCATAATTTCTAATTCCTACACTTAAAGATGGAAACTTTGTTCCCTCTTCTTCAAGACAACACTAAACACATAACTACTTATCTAATCTATCTAATTAACTAACTAATGAATAATATAAAGCAACATAAAGTGACTTAAGTACATACCTTTAGTTATGCTGGAATTATGGAGACAAAAGTGAAGTAATGAAAGTAAAAGGGAAAGATGAAGCTCACGGCAATGGAGGAATGTTTTGGTTTTCTTTCTTTTGTCTTGTTTTCATTATGGAAGACAACAAATGGTGAGGTCTAGAAGAGGGAGATGTGGACAACAACTAAAGAAGGGAAGGGAAAAAGAAAAATCAAAAGAAAAGGAAAGAAAAGCCATCATTTGAAATGTAGATATTTTTCCTTATCTCTTAGTGTCTTTTGTTGACTTTTCAAAGTGTTGACTTTAGTCAATATGTGTTGACTTGGTCAATCCTTTGACTTTGGTCAACATGTGTTGACTTGGTCAACTTTCCTTAAGTATGTGTAATTTTGTATACATAATGTAGTAATTAAGGGAAATTAAGGGAAAATTAAGGAAATGAAGTATTTGGTGGATTGATTAGTAAGAGTAGATGATGAGGTCTTACTTTAAGTATTTATAACCTATAAACATCATTTGGTAAACTACTTAGTATAACTAGTATGAAAAATACTAATTAGGGTATCAAGGTTTACTACATTTAGCTAAATCTTCAACTATATCCCAAACTCTATGTAATACTATCTTAATCATATACTTAAGAAATAAATGTAATCTATGATTCATTATCTTAGTTTCTAAAGGATCACTTAAGTATTTTAAATGTTTATGCATAATTAAGGGTTATCTTTAGTCGTTTACCGATGAAATGGCAAAATATGGAGGATATATTATCACTTAGGGTTTTAGAGTAAATTATGGTGAATTAGTGCTTTTATATCCTTAAAGTTATAGTTTTAGGGTTTTTATTACTTTAGGGCACAATTTCTAATGTTTTTACACATTTAGGGTTTCATATATTCTTACATGATTAAATCTTCGATTGTCGTCTTAAGGTTTTGATGAGGTTCAAGGTTTTAGGGTCTTCGTATGTGGTTAGGGGTTCAATTGATGATTTAAGGTTTTTTGTATCCACTTTAGGTTTTGGGTTAAGATTTTAATCGGTTTTAAATCTCACTGTCTCTTTTGAGTTTGGGAAATCATCTACAGTTTGGACGTTTGTTTCTATACTTAGAAGGCTAAATTCGTGGGGTTTATAGTGTACTTACTGCTGTTGCTTACCTTTGTCATTCTTTTTCAAAGTAGGAGCCAAAGGTCCCATCATGACCTTAGCTTGCTTTTTCAATAACTTTGGTGAATAAATTGAATCATCACTATTATCATCATCATGATCGCCATGGTCTATATTCTGATTTAGATGGATACTATCATGGAGGAGGTTAAGGATTGTTCATGCTTTTTGTTCAACTCTGAGTTTTCCTTTGCCAAATCAAGGCAAAATTGCTCAAGTCTAGAAAATCATTGCTCATCGGTATGCCGACTCTCCCCCTTCAAGGTGTTGGGACGATGCCAGCACCTATGCTTTTGTTCATTCTAGTCTTAGCCATATAGGTGTGTTGTGGAAGAAACAAATGGCACCAAATGTTGTTAGTGAATTTTGGAAGTTGGAAATATCCTGTAAAGATAACAAAAATACTTGGTACTAAGGCCAATTTGTTACGGCCACTCTAATGCCTAAGTCAGTAAGTAGGAATGAGAAGGGTAAAGTCAAGAAGTTAAGAGTTATTAGATGCCTAGGAGATTGACATACCTAAAGGAGCAGTTATCGAAATAACTATTGAGTCACGTAGAAGCATGTAGATTAGACACCTTCCCTTAAATTTAAGGAGAACAGGTAGTTATGTAATATAACCATGCTTATGATAACTATTCATGCCATGAACTTGAATTCAAACCAGTAACTAAAATGTGTTACTCGACATAGTGCCGATAATGTCAATTACTCAGTGAAGTGTCAAGAATATAGATTGCCTGACGTCTTGGTAATCGAATAGACGAGTAAGACGGGTGGACAAAAACTAACTATTAATAGAAAGGATCATCGTTGTTGCTAAGCTTTATCTACATAGTAGACCATGATGTTGTTATTGCTTATGGCTCTTAGGTAATGTGGTAACAGTAGGTTAAAAACCACAAAAATGGATTGAAACCTCATTAAAGAGGCTTAAAACCCCATTGTATAAGCACCGTGAAAAGAAATTGTGATGCCTACTGCATGACGATAATGTAATACATAGAGCAAAGGACTTTGTGAGAAAAAGGAGTGCAACGAATAAGCCAGGTTTAATTCTTAGGTTGCACATCGAACCTATGACCTCCTAGCCTTTAAGACAACATGCCCCACCCAAATGATGCTTAAGTTATTAAGATGCATTGGCGATCATTTGCTATCCTACCTACTCACATCTAATAATGAGCTATAGAGTTGCCTCTCTAATGAAGGGACATAAAGCATATTACTTGGGTTTTGTACCAATTCCCAAGATTGACCTAAAACTCGGAGCTATCCCAACTCATGTACTAAGCTTATAGTAAGATGCTAAGGCTTCAAAATCCTTGGCACACCAAAGTACTCCCATATAACAACAAGAAGGACCTCCACTAATGATGGGGTATATACCATTTTAATAGGTAAGAGCACCTAATCAAGTTATAGCATAGATAAAACGGATGTTAAGTCTGAGTATCAATCCCATGAGGAACTAGATATTCGATTCTATTTAATTATATATAGCAGTGATGTACTTAAATTATTCAATTACCTAACTTCTAATAATAAAAAATTCAATGGAATAACTAAAAAGAAGGAAGTAAATATTGCAATAAATAAAATAAAAGATTAAAATAAAAAGCAAGGAAAGCAAATTGAAACATTTAACTAATAACAAAATAACAAAATAACTAAACAACTTGATAACGTAATAACATAATTAATTAGTAAAGAAATAACATCTTCCTTAGTAAATCTTTATTGTTGTTTACTATCTAGTCCTAGGCGATTTCTTTAACCCCAATTGCTATATTGGATAGTAGAGATTTCTGATCCTATTCTAATGGAAATCAAATTCTAAATTGGCTAGACTCGCATCTTTAGCTAATTCCTAATCTTGAAACCTTCTATACCCAAATCAGTTTTGAATAGAGCATTGTAGGATTGCATTAAGAACTTAGATCCTATTATTAAGTTGCCTTAATCTACAGAAATTTAGTACCTAATATCTTAGCATACTTAATCCTTTCTAATTACACTTATCTATTTACTAAAGGGCTTACATATCAACAACAAACTCAAACATCAAATTAATAACCTAAGTAAATATTAATTTAACAACAATATGAACAGTGTTATTAAATGGCAATAAGTAAAATCATAGACTGAAATTCATTAATAATAATCACCTTAGAACATAGGATTCAACAATAATTTACTAAGGTGAGAATTATAACGGAGAGGATTAACATTTAGGGATAAGTTCAAATAAGGGATGAGCATTTCGAAAGTCTAAATAAAGGATTAAGGTTCCAAAAAGTGGTTCAAATAAGGGATCAACATTTTGAAAAGTTCATATTAGGTGATATAGACCATAACCAAGAACAGACAATGCTAGTTGCTTAATGGGTCTAAGCTTATAGAAAGCTCGAAAGGAAAGTGATGAGGAATGTGCGAAAGGACAAATGCAAACGAAGAGTAAGCGAAACCCATGAATAGCTTCAAAGGATGTGATGTACGAATGGAACTTTCGAGGACTTATGGCACAATTCAATATGATGCACAAATCGGTCTGGTGAGGTTACTTGCTACTTAACCTTACTCAAGGGTTAGGATAGGAGTGATGCCAAGAGTAAATAGGTGGTGTTTACACAAGGAAGGAAAATACTCAAAAGTATATTAATGATATTTTGATTGTAATAAAAGTATAAGGGGTATTTATATCCATAAGTTAAGGTAACTTGCCTAAAAGGGAAAAGATAGAAAGGGCATTTCCTAAGGAAGTAATGTATAAGACACAAAGGGTGAAAATGAATATACAAGGAAAGTAATCATTGGTGCAACAAATTCTACACATGATTCTATACACGTGGCGATACTGTATTGGTGATGTTATTGGAAGATGTGGACAAAAAGTATGGCCAGCTTGCTTGTTTTAGTAAGGGTAGCTTAGTTAGTCTAAAGTCTCGTTATCTTAACTTCTTAGTAAGGGAGGTACCTAATCATTAGTTAGCTTAAGCATGAATGAGTAATCTGCAACTCAATGCATTATAGAAAGATAGGCAGTCATTCAACTCAGCATAAAGAGTGACTCGGTAAAGAGGTACTCGACCTTAGTAAGAGTCGACTGGAGTAGAAGAGTTTGCCTTGCTAGGCCTTCCAACCTTCGGGCTCGACTGCAGATCAAAGGCCCAATAGCTTGATTCTTATCATTCCTTTTGAGTTGATTTGGCTTTGGGATCAAATCTGAACGGTTCTCGATTAGCTCTCCATCGGGGTGATATGGACTGAGGTCGGCAACATCGAAGGCGTCAAAAACCCCATAGTCTTCAAGCAACTCGAATCTATAGGTGTTATCATTAACCTTTTGAAGGATTCTAAATGGTCCTTTACCTCCGGTAGATAATTTGTTCCTCCTCTTGCTCAAAAACCACTCCTTATTGAGGTGGAGCCATACCAAGTCTCCTTGCTGGAATTGTTTAGCCATCCTACCCTTAGTCTTCTCTCACATTCTTTTGGCAACTTGTCGATGTTTCGAGTGACTTTATCATAGATGTACTGAAGAGATTATGCTTTAGCCAAGGCATTAAGGTCCTCTTGCATAGCTATAAGTGCAAGGATGTGATCGAGGGGCAACTCAGGATTGAAACCATAGACTACTTCAAAGGGAGTTTGCTTAGTCATGTCATGTACTATCCGATTGTAAGCAAACTCAACCACTGGTAAGAAAACGTCCTAATCAACCAAGTTCTTACCTACTGTAACTCAGAGCAGTGATCCTAAACTGCGTTTAACCACTTCTATTTGGCCATTAGTTTAAGGGTGACAAGAAGTACTGAATTGTAGTTTGGTCTCTATCCAATGTCACAAGGTCCTCTAGAAATGGCTTAAAAACTTCAGGTCTCTGTTGAGACTACACTTCTTAATACGTTGTGTATCTGTACAATCTCCTACAAGAAAAGAGAAGCAATAGCTAGAGAAGCAATAGCTGAAGCATCATTGGTTTTGGATCAAGGCACAAAGTATGCCATTTTGCTGAACCAATGTGCGACAACAATTATAGAATCATTACCTCAGGTAGTTCGTGATAGTCTAAGAACAAAATCCATGCTCAATTTAGTCTACGACTTTGTCGGGATAGGCAAAGACATTACTTTCCCTTATTCGACTCGGTACTTAGCCTTCTTATACACGGCATAGCTTTCGATAATGCGGTATACATCTCTCCTCATTTTCGGCCAAAAGAATCTACCATTCAATAATTCATGTGTTCTTTTCACCCTAAAATGTTCGGACAACCTTCCACTATGGGCTTCCCTAATTAGCAGTTCCCTCAAGTAATAAGTTGATATACATAATTTTCCACCTCGAAACAAGAAGCCATCCTCCACATGATATATGTTCACTATCTTCCCATTGATGCATCGTATAACTATGGGTCTAAAGTGTAGATCCTCAAAATATTGCTCTTTGATACTTGCAAACTTAAATAGCCTAATCTGCAATTCTGTTAAAAGCGCATGTCTCCTTCAAAAAGCATCTGCAACTACATTGCTCTTTCCCTACCTATATTTTATTACAAAATTGAATCCTTCAAGGAATTTAACCCATCTCGCCTGTCACTTAGACAACTTGGTCTAGCTTTAGAGTTACCTCAGTGATTCATGATTAGCATATATGACAAATTCTCTCGGCAATAAATAGTATTGCCATACTTATAGTACTTGGATCACGCTAAGAGTTCTTTGTCAAATATAGAGTAATTTAACTATGGTCCTTTGAGCTTTTCATTATAGAAGTCAATTGGTTAGCATTCTTACATTACGATAGTACTTATTCCAATGCCTGATGCATTACATTCCAACTCAAATATTTTCTCGAAGTTAGGTAAAACAAAAACTGGGTAGAGGTCAATCTTTCTTTTACCTCAGCAAAGCTTCTCTCTTCCCTTTCTCCTTACTGGAAGTCAATGTTCTTCTTCATGAGCTGAGTAAGTAACATTGCAAGGGTGCTGAAATTCTTGATGAATCACCTATAGAATGAAGCCAGTCCACGGAAACTTCTCATGTCAACACAAGTAACAGGAGTTGGCTACCTTATAATTACTCAGATCTTTTCGTCATCTACTCAAAAGCCTCCTCCATTTACTACGTAGCCCAAGAATACCACTTCCTCCTAGTAAAAGCAACATTTCTTGAGATTGCCAAATTGTCTCTCGGCACTAAGGATATCTAATATGGCTTAGAGATGCTTGCAGGGACTCGATATGTCGGCATTGTAGAATAATATGTCGTCAAAGTACACCATGACATACTTTCCAATCAGATTTCTTAATAGGTGGTTCATCAATTGTATGAAAGTGCTTGGGACATTCGATAAGTTGAATGGTATGACCATCTACTCATAAAGTCTATGCCAACTTTTAAACACAGTCTTCTATTCATCTCCTAGGCTCATGCGGATTTGATTGTAGCCAGACTTCAGGTCAATCTTACTAAAGACCTTGGCTCCATCCAACATGTCTTCTAACCTTAAGATCAGATACTTATATTTGATCATGATCTTTTTCATGATTCGACTGTCTACACACATCTGCTAAGTTCCATCTTTTTTTAGTACCAAAAGCATCAACACAATGTAAAGGCTGAGACTTTCTCTAACATATCCTCTTTCTAGTAACTCATTGACTTAACATTCGAGCCTAGAAGCCTATTCAAGATTCATCTGATAGGCTGGCTAATTCAATAGTATAACATCGGGAACTAAATCAATGTAGTGCTCTATTCCTTGAGTTGGGGGTAACCCCTTAGGTAACTATTCTGGAAATAGGTTTGCATACTCATCAAGCAACTCTTTGATTTCCTAACGTAGTTCATCTCGCTCCTTCATTTCTAATAGGTACCTAACCAACATAAGGGTTGGCTTATTAGCATTGATGGCCTCTCAAAGCTCAGCTTTATTGATCACCAAAGCCTTCTTTGATTCACAAGCAAGTTTTGTCTCCAATTTATTAACTTCTCTTGGTAGCATCGAGTTTAGTGTGATCTTCTAATCATCCTTCTAGAACATGAATGTATTCTTAGAGCCATAATGGATAACTCTCCTATCAAACAGCCATAGCCTAGTTAGCAACACGTGGGAAGTACACATGGATAGTACATCGTAGAGAATTTGGTCAGAGTAAATCCCTATAATGATCGGCAGTAGTATTTGCTGAGTGATATGTAGTGCTCCTTTCTCTCTTAACTAATGCAACTTGTGTGGCTTTGGATATGCAACAGTTGGCAACTTCAATTTTGAAATAAGATTGGCCGATGCCACATTAGTGCAACTTTCACTATCCACAATAAGGGCATACACCTAATTATTCACCTTATAAGTGGTATGAAACAAATTCCCTCTCTACTGCTCTCATGAGGGTTCCATGTTCATTGTGTATCAAATAACCATGATCAACTGATCTAAGTCCTCAGCAAACACGTCCCCTTCAATTAGTTCTTTCTCGACATTTTCTTTCTCGGTAGTGATATCCTCCTTAAGTTCCTCATCTACACTGTTTACCTCTACCTTTAGAAAGTCTCCCTTAATCACCATAGTTCTTTGGTTTAAGCATTAAGCGGCCATATGTCCAAACCTTTAGCATTTGAAGCACTTGATCTAGTTTGTCTTCTTACCAAACCCTTACCCCTTCTCATAAGTTTAGGTCGGCATTTCACCATTAGGTTGGCCTTCCTGATCAGCTTGAACATCCATCTTTCGATTGCCTCAGTACTCGATTGTGATTAGTGACTCGCTTGTCCTAGTCGGCTAGTCGACATCTTGGCCAGTACTCAGCTCCTCCTTTGCCTCTCCACTCGTTAGGCTATTCTGATGGCCTTATCCATTATAGTAAATTGTTGGAGTTCCACAATGTCTCAAATGTCACCTCTTAATCTAGTAATGAATCTTAGGACTATTTAAGCTAAGGGTTCCTTCACTTTGAAACGGATCATAAGCATTTGAAATTCTTGAACATACTTGTTAACTATTCGGCCTCCTTATCTCAACTCCTGAAGCCAAGTGAAAATATCTTGAAGATAAGTTTCCGACATAAACCTGTTTCTAAGCATTCTTTTCATCTTAAGCCAAGTATTAATATCTTGGCAGCCCTCTCACCTCCTCATTGCCGAGAAATTCTTCCACTACATGGCAACATATCCGAAGAACTCAACAACAATAGTTCTCACTTTCTCAAAATCCTCGTACTGATAATATTCAAAAACACACTCCACTCTCTCTTCCTATTATAAATATTCATCAGTATTCCCAGATATATTGAAGCTCGGAATCCAAAGCTTCACATGGTCAGATACTCTAGGGACTCAGATGTGCTCTTCTTCAAAATACTCTTCCTTGTCCTCTTCATCTAGTTCTCTTAAGTTTATCCTACATCTTACTTGTTTGCCTACTCCTCTACCTCAAACGGGTCGAGCTAGGTTCTGATCTCTAATAGGTGGAGTAGCTTGTAAGGTGTTTTACGTAGCCTTAGTTGGTCAGCAAGCCAAAGCATGAATAGCTCGGGTCAAATCCACCAAGAGGTTAGCTACCTCATCTAGTCTTTCATTAATGCTCCTCCAAGTACCTTAAGATTATCATTTATGGTGGATAACTCCACTGTTGTCATCCCCAACACCAATGTTTACACTTGGATCTATCATTTCTCTAAACTACAAACTAAACAGTTAGCAAACACATTATCTAAGATGAACATAGTTACTTTCTCTGTTTAATACACATAAAATAGAGTATAAACAGAACTTCAAGAAAAAAACTCTAACTCAAACAAAACCTCCGCTCTAATACTAAGATGATGCAAACAGTGACCAAGAATAGACAAGGTTGATTACTGGATGGATCCAAGCTTGCAAAAAGCTCGAAAGGAAAGTGATGAGGAATGTATGAAAGGATAAATGTGAATGAAAAGTAAGCAAAACCCACGAATAGCTCCAAAGGTTATAACATACTAATGGAACTTTCGAAGACTCATGGCACAATTCGATATAATGCATAAATCGGTCCGGTGAGGTTACTCACCACCTAGCCTTACTCAAGGATTAAGATAAGAGTGATGTTGAGAGTAAATAGGTAATATTTACGTAAGGAAGGAAAATACTCAAAAGTGTATTAATGATATTCTGATTCTGATACAAGTTCAAGGAGTATTTATACTCATAAGTTAGGGCAACTTGCTTAAAGGGAAAAGACAAAAAGGGCATTTCCTAAGGAAGTAATGTACAAGACACAAAAGAATAAAAATGAATATATAAGGAAAACAATCATTAGCACAATTGATTCTATACATGATTCTGCACATATGGTGATACTATATTGGTGATGCCATTAGAAGATGTAGACAAAAAGTATAGCCAGCTTGCTTGTCCAAGCAACGATGGCTTAGTTAATCCAAAGTCTTGCTATCTCAGCTTCTCGACAAGGGAGGTGCCTAATCATTAGTCGGTTCGGGCATGAATGAGTAATCTACAACTTGGTGCATTATAAAGAGATGGGCAATCATTTGGCTCGGCATAAAGAGTGACTTGGCAAAGAGGTACTCGGCCTCAACAGGAGTCGGTTGGAGTAAAAGAATCTACTTTGCTAGGCCTTCTAGCCTTCAAGCGTAGCTACTGGTCAAAGGCCCAATAGCCTGACTCCTATCATTAGGGATAAACATTTCACAAAGCAATTCGAATAATTTGATGAATTGGTTATTATTAATCTCTTATTTGAACTACTTTACAAAATGTTAATCCGTTGTTTGAACTTTTCAAAACATTAATCTTTTTATTTAAACTTTGTGAAATATTGATTCCTTAGGTGAAGGTACCCCCAAACTTTGATCCCTTTATTTGTAATTATCCCATTTACTAAGCAATTAAATGAACATAACTAATAGAAAAGAAAAGAAGAATGGAGAAGCTCCCTTTGTAAGTTTAAAATCTATCAACTAATGCTTAAGGGGTTATCTTTATAATACTAAGCTTAAATGTCTCTACATAAGAAGTGAACCTAAAGTTACAAAGAAAACCTAATAAAAAATAGAAGATTTGGAAATAACTACAACTTCACTCTTGAAGTATACAATCATGAAGTTGGGCATATACTAGTAATTCATTTGCAATCTTCAAATTTTCAACAGAAATTCATGACGAGAGGATCACAAGCAAGGACCATGGGCATGGTTCTAGTTTGTGATCTCTATTAGGCTTCATTCCTTGATCAAAGCTCTTCCGTTTCACTCTTTGATCCATGCTTTTGCTTCATTTGTGCTCAAAATTGCATAAAATCATTCAAAACTTCGTAAAATGTTCCTTAAGTCCCCAAAAACAATAATGAAGCAAATTAAGCTTAAAATATCATAAAATTAACAAGAATAAAGTCTAATTCAGTGCAAATTATCTATAAAAAATACTTACTAAATTCATGTCATTAAATGCCCTCAAACTTAAGTTCGGGCTTATCCTCAATCAACGCAATAAAAATTAAAGAAAATATTTTAAGGACAAGACAATTAGCTACAATCTTAAAAAAGTGCATCCTTAAATTTTGAATTGCCTAGAAAAAATTCTTTCTGAATCGCCCTTGGTCCTTAACTTCACTATGCCTTAAAAACACTTAAATAATAGGAAATTGAGAACTACTAAATTATAATGATCAATCTAAATGATTTAGAGTTAGCTAAGACGCTTATGTAGAAAGTAAATTAGAGAAAAAAAAAACATAAACTAATCAAGAAAAAGTTATAGAAATTTCCTCACTCTAACTCGAGAGGAACGAACTCTTCCTCAATTATTTTAATGTTGAAAGCTTGATTGAATGCATATTACATCAATTGATCCTTTGATTGTCCATCTACTTTTGTCAATTTCCATTAGGAGGCTTCTCAATTCAAATTAATATCTTTCTTTATTGATGCTCATTTAGCATTAGAAAAGTATCTCTCTCTTCTAACAAACTAAGACTAATCATTAAACTCCTGTTTGGATAGGCGCTCAAATCTTTCATGTTCCCATGAATGTTAGAATGTAAGGGGGTTATGGAATAGCACTAAAGTTTTTACAAGTAATGTGCTTAACTCTTGGAATGGTTTGAAATAAAAAAAAAAAGTTGAAATCTACTAACAATAATTCATGTAAAATGTTAATCAAAGGATTGAACCTTAAAATCATTCCCATTTCATTACTAACATAGTACACTTAGTGATTAAGGTAATGAATGATTCAACAAGATCACATCATACCATGCTAAAATTGTTAAAATCACGGATTAGTACATTTATAAAATTGTTTTCAAAATCAAATCCTATGAGCTTTAGCATCTACGTGATCTGCTTAAACTATATATATATAAATATCACGAATACTCCAACAAATATACTAGGTCAAAATCAAGTAATAAAGAGTGAGTAAGGTTATCGATCTCTCGAGAACTAAAAAATTACTATTCCTATGATAGTTCTTATCAATATTTAGGCAATCAAAATTAAATTGTGAATTAACTATTTTCTAATTACCCTAAAACTATTGAAAAGAAAAGTATGAGAATATATCTAAAATGAAGCAATCAATTGAGGATGTAGGAAAAATAGAATCCACCCTAGTTATGAAAATCAAATTGTTATCATATTATATAAATTAATAGCTATTTGGTTATTTAAATGAAATTATCATGTCTTAAAATTAAGGACTTAAACCTCTATTTAATTGTTCAGTTCTA
Source organism: Lumnitzera littorea (assembly GCA_024138015.1). Classification (NCBI taxonomy): domain Eukaryota; kingdom Viridiplantae; phylum Streptophyta; class Magnoliopsida; order Myrtales; family Combretaceae; genus Lumnitzera; species Lumnitzera littorea. Next base: position 79,171,982 of record JAMXBB010000006.1, on the reverse strand, counting down.
GCATCTCCAATTAATAGTGGACTCTAAATTATAACCATACATCTCCTAATGCTATGATTGACTAATGCCCTAAATTAGTTATCCTAATGTCTTAGTGAATAATTAACTCAAAACATTGCATTAATCCCTAGATAATTTCACATTAATCTAATTAACACCACTCCCACATTAGCTAATCAGTTTAATCAAGAATTTCTAACAAACTCTATATCAATTCTCATATCAATAATGTTTCTAACAATTATAACCAATAAAGAATTATAATTGAAATCATAAAAATTGCAATCATGAATTATCTATACATCTATTAACCTTATAACATTAATACAATTATCATCTCAACTATCTAGGGTTTCATCAATTTCCCATAAATTAAACTTCGCCAACCATAGAAATTAAAACAAAAACACATATAATAATAGAATTTGCAAAGAAGTTCATAATTAAAAATAAAAAAAAAATCACAGAATTGTATAAATATAAATAGAATATAGATCACTAATTTTTTAATTATGATCAATAAACTTCAATTACAAGTCCAAGGATGATTTCTACAACAAAAGCAAAGTCTTCTCAATAATCCATGAAATTTTAAAGAAAAACTCTTTTAAAATAAAACCTAACGTCATCTAAGACTCTCTAATTCTAAAGAAGATGGAAAAGTCCATCTTAAATATCAATCACATGTCTATTTATAGAGAAAACTAAGGTTGTCTGCCGAATGGATCTTTTTCATTAAAGGCTAGCCATGAAGGCTAGCGGTATAGAGCTCAAGACTGACAATGTAGACTTGTAAGCCACCAGTGTTGAGTGTAGGTCGGCTCAAGGCCAACTGCCTTCAATTCCAAAGTGTTGTAGATCAATTCGGGCTTCATTCATTTGCATAAAAGTCCTCCAAATTGCTCATATTTCTACTCTAAATCGTACGAGACTTGAAATATCCAAATGAAAATACTTAAGTACCATTTCTTAATTATTTCTAGAAAATCAATAACAATTCAACCAAATTTGTATACTAAAATATGAGTAAAATATGCCTTTATCACTACGTATGATCCCTATAAGCTTTAGCAATTAAACATGCAAATTCCTAAGATTTTGGTTCAAAAGCTAGACTAAAAAACTTCATTATATTGAGATATTAGGTCCTTTACATCTTTGACAAAATTATGGGTTAGTGAAATATTAATTTTTCCAATCTTAAATCTAACCTATAATTTTATCATCTAAATTAACATGATCACTAACATTCAATATATTTTCATAATTCATAATTTTTCTATAATTTAGATTGCTTGATTATATAAGTAATTAGCATAAAAGTTTTATGTACGTTACACACAAACATCAATTATTCAAGTTTCTAGTTTCATCAAGAATCAAAATCATCATAATGTAAATAAACATTAAATTTGCTATTTTCCTTCTCTTTCTTTCTCTTTCTTCTACTCTCCCTCTCTTTCTTACTCTATTCTTTTACTTTCCTTCATTCAGCCTTTACAAAGCATGCATTTTTCTTAAAATTTCTAGTACATAATAGATAGATAATACATCATATTACATTATCTATCTAGATCATTCCTAAAAACTCGGATTTTTATAAATGCACAACAAAGTTTTCTCTATGAAATCCTAATTAAAAATTGAATTTTTATCCATTCTAACAACAAATCTAGGGAAATAATGAAGTAAAGTTTATGTATGTTCCTTGGTTTTGTTATTTGCATGCTTGGATTGAGGGATTTTGTGAGCTTTTGAAGGAATTATAGAGAGAGAGTATAGAGAAATATATATGTTAGAGAGAGTATGTAAATGTAGAATGAGAATGGAAGAGGAATATTCATGCTTTTTTAATTTAGAGCCAACCACAAGTGGGGACCACAGTCATGGAGTGCGGTCATGTTCCTCCCCTTCATGTTAGATTTCAAACACTGTGTGTATATGGCCAAGGAACGTACGTATGGTCCAAGCCATGTTCTCCACATCCTTAATTTCTCCAATTTCTCTCAAAATTAATTTTAAGAGGCTTACGATTTAAGTCCATGAGCATAGACTTTAGTTGTGATCTTTACTTTAAATTGAAATTTTATGCGAAGTTTAATTCTTTTGACTTAGTTCTTGAAATTAAAGGAAAAATTAAAAATTAGTACCAAATAAAGAATAAAATTTTAATCAAATAACAGTCCAATTAGGTGAAAAATTCACTAACTGATATTACCTAACTAAATTCAAATACTAATTTTAATGAAAAGACACTTAAGCAAGATGGAAACTAACTCAAAAATGAATACTTAAACTAACTTATTGAAAAATAAATGACATAAGCTAAAATACTGAAAATAAAAATTAATCAAACTTGGGTTACCTCTCAAGAAATGCTTTTGTTTTACGTCATCAACTTAATGGTTGACATTTTTTTCCTTAGTTTGTTTCCAAACTCACTATCTTAGGATTCGATCTAATGTTTCCAAGCAACCTTCCTTATGGCCTTTCAGTGATTAATGTCACCAATTAGTCGAACTGATTGTCCAAATTCCTTAATAATGCCTCTGTGTTTCTTAATGTGGCTTCGTTAGCTTGGAACCTTGCATTCGAACTTTAAATAAATTGATTCAGTAACTCCTTGACATTATGGGACCTATTATGCTGTTGCCAAGGTTATCAAACTCACGATTTTACTTAGAATCATTAGAGGGTCTGTAAAATCGAAACGTAGAAATGTAAGTTTTACAACTTATGTAAAATAGCTTTAAAAGATTATGGATATATTTACAGTAGTTATTCAAAACTTGAAATACATGATAAAAATTTTATAAAAACTGAAGAAATTAATTTTTTTTTTATAAAAATTCTTAATATATAATTTAACATGTTTGAAAGAAGGATAAATAGAGTTGAAACTAAAATTTTTCCCAATTTTTTTAAAAGTAATAAATTAAAGGAAACCAAATATTTCAACTCATTTTAATTTATTGATAATATAAAATAAAATATATAGTTTTCTTTACAAACTTTGTTATTGGAGATGAAACTTAAATAAAAGCTATGAATATAAAATAAGAGATTAAGAGAGAAAGAAAGGTAAAAAAATTGGAATAGAATAAGATAGATGTTGCAATCTTTAATAGTTGATAGCTTATAAAAGGCTAGTTGTATTATTTTTTTTTCTTTAGTTTTTTAGTCCATTCAACTTAAATATGTAGAATTAGTGAACTTGATTAAAAACATTAGTTTTTATATAAAAAAAGATTTTATATCCCAGTTAACTCAAAAAAGTTACATAAAATCATAAACATGTAGAATCGCATGAGTAGAATCGTAATTTTGACAACTATGATCGTTGCACATTACGATTTTACTGATGTTGCTGGCCTCCCTAAGAAAAATTCGGATGATTCCTTCACCCTAGGTTATAAGTGTTATTGAAAGGATTATTTATAGAACAGTTAGTAATAAAATTCACATTTTCAATTTCTATTAAAACTTCATCCTGTACTAAATTAATGGTTTCATTAATCTATCAACCTTTTTTTTTTTAATTTTCAACCTAAGCAATTAACACAATTATAGAATCAACTTCATATTTCCCAAATAATTTACTTTGGCTCTTATACTATCCTACTATGAATTATTCATGGCCATACCTTTGATTAGCTTTTGGGTGCCTAATCTGGCATCTTAGTACTAAGAGTTTCTTCAGTAGTAGCACCAATTGTTTGATGCTTAGAATAATTAAGTCCATTGTAAAATGTTTAGATTTACATTCATTGAAGTAGTCTATGGTATAGACACCTTCTCAACAATTCCTTAAATCTCTTTTATGTATCATAAATAGTCTCATCATCAAATTGAACAAAAGCAAAAATATTATTTCTAATTTTCGCCATCCTTGCAAGTAGGAAATATTTTTCTAGAAATTTTTCTACTAAAGATTCCTAAGTTGTAATCAATCCTCTAAGTAAAGATTTGGCCTTACTTCATAAAGAGAATGGAAATAACCTTAACCTTATTGCGTTATCTGAGAAACCATTAATTTTAAATGCATTGCAAATTTCCAAGAAGTTTGAGATGTAGTCATTTGGGTCTTAATCAACCAATCCATCGAACTTAACGAATTGTTGGACCATTTAGATGACAATAGGTTGGATTTGAAAATTTTTTTGAATTGTAGGTCTTACAATGCTTGATTATGCTCTAGTCACCATTGGCTCTATGAACTTCATAAGTGTCTTGTTACCTTCATCATTGTTGTTGTTTCCATTATCTAAGGCCATACTTTTAATCTCAACTTCTTGCTCACTATTTGAATTTTTTGGACCCATCCTTTAATTTAAGTAGCAAGGTTTGATCCATGGTGTCATGATTTCTTCTACGAAGATGCCTCATCATTCTTTTATTCTCTAGATCAAAGCCTACTAGGTTTTTGCTACTGCTTTTTGTCATAAACTAAAAAGATTCAGAAGTTAGTAATAGTATAGAAAGAGAGAATGATATCAAAGTAACTAAGAAAGCAAAATATTACAGTTATGCTAAGGTAATTAATGAATCTAGGGTAGAAAGAGAGAATCATAGTAACAAAGGACCAAAAATATTATAGTTATGTAAGGTAATTAACGAACTAAGGTTTTTTCTAACTTTGTAATTAGACTACTTTATTTTTGGCTCCTTAGTAACAGAGCTAGAAACTTGATGGGCTATATATTGCTCTAATAGACAAGTGCACCTAATCAAGTTATAATATAAATGAAATGAATGTTGAGTCCAAGTGTTGATCCTATGAGGAACTAGATATGTAAGTGTATGTGATTATTTTTAGCAGTGATGGCCTTATATTATTCAATTGCATAACTTCTAACAATAAAATATTTAATGGAATAACTAAAAAGTAGGAAAATTGTAATAAATAAGATAAAAGATCAAAATAAAAAGTAAGGAAAACAAATTGAAACAATTAACTAATAAAAAAATAGCTTAAACTTCTAACTCATCAAACTCATGAAATTATTTACTTCTTCTTCTTCCTCAACTTCCTCCAACTTAAGTCTCCATTAAACAAGTCTTTTAGCTTGATTAGGTTGCATTTGTAGTGCATTCATAGCATTAGGAGCTTGGACTTCTATACCCGACCCTCTT
>JAMXBB010000006.1:79147290-79166349 GCA_024138015.1 Lumnitzera littorea | reverse complement strand
TATATATATATAGAGTTTTGTTTTGGCATGAGCACAATAGTGCAAATGAATAAAACCTAAGGTCTAGAACCCGGATTTTGGTTTGGGTCGGTTAATTATCTCTAAACCCCGACTTCAGGGGGCGTAATTTTGAGTCGTATGCAGTTCCTAGGCTACTACATGCGTTGTTTGGCATATTGATTATTCATGTCATATGATCGTGCATCTAATAAATTTTGCCATGTGGTATTGATGAGGGTAATTATCTCACTAAGCGTAAGCTTACACCCCAACAGTTCTTTTCTTTACAGGTTGATCGATAGTTGGGAAAGGGGATAGGAATCGAGTGCAGAGTGCTACCATTAAATCAGTATGATGAAAAGCTTGTGTAGTAATTCGGAATGCTCCGAAAAACGACTAATGTCTCATTTAAGTTTACTATCTTTAGTAAGTTTAGAATTTTCTAAAATTGTCTATCTTATTTCATTATTTTAGTAGGAGATACCGATTCTCTGTGGTTCTGAGGAATTGTGGAAAAATAGATATCCATAATTATTTATATTATATAATGAGTCAATGAACTAAAATTAAAGACTCTAGTAAATAACTATTTAGAGTCTTGCAATCTCTGACTTGCAAGGCGATTTTCTTATCATAGGTGCACACATGATATGGAAATTCTAGGCAATACTACTAGGCCCCTCCTAGGGTTGCTATAACTACCCATAGTATCACGAGCATGTCACCCTTTGAGGTTGCCTATGGATTTAACCTTAAGCTTCCATTGGATCAAATACCCCTTCCAAACTAGGGTGAGAATCAAACAGTTGTAGAAAGATCCGAGGCCATCAAGGTAATATACCAAAAAGTCATAGAACATTTAAGCTGAGCTACTACGAAGCTCGAGAGGTAAGACAAAGGACGAAAGGGTAGAGAATTTTAACCTAATGATTTAGTCTCAATCTACCTCAGTAAAGATTAATTCCTAAGTTTGAGGAAGAGCAAGTTATCTACTGGAGCTAATAGACCATTTAAAGTACTTGAAAAGATCGATCTAAATGCCTATCGAATTGAGCTGCCGAAAGATTATGGAGTCTCAAACTCCTTCAACATTGTCGACCTCCATTTATATATTCCCAAGGACAAACAACAAGAAGTTGAACTATATTTGATCCCAAATCTCAAACAACCTAAAGGGGATAATAGGATCATGAACCAATCACTTACTCTTGAGCTCGAGGACTCTCCTATATGGTTCACTAAGTTGTCTAAAGGGAGTTAAACTTTGAAGAACAATACCTTCTCTACCCTGACTTGATGAGGTACTCCATTCTAACCTCTCTTTGTCTCATTTCAAAGACCCCCGAGGTAGTCGACTTAACTACCTAACTGACTTTTTACTATTTTACGAGTCTTAAGCTAAGTATAGAATCCGCCCATTGTTGAGCTGATACATGTTTAAAGATGAGCTACTGACTTTTGAGCATACCAGTTAAGACCAATCTGAAGAATGGCTGCTTAGTAAATTAAACCTGCCCAAGCCTTGAATAGTTGAGTTGCTGAGCTATCATACAATTGACTTAACCCACTCTATTTTGAATCAGCTCCACTTGGCATACAACATTATTTGGACTGTAGAATGGACAATTAAGACATGTCCTATTTTTTTAACATCCATACTATCCTTTTTGTAACCGAATATCCTTTTTGTCTATCTACAACTTTACCTTTGTAACGTATTCCTTTTTCATTTTTGAGTATAAATCTTTTTTGTAATTTATGTCAACCTAGGACTTACCCTAATTAGGTTATATAAATACTTGTAACATGTAAAGCCATAGAGAGTGACATTGAATTTCAGACATTATTCCTCTTTTCTTCTAGAGCTTGTGTTTTCTCATTGAGGACCAAGACCTTGAAGAGCTCTTATCAATCCTCTTAGCAAAGACTGTAGTAAGCAACCTTAGGCTTATTGTTCATGTTATATCAAGTATTAGCTTAAGTCCGTTTATGGCTCTATGGTATGTCATATCTATAGAGTTAGTGTACAGGACTACTTTTTAAGTCATCTTACCGTTTGTAACCACCCTCGATTTTCCTAATACCAGACGTTGTGTGTTCCCTTCACGACGATCCATATCAGAGATGGTCAATATGACCGGCTAGGCTAGCACTATAAAAACAGATGTCATCAAAGTAAACAACAAAAAACTTTTTGTTCAAATTCCTCAAAACATGATTCATCAACCTCATAAAGTGCTTAGGGCATTTGATAGCTCATATGGCATGACCATCCACTTACACAGGTTATGTTAGGTCTTAAAAGCAATTTTCCATTCATCCTCGTGCCTCATTCGAATATAGTGGTAGCCTAACTTTAGGTCAATCTTACTAAATACTCTAGCACCACTCAGCTAGTCCAGCATGTCATCCAACCTTAAAATAGGGTACCTATATTTGATTGTGATTTTGCTCTTGGCTCTACTATCTACACACATTTACCAAGTACCATCCTTCTTCGATACAAGAAATATAAGCAATACATAACGGTTAAGACTCTCTCTTATATATCCTTTCTCTAGTAATTCATTGAGTTATCTTTGAAGCGTGGCAGCTTGTTTAGGATTCATCTAACAAGCTAGTTTGTTCAGTGAGGTAGCACCGGTTATTAAGTCAATGCAATGTTCTATGCCTTGGAAAGGGGGTAGCCCTCTAGTAACTGCTTTGGAAACAAGTTAGAATACTTATCCAACAGTTCATTGACTTTTGGTGGTAACTCAACTTGCTCCTTTAACTCTAATAGTTGCTTGACCAATAGAAAGGTTTGGATGTCAACTTTAAAAGCTTTTCAAAGCTAGGCTTTACTTAGAATCAAAGCCTTCTTAGATCTTTGAGCAAGTTTAGCTTGTAGCTTGCTAACTTGGGTTAACGTCATAAGGTTTAAGGTAATCTTCTTACCATCCTTCTCAAACACATACATATTTCTAAAACCATTATGAATAACCCTACTATCAAAACGCTAAGGTTTGCCTAGAAACACATGAGACATACGCATGGGCAATATGTCACACAAAATTTCATTGGAATAATTTCTAATAAAAATTAGCAATAATACTTACTAAGTGATATGTAATGCTCCCTTCTCATTCAACTAATGCAATTTATAAGGCCTTAGATGTAAAATTGTCAACAACTTGAGCTTTTTAATTAGGTCAGCAAATACTACATTATTGCAACTTCCATTATCCACTATGAGTGTGCATACTTGCTCATTTACCTTGCATGTGATGTAGAATTGATTCTCTCCTTGCTCCTGCTCATTAAAGGGAGTTCCATATTCATTACACATCGGATAACCAAAGTTAGTTTGTCAAGATATTTAGCAAACACATCCTCTTCTACAAGCTCATTTTCATGGGTGGTATTCGTCCCAGGAGCACCCTCTTCCTTAGGCTCTTCATTAGTGCTATCCACATTGAGCTTTAGGACATCTACTTTGATAATCATAATTCTTCTATTTAAACATTGAGTGGTTATGTGTCCAAACCCTTGATACTTAAAACATTTGATCTAGCTCATCTTCCTCCCAAATCCTTAACCTCTTTTATAAGTTCTATTAGGCTACTCTAAGTTGACAATGTGACCCTTCTATTCAGCTACAACTTCAATTCTTCAACTAGAGTCAATACCTTAGGCAACTTGGCTATTGCTTTAGGTAAGTGGGTTATATGGGCCTAATTAGCTCATTTAAGGTCGCTTGACTTGTTCCTACTTTTCCTCTCCACTCACTGGGCAATTTCAATGGCCTCATCTAAGGTGGTGATGTATTGTAGCTCCATTACGTCTCAAATATCGTATCTTAACCTAGTAAGGAATCTAGACACTATTTAGGCTAACAGCTCATTTACTTCACATCAAATCATAAGCATTTGGAATTCCTAAGCAAATTCATCAATAGTTTAGCTTCCTTGTCTCAGCTCTTGAAGCCGACCAAAAGTATCTTGCAAATAAGTATCCAATACAAATATGTTTTTAAGTATCCTCTTTATCTCAGGCCAAGTGCTTACTTCCCTATAGCCTTCACATCTCCTTATAATTTGGAAGTTCTTCTACCACATTGTGACATAACTTGAGAATTCTAGAGCAACAGTCCTCACTTTCTCATAGTCTTCATACTAGTAATAATAAAAAACATGTTCAACCTTCTCCTCCCAATCCAAATAGTCATCTACATCCCTAAAACCATTAAAGCTTGGAATTTGAAGCTTCATATGGTTGGCAGCTTGGGGTGCTTAAGCTTGCCCCTCTTCCTTAATGTATTCTTCTTCTACTTCACTTAAGTTGATTCTCCTCTACACTCGCTCCCTTGCTCTTCCACCTCGATCTTATTAAGCTAAGATTTGTTCTCTCACAAGTCAAGTAACTTGAGGAGTGTTCTACATGACCTCAACAGGTAGAAAGGCCAATGCACGAACAACTTTTGTCAGATTGGCTATAAGGTTAGCCATCTCATCAATCCATTCATAGGTACTTCTAGGGGTGTTTTAGGGTTGTTGTCCATTGTGGATAACACTGTTATTATCATCTATAATACTAGCGTTGACCCTTGAATCCATTATTCTCTCAACTAATCTTAGGGGCAAACTCAGAATCTAAGAAATAGTAGACTTTGTCTTGTAAGCCAAACAACTCATACATATACTTCTACATACAAAAGTTCAAACTACTTGTGAACACAACAACTACTTTGAAGAACAATATAATCTAGTTGAAAATTGCTCTGTTTTTTTTTTTTTTAAGGTTTGAAACAAGTCAAAGAAAAGTGCTTTAAAACAAAGGTCTAATAGTAATAGTAAAACTTCAAAACTGCTTCCCAAAACACTTAAACTAATCCCTCTTATAGTCATAACACACTTGATAGTAGTACTACTTATTATACAATAACAATCACAACTAAATAGTAACTTACCCAAACAAACATTTGCTTTGATACTAAGATGATACGATCCACACTAAGAATTGATGAGGGTAACTGTATTAAGGTAGGCTTAAGCTTATAGAAGGATCGAAAATAAGGATAGAAATGCATAAGGACAAAGAAATGAACAAGCAAACCTTAATCTGCTTGAAGGATATTACGTACCAAGGAATTATTGAGGACTCACAAAGTGAACTCGATATGATACATGAGTTACCTCAATGAGGGTACTCATTACCTAACTTTGCTTAAGAGATAGGATAACAGTGAAGTAAGTAAGCAAGCAAGCAAAATAGAGAGCAAAGCTCGTGAAAGATTCTATATTGATGATATCTAATGATGTTACAGTTACATTTACAATGGATATTTATACTTGAAATATTATGGCAACTGCTACAAATGGAAAAGACTAAAAAGGGTAATGTAAAAAATAAGTGTGATATAAGGAATGTTTGAAGGGTATAAATGAAAAATCAACAAAAGCAAGCATTCTGTATGGAAGATTCTATCACAAGGGATGATTGGATACATAGCGAAAGGGCAGTGATTGTGTTTCTGCTAAAATAGACAATTTGTATGGCTAGCTTAGTTGTTGTCAAGTAAGGATGCCGATCTATGTTGACAATTCAGCATTGTCGAGCTGAGTAGGTAACTCTTCCAAGGTGAATTTAGCTTGTACATACTTGATATAGCTTAGATTCAAGTCAATTGGGTAGATGGTTGGATGAGTTGAGTTGTTGTTCAAGTATAGCTTTGGTTAGTAACTAGAGATTATTGATAAGTGCAAGAGGGTTTGGCTTAGATAGGGCATTAGGTTGGCAGACTGTAGTAACTTGGACTCTTCAACTGTAAGACATAAAGAAAGAACTTGCCTTGCCATGCTTTGTAGTTCTCAGGCTCAAGGTTCAATGGCTTAAGTCCTATCAAGGTTTTGAGCATATAAAGTTGCATTACTCAATCAATTTTAGCCACTTCATGTAGTTTCATCTAGGCTCAATGTAGCAGCTTCTTGTTTCCTTAGGTTATTACACTTTGCATCCAGATACTTAAAGAGTGTTGATTAATTGGATAAGATTTATATTAAGTTAGAATATCAGTATCGATGCATGTAACGTACATAAGTATAGTATTCATTCCTTACATAGATTTCTAAACTTAGTAATTCTTAATATAAGATTGAGTAGCTTATTATGCATTGTGTTTGTTATACTTGTGCTGTGTTATATTTTATCTTCTCTTACTTAGCTCATGGAGAGCCAAGGGGATATTTGTATATCCTTAGGCTAGAAGGAACTTGAATGGGCACTACCATCAACTAGGGAAAGCCTTTTGATAGCATGTATGATGAAGGCACCTACTTTTGAGAAGAGATTTGCTGTGCTTTGGCTAAAATCCTAGGAAGGGTCTATACGTATATGGAAAAAAATAGTATATTTTATATTTAAATACATTTGGGATTGTACATATATGATGTAAATAGTTGTAAAGTTAAACTCTATTATAATACTCTTTTATTATAAATAGTACTTTAGTTGAATATAAGCGGGTTAGTGATTGTGATGTATTTTGAGTATTGATAGGATGTAATGGTTTTCAGGTTGGGGTGCTTAAACATGAAATTATCTTAGATGACATTTAAGTCATTTCTCAACTTCTCCTTTGAATGTACGAAGTGTAATTGTAGTTATGGTTGTGGTTTTGGTTTTTGTAGTCATTTTAGGTTTTGCTTTGTTATTAAACCACCATTTTTCAAGCATGAAAGCATAACACTCTAGTCAATACACTCCATAAGTATACATCTTTTTATGTTTTAATAATAGAAGTAAAATAATTGTTCTTCGTAGCTTCTCGATTACTTCATTAATTTGCACAACAACACGAAAAGAATGTCTTCAAAATTTATACTACAACCAATTAAAACATATTGGTATTACTTTATTAAATATGTTATTATTTGGATGCACATTGTCATATTTTTAGATTTATACTTTGACTAAAGGATATATCAAACACTTCATCATTTACAAATTGAATCAATTTAAGAACTTATAAAATTAATTGATATGGAATTTGAAGGCAAGCTATATGCCTACACAATAAAATGAAGCTCATCTTACAAGATATCAATTGAATAAACACGATTTAAGAAAAAAATGGACATAAAAGCACATCTTTTTAGAATCTACAAAACATATCAATAATTATTTTTATATTTAATTTGATTATGTTGTTATATGTAATTATTGTAGATGCATTGTGAGTATGAGTTCACTAGTTCTTTTAATTCACTTAATTATCTTTGTCGATAGAAATATACTAACTTCTAATAATGTTAAACAAATAATATATGACCTATTCAAATGTCTAATTCGAAATAAAGCACATTAAATATAGATTAAATATATTCCAAACATAAAAAAAAATACTAAACAAGCAATGCAATCATCAATTATTGACTTTTTAATTTAGATAAAAATATGAAAACATACTTTGAATTAAAAAAATAAAAAAACCTTAAATGAATTTCATAGATTTTCATTTAATCATTTAAAATGTATAATAATAATAAAGAAAAGTGTCAAATGAAAACCTTTGGTTAGAAGAGAGCTTTTCACTCTATGTAGCAACCTAAGGTAAAGTAGAAATCTAAAGAAAATTGTAGAAAGGAAAAAAAAATCAAAAGAAATAGAAACTTGTACTTTTATTTGAATATAAAAAATAGAAACGGAATGAATTAAATGAAAATATGTTCATTAAATTGACTAAATTAGCTTTATCTTATTACAACTTATCAAAGGAAATAAAATTTTTTAGGACATGATAACTCTAATTTTAAACATATTTTATATGATGATTTTATGGCATTTCCCTTACATTTTTGGTTTTCTTTAAAGAAATTGATACTTAATTGAGTAAAATGTTGATTTCAGGGTTGAAACGCGTTCTAGGCTCGAAAACGAAGAAAAGGAATCAAGTTTCACTCAATTCCGAGTTCAAACGAAGAAGTTATGAAATTTTGAAGTTGTACAGAAATTTTACCTTTGTGCAAAAAGTTACACGACCTGAGGACACGGCCATGTCCCAGGCCGTGTTTGGTGACGAAAATAAAATCCGTGTAATACACATATATAAGGAGATCTTAGGGTTCAAAAGAGGGAGAGACATTACAGAAACGGAGATACAAGAGAAGAGAAGAGACTTGAGGAGAACATCAAGAAGCGATAACGACATCGATTTCAAGATTAGAGATTGTTCATCAAATCAAGAGGGGTTTTCATGCTTTATTTTATATTTTTGATGGAACTCGTTTTTAGATTCGTTATGATAGCTTAGAATTCAAGTATTTAGGATTATGGAATCTAGGGTTTCATGTAACCCTTGGATTGAATTATAATTTCAAGAAAGTTTCTATCTTTTCTTGATTCAATTATGTCGTTTAGTTATGGATTGATAATTCTAGAGTATCAATATATGATATTATGCATGTTGATTGAGAAATTGCATGTGTAATTAGATCTTAACATAATTGAAGAGAATTACATGTATACTTAGAGATAAGATACATGATTCTTTCGGAAAAGTTGACTGTTTGTGTGGGAATTCATTAAACATTAATGCAATTCTAAGTTATATTACTAAGTGAAGAGATTCCGGTAAATAATTTAGGATTAGGGTTAATATGCTTGAGAAAAATATTAGCTTTAATTGTGAATCCCTCCGGTCAAGAATCATAGAAACTGAATTGAATACATTTTAAAAAGTTTACATGTTAAACACTAGGGGAAATAATTCCTAAATACATCATTGTATACTTGAAATCATTAGTAGTTTATTGCTTTCTAAATTGCTTAGTTAAGTCTCATAATTAGTTTAGTTTATTAATTTCAGTATTTTTAATTCATTCAACTCGACATAATTTTTCGGTTAAATAATAAAGCTAAAGTTAATATTAGTACTCAAAATCTCTGAGGGATCGACTCGGACTCATATCCGACTATATTAAAATTGATAGGTGCGCTTGCCTCGTATCAAGGTTTTGGCGCCGTTGCCGGGGATTTTTGATATTAAGAACGCTAGTTGCTTTATTACTTTAATCAATTTTCTTTTCTTTATTTTCTTTTGTTTTCATTGTTTATTTCTATTATCTAGAGCTGCAATTGATTTTTTTTATTCTTGCCTTTGTAGTGCATGACCCGCAGTAATCCGGAAGATTTGGTAGAACTCAATCCTGAAATTGAGAGAACTGCCCTTCAAAATTTGAGATCGCGACCTAGACAAGTTATGGCGACCATAGACGACGAGTCAATCGTTGAGATCAAGGAAGAAGGTAAAGAGGCCAACACTCAATTCATTGAGCAAGAAGATCCACCACACATGGCTAACAACGGGAATGAAGCAAATCGGACCATGTCCGATTATTCAAGGCCTACACTTATTGGAGCTGACTCCAGTATTGCAAGGCCAACTGTCGCGGCTAATAACTTCCAAATTGCACCTAACATCATACAAATGGTGCAACAATATGTTCAGTTTGACGGTCTCCAAGACGAAGATCCCAATGCTCACATCTCTAGTTTTCTAGAGATTTGTGATACGTTCAAAATCAATGGAGCCACGAATGATGCCATTCGATTGCGACTATTTCCTTTCTCCTTGAGGGGAAGAGCAAAACAGTGGTTGAACTCCCTATCAAGAAATTCAATCTCAACTTGGAATGAATTGGTAGAGAAATTTTTGGAAAAGTATTTCCCACCTGTAAAGACAGCGAAACTTCGGAATGATATTTCGTGTTTTGCTCAATTGGAAGCAGAGACGCTTTATGACACTTGGGAGCGGTTCAAGGACTTGCTCAGGAGGTGTCCACATCATGGCCTCCCACTATGGATGCAGATTCAGACCTTCTACAATGGTCTCAATCTATCCACTAGACAGATGATTGATGCATCCGCAGGAGGTACTTTGAATACTAAGACACTTGAGCAAGCTCAGAATTTAATTGAAGGAATAGCGATGAACAACTATCAGTGGGAAAGCACTAGAGCCAAGCAAAAGGCCATGGGAGTTTATGATGTGGACATGACCACTGCTTTAGTAGCCAAGGTGGACTTATTGAGTAAAAAGATTGATGCACTCTCAGTTGGCCCTCAACAAGTGCAATCGGATGTAAGTGATTTTGGTATGCAGGGGTATGGAACACAAGAACAACTGGAACAGGTGGATTATCTAGGAAATCCACCTAAGCAACAAAATAACCCCTATAGCAACACTTACAATCCAGGATGGAGGAATCACCCCAATTTCTCATGGGGAAACCAAAACCAAAACCAAGGCCAGCAGAAGACCAACTTTGGCCCACCTGGGTTTCAACGACCATTCCCACCTCCTCTCCCTCAAGAAAAGAAGCCCAGTGTGGAAGAACTTCTCACAAAATACATTCAAGGCAATGAGGCTCGCTTATCCAACATTGAATCCTCGTTGAGAAATCAAGAGGCTTCAAATCGTAATCTCGAGAACCAAATTGGTCAACTTGCGAAGCTAATCTCTGAAAGACCGCAGGGATCACTACCGGGAAATACAGAACCCAATCCAAAGGAACATGTTAAGGCAGTGACACTTCGGAATGGGAAGGAGTTGCAGGCTGAAAGGAAGGTTAGCGAAGAGACTAGCAAGAGCAAGGAGGGGACGAAAGCAACAAAAGATGTAGAATCATCAAAGGTGAAAGAATATCAACCACCAATCCCATATCCCCAAAGACTCGAGAAAGATCGCAATGACAAACAATTCAGTAAGTTCCTTGACCTCTTTAAACAACTGCATATTAACTTACCTCTTGTTGATGCCTTGTCACAGATGCCAAAGTACGCTAAGTTCTTGAAAGATTTGCTATCCAACAAGAGGAAGCTTGAGGAGCTTTCTACAGTCATCTTAGATGAAAAGTGTTCAGCGATTGTGCAAAACAAGTTGCCCAAAAAGCTAAAAGACCCAGGAAGTTTTACCATTCCTTGTCATATTGGTGATCTGTTAATTGACAAAGCATTAGCTGATTTGGGTGCTAGCATCAATTTAATGCCTTACAAATTTTTCAAGAAACTAGGATTAGGGGAACCTAAGCCCACACGCATGAGTTTGCAATTAGCTGATAGATCTGTGAAGTATCCTAGAGGCATATTTGAGGATGTATTAGTCCGGGTGGGTAAATTCATTTTTCCAGTTGATTTTGTGATACTGGATATGGATGACGATTTTGAGTTACCCCTTATCCTAGGAAGACCATTCTTAGCTACCGCCAGGGCTATCATTGATGTTAGTGGTGGCAAGCTCATTCTTCGAGTAGGAGATGAAGAGATCACGTTTAAAATTTCTGAGGCTATGAAAAAATCTATCGATCAGGATGATACTTGCTACCTTCTTGATGTTACTGACACTTTTGTTTCGAGTTATATGCAGGAAGTTCTTCTTAAAGATCCGTTAGAGAGTTGCTTGCAATTAGGCATGGAGACGGCTTCGGAAAATCCTGTCAAATTTGAGGTGACAGCCCAACTGGAGGCAAATAAACCCATCTCTATTGAGATAGGGTTTGAAGAGATTGAAAAGAGGAAGGAAGCACAGTTAAAACCTTCGATTGAGGAACCACCAGTAGTGGAGCTAAAACAATTACCTGACTATTTGGAATATGCCTTCTTAGAGAAGGACTCCAAATTACCGGTAATTATAGCATCCGATTTGGAAAAAGAACAGAAAGAAAGGTTGCTGAAAGTACTCAAGGAGCATAAGAGGGCCATTGCTTGGAAAATATCCGATATTCGAGGTATCAATCCCTCCTTTTGTACTCATAAGATTTTAATGGAAGAAAATTATAAGCCGGTTGTGCAGCCCCAGAGACGTTTGAATCCAAATATGAAAGAGGTAGTCAAAAAGGAAGTTATCAAACTCCTCGATGCAGGTATGATATATCCTATCTCTGATAGTTCATGGATAAGTCCAGTGCAAGTTGTTCCAAAAAAAAGTAGGATGATAGTAGTCCCTAACGAAAAAAATGAATTGATTCCGATGAGAACGGTAACGGGTTGGCGTGTATGTATCGATTATCGAAAGTTAAACGATGCTACACGAAAAGACCATTTCCCCTTACCTTTTATTGATCAAATGATAGAACGATTAGCTGGACATATGTTTTATTGTTTTCTGGATGGCTTATCTGGTTATTTTCAGATACCTATTGCACCGGAAGATCAAGAAAAGACCACTTTCACTTGCCCTTATGGCACTTTTGCTTATCGCAGAATGCCTTTTGGTCTTTGCAATGCACCGGCTACATTCCAGCGATGCATGTTAGCTATTTTTGATGATTTGATTGAGGACATAATGGAGGTATTTATGGATGATTTTTCAGTTTTTGGCAACTCATTTGACCTTTGTTTGAATAATTTGGATAGGGTACTTACTCAATGTGAAGAGACCAACCTTGTCCTCAACTGGGAAAAGTGCCACTTCATGGTTCAAGAAGGTATCGTGCTAGGCCATAAAATCTCGTATCGAGGAATTGAGGTGGATACTGCCAAAGTGGATGCGATTGCAAGACTCCCATCTCCGACTTCGGTCAGGGCCATAAGAAGTTTCTTAGGACACGCAGGTTTTTATAGGCGATTCATCAAGGATTTCTCGAAAATTGCCCGCCCTTTGACTAAGTTATTAGAGAAGGATGTGCCTTATGTTTTCTCTCAGGAATGTTTGAAAGCTTTCAATATCCTTAAAGAGAAACTTACCAATGCTCCAATCATGGTAGTACCTGATTGGGCACTCCCCTTTGAGCTTATGTGTGATGCAAGTGATCACGCAGTCGGGGCAGTGCTGGGGCAAAGGCGAGACAAGCACTTTCAACCAATTCACTATGCTAGCAAAACTCTTACGAATGCTCAGGAGAACTACACTACTACAGAAAAAGAGTTGCTAGCCGTTGTTTTTGCCTTTGATAAATTTCGCTCTTATTTGCTTCTATCTAAGGTAATTGTTTATACTGATCATTCTGCCCTTAGGTACTTGTTAGCAAAGCTGGATGCAAAACCAAGATTGATTAGGTGGATCTTGTTGCTGCAAGAGTTTGATGTGGAGATCAAAGATAAAAAAGGTGCTGAGAATTTAGCAGCAGATCACCTGTCCCGATTGGAGAACCCAAACTTGGAATTGCTCGACGAGAACGAGATCAAGGATGAATTCCCTGAGGAGCGACTCTACGCCATCGCCCAGGTAAGTGATATGGAAATTCCTTGGTTTGCAGATATTGCTAATTTTTTAGCTGCTAGGATCATACCGAAGGGACTTCAACACCAGCAAAAGAAGAAATTCTTTTCTGATGTGAAACATTATTTTTGGGATGATCCTTACCTGTTTAAAGTATGTACAGATCATGTCATTCGAAGGTGTGTACCACACCTCGAAGGTTGGCGAATTTTGAGCCACTGTCATTCGGGGCCCACGGGTGGGCATCATAGCGCCAATAGGACAGCTCATAAGGTCCTAGAGGCAGGATTTTATTGGCTTACCCTATTTAAAGATGCCCAGAGATATATCGAGAGTTGTGATCGTTGCCAACGAGTAAAAAATATATCTCGTAGGGATGAAATGCCACAAAACCCCATCATCGAGGTTGAGGTATTTGATGTGTGGGGAATCGATTTCATGGGTCCTTTTCCGAACTCAAATGGAAACAAATATATCTTAGTAGCCATTGACTATGTCTCTAAGTGGGTGGAAGCTAAAGCCTTACCTACTAATGATGCTAGGGTAGTAAAAAAATTTTTGAAAGGCCTATTTTCTCAATTTGGCACCCCTAGAACAATTATAAGTGATAGGGGAACACACTTTTACAATGCTCAACTCGATCAAGTATTGAAACGCTATGGCGTTACACATAGGATAGCCACCCCGTACTACCCCCAAAGTAGTGGCCAAGTGGAAGTTGCCAATCGTGATCTTAAGCGAATTCTTGAAAAAACTGTAGAGTATCATAGGAAAGATTGGTTAGAAAAGTTGGATGATGCTCTATGGGCATATAGAACCGCCTACAAAACACCACTCGGCACCACACCCTACCGACTTGTATATGGCAAAGCTTGTCATTTACCGGTCGAGATAGAGCATAAGGCTTATTGGGTGATTAAGTGTACTAATGTTGATTTTGAGCGTGCAGGTTCTCACCGGAAACTTCAATTGAACGAGCTTGAGGAATGGCGAGCGAATGCATATGAGAACTCCAAGTTATACAAAGAAAGGGCCAAAAAGTATCATGATCAGCGTATTAAACAAGGTCGACAATTTAAAGAAGGTGATCATGTCCTTTTGTACAATTCTCGCCTGCGTTTATTCCCAGGTAAGTTAAAATCCAGGTGGTCTGGACCATTTACAATTACACGAGTCTTCCCGTATGGGACTGTTGAAGTTACACACCCGGAGAAGGGCACATTTAAGGTAAATGGACAACGGTTGAAACTATACTTGAGTGGAAACTTGGAGCATGTTGGCCGGGAGGAGTTTTATCTCCATCCGACAGAACTAACGTAAGAAGACGTATCCCGTCGAGCTATCGACGTTAACTAAAGCGCTTCTTGGGAGGCAACCCATGTCTAATTCTGCTTATGTTTTAGTTCTTTAATTTTTCTTCATTTTATTTTCCATTTTATCTAACTTTGCTTTGCTTCGTATATTTTCTTTCAATTTTTCGTCATAGTCTTTTCCTTTTTCGTTTTAATTTTTCCTTTTCTTTATAGTTATATTATTTCTATGTTTCTTTTTCCTGAAAAAAAAAAAAAATCGTCCACAGAAAGTTATACGGGCGAGGGACACGGTCGTGTCCCCAGCCCGTGTCCACCCAGACTTTGATTTTTCACCCGTGCACAGAAAGTTACACGGGCGAGGGACACAGTCGTGTCCCTAGCCCGTGTGCGCCCAGCATTTTTCACCCGTGCACAGAAAGTTACACGGGCGAGGGACACGGTCGTGTCCCCAGCCCGTGCCCGCCCAGAATTCTCGCCAGTGAACAGTAAGTTACACGGGCGTGGGACACGATTGTGTCCCAGCCCGTGTCCGACCAGGTACACACGACACGCACAGAATGTTACACGGGCGTGGGACACGGTCGTGTC
Organism: Lumnitzera littorea; assembly: GCA_024138015.1. Taxonomy (NCBI): domain Eukaryota; kingdom Viridiplantae; phylum Streptophyta; class Magnoliopsida; order Myrtales; family Combretaceae; genus Lumnitzera; species Lumnitzera littorea. The sequence goes on along the minus strand of JAMXBB010000006.1, from coordinate 79,151,250 downwards.
CCAGCCCGTGTCGCCTCAAATAACACGGTTTTCACACACAACCGGTTTATTTAAATTCCACACTCTCTCACACTCTCACAATCACACATATCCCTCTTACATTTGCTCTCATTCTCCCTCTTCTCTCCATAATTCCGACTTTCTACCCTTTAATCCAAGTAAGTTTTTATCCTTAATTCTCCTTTCTCTTCCTTATATTGCAGCAATGGGATTATGTGTTCTGCCTCTTATGCCTATCATTTTTGCCCTGCTGCTATCTTTTGATTTTTCATCCATGACTATGCATCATTACTTTTAATTCTTGATCTTATATGTTATCATGCTTCCTCATCTAATTCAATTTCATTATTGCTTATCTTATATAGATCATGACTATGCATCATTTGTTAATTTCCTGTCATTCTCCATTCATACTTGTTAGGGTTAGCAATGGGCAATCATAATTCTGGGACATTTCGCGTCTCTTATATGTATAGACGCTTGTATTTCCTTATTAATTAGGGTGTAGTAGAATTCGATGGAAGTATTTTCCACTCATTTCTTTTCCACCACCTCGTTTTCCTGCTGCACTCTATATGTTCGATGAAATGCCCCAATGAGCATTCCTTTCAAAATCTCACCCATTGTTATTACTATTTTTCTGTTTGCTTCAAACTATGTGCAATATGATCTCTGTGTTTGATTTGGCTTGTTGTCTCTTTTCAGGTTTTCCAATGGCTAATCGATCTAAGCTTTCCGTTCGCCGGAAATCCAAATTTGCAGCATCCTCTTCGTCACAAGCTGGCGCAATTGTTGAGCCACTGGCGACTCTTCCTCCTATGGAGCACCCAATGCTCCAATTTAAGGAGGACTATCAAGCCCAACGTTACCAATTGCTTCAGTCTAAGCCTTTTAGCGAGACCCTTCGGTTGGATTGGGATGTTCTCGCTCAACTAGAGCTCACCACCGAGATGAAGGCGCTCTTAGATGGTACCGTTTGGGAGCGCCTATTATCCTTTGAAGCTCCAGTTTATAAAGAGCTGACCCTGGAATTTCTGTGCACTTATAAGCTAGATAAAAACAGTGCTACTCGCATGGGTCCAAACCGCCAATTACACTTTACCTTGAGTGGCCATCCATTCCACATGTCCATCACTCAATTGGGCCGCTATCTTGGTTTATATGCAGACAGATACACTCGGACGGAAGAATTCCAAAGTCTCTCGTGTCGGTTTCCTCGAAGCGTTACGGCAGGGTCATTTTGGAATGAGATCACGGTTGGCGATGCTTATGATCCCGCCAGGAGTAAGGCCTCTTAATTAGTTAGGCCTGAATACCGAGTTCTTCATTGGCTTTTCTCCCATACATTGACTGGTAGAGGCCTTAGCACCGGGGTGGTGTCTAACAAAGATTGCCTCTATCTTTACAGTGTTATCCATAAGCACCCCATCAATCTAGCCATTGAAATAGCTGAACTCTTCAACCATCAAGCCACCACTACTCGGAAGAAAGGGCATATTTGCTGTGGCCCTTATATTACATTACTGGTGCAGGCTATGAGAACTAAGGTTGTTACTTGGCCCTCACTGACTTTCATTAGCCAAGTCACTCCTATGCGCCTCAATTCCTTCCGCCTCATGAACCTCCTACCATCAAGAAGTCAAGGTCGACGCTCTTGCAGCAGCACATCTCGGGGCCAAACGTCTTCAGCCAGCTTAGACGATAAATTTGATTTGTTGCTGTCTGAGGTTCGTTATATACGAGAGAGTATAGATAAACTTCATCTCCGACAGGACAGAATGGAAGAATTTCTCAAAATGAAAGCGTCGGCTACTACTGAAGAGGCGAGTGAGGAAAAGGATGAAGAAGATGAGAGTAGTGAGGAAGAGGCTGATGAGGAGGGTGAAGACGAGGAGGCTGGCGAAAGTGAGGAGGATGAGGAGGATGATGAGGATGATGAGGATGATGAGGAGGGTGATGACGATGATGATGCTACTATGGCTGAGGCATCATCTGATGAGGAGGCTGAGGAGACGGATTCTGATCACTCTTCTTAGTGTCACATTTTTTGTGTTTTCTTTTATTGATCAAGACTTGTGAACTTCGTTATTTATAATGATGCTGCTTCTTCGTTTTGCACTTCTTTTCGACTGCCAGGGAAGTATTAGTTTCTTTTCAATACATATATTTCCTTTTTCCCTCTGCTGATTTTTATTGTTTCATATCTTGATGTTGTGCTTTCTTAGTGGTACATTGGGGACAATGTACATTTTTAAGTGTGGGGAAGGGATATATATGATTTTATTACTGTTTAGGAAACCAATTATTCATATTTGACCCAATTACTTTTTAAGTTAACTTACAATAGGTGATTAACTGGTATTGAGCCAAATCAACTATGTCATGTTGATCATTATTGACCTTATGATACTTTACTAGAATTGATTAGTCAAATTTTTGGAAGGCAATGTTACGAGTTATTTAGCTTAGGAATTTAAGACTTGAGATTAGAGCAACATCACTAGTTGAGAGTTAGTCATGGTTATTTTTAAATTTACTTTTGTGTATACCTTTTTCTTAGAAATTTTTAAGAGCCCTATAATTTTTAGCAAACAAACAAATGAAATTCTTCTTTTGAGAAACCCCTGAAAAATCATAATGATTGGAGGTCAAAAGTAATAACAAGTGTATGAATAGAAAAATTGGTAAGGATTCGTCTTGGTCCGTCAGAAGAGCGAGATTGAGCCCCAATGCCAATTCTAATGAAAAAATTGATATGGATCGGCCTTGGTCTGTCAGAAGAGCAAGGTTCTTTCCCGCTATTAATATAAGAAATAAGTTGGTATGGATCGGTCTTGGTCCCTCAAAAGAGCGAGATTCTTTCCCGCTACCAACACAATTGTGCTTAAATTAGGTAAATTCAAAAGACCTCTCAACAAAAGCATGAACTAGGGGGATGATCAGAGGAAGAGTGGATGTAAAATGTGTTTGTTTTAGATTATGGTGTTTGGTGAGATGGAAGAGAGAATTGTATACATTTTAGTCAAATGGATAAAATTTTTATGACTCTTTCTCAGTTGGCGAGATGTTAAATCTAATTTTTAGTTTAAGAATCCTTGGTTAAATGGTTTGGGGAAACATTGATTTTCATAAATTAACTAGTGAATTCTAGTATTAAGTATTGTTGGAGCATTTGAATATGGTCAAATGAAATTGGTTGACTTTATTATTGCAAGTTAGTTGAGAATGATTTTCTTACCTTTCTTTGGGTCAAATGTATTTGTTTACAGGTTTCTTAAACAATGATAAATTTTGTTTAGTGTTTCTTGTCCTGAAAGTTTTGTTTTGATTTATTTGCTTGAGGACAAGCAAATGCTTAAGTGTGGGGAAATTTGATAACTCTAATTTTAAACATATTTTATATGGTGATTTTATGGCATTTCCCTTACATTTTTGGTTTTCTTTAAAGAAATTGATACTTAATTGAGTAAAATGTTGATTTCAGGGTTGAAACGCGTTCTAGGCTCGAAAACGAAGAAAAGGAATCAAGTTTCACTCAATTCCGAGTTCAAACGAAGAAGTTATGAAATTTTGAAGTTGTACAGAAATTTTACCTTTGTGCAGAAAGTTACACGACCTGAGGACACGGCCATGTCCCAGGCCGTGTTTGGTGACGAAAATAAAATCCGTGTAATACACATATATAAGGAGATCTTAGGGTTCAAAAGAGGGAGAGACATTACAGAAACGGAGATACAAGAGAAGAGAAGAGACTTGAGGAGAACATCAAGAAGCGATAACGACATCGATTTCAAGATTAGAGATTGTTCATCAAATCAAGAGGGGTTTTCATGCTTTATTTTATATTTTTGATGGAACTCGTTTTTAGATTCGTTATGATAGCTTAGAATTCAAGTATTTAGGATTATGGAATCTAGGGTTTCATGTAACCCTTGGATTGAATTATAATTTCAAGAAAGT
>JAMXBB010000006.1:79130123-79146790 GCA_024138015.1 Lumnitzera littorea | reverse complement strand
TTGCCCATGTGTTTCAATTTCAAGTAACAAGTGTTAATAATTTAAAGGTCAAAGGACAAATTCAATAAATGAGGAGATTAGGCAAGATTTTATTTATTTCTTTTTCTTTTGTTTTAAATTGTTGGTTACTGTTTGCTTCACGTCTAGAAACATAAAAACCGAAAAAGAAAAACAAAGCAAATAACACACACAAACTTAGCAATAACTAAGAGGAAGAAGAAGAAGAAAATAAGAGAATTTCAATCAATTAATTTACTAAAGAATTTAGGTAGGTATATTTATTTATTTTAGTACATATATATATATATATATTCCATAACATGTAAATGTATATTGGGTATTTTTTTTAAATTACATATATGTATGTATAGGAGTGTATGTGTATATTATACACAGTAAATTTATTATATAGTATGTACATATATGTGTATATAATATATATATTATGTATTTCCTTATGTATATATATATGTATACGTGACTATGTTTATCTATATGCATATGTACATAGTATTCTTTTTATGCTATACTATGTACGCTTAAATGGGTATATATATATATATATATATATGTATATGTACATAGTATTTATTTCTAATATATGTTGTGTAAATGTAAATATACGTATATGATATATACACATGTAGTATGTATTTTTGTGTCTATGTACATATGTATGTATTTAGTATTTTCTTTATGTATATATATATGTATAGGCATAGATATACATGTATGTCTATTCCAAGTCGCTAAATTAGGTAATCCGTTGTTCGCGGAGTTAAGACTTTTCCAAAACTTCTTAGCAATCCTTAAAGGATAGATCTTTACGATTCTAAAACATGAAACCGAGTAATCCTTACTTTTAGGAGTTTTCATTATCCTTGGGTTAGGAAGTCTTGTTATTCTTGATCATGAAATCAAATAATCTATCTTATTAAGTACAAACATTATTCCAAAAGTTCTCATGAACCCTCAGAATATGGACCTTGGCTATTCTCAATTGTGGAGGCAAGTAATCCATCTTTTAGGTGCTTTGTTTATTCAACAAAAAACCTCGGTTATTCTAAAAAAAAAAACCTTTGGCTATTTAAGCATCGTCGTTATCTTTGAATTAGGAAATTTAGTTATCTTCAGCCACAAAATCAAGTAATTTATCTTTTTATGATCTAACTTTTTCTACAAGTTCTTTAGAATCCTTAAATTACAAACCTTAGCTATCTCGATCGTAAAACTAAGTTAAACTACTTATTGGGAACTTAGGTTATCTAATAGGAGCATTTGTTATTCTTGAAAGAAGATTAGGCTATTTAGCAGCCTTAGTTCTTTTTAGCTTAAGAGCTTTGGTTACTCTAAGTCGTGAAATCAAGTAATTCATTTTCCGTAGGGTTAAGAATTTTCCAAAACTTCTTAGTAATCTTTAGATGATGGATCTTCATGATTCTCAAACATGAAACAAAGTAATCCTTGTTTTTAGGAGTTTTCGTTATCCTTAGGTTAAGAACTCTAGTTATTCTTGATTGTGAAATTAAATAATTCATCTTTTGGGAACCAATGTTGTTCCAGAAGCTCTCATGAACCCTTCGAATATGGACCCTAGCTATTTTCAATGGTGAAGGCAAGTAATCCATCTTTTAAGAGCTTTGTTTGTTCAACAAGAAACCTTGATTATTCTCGAAAGAACCTCTAGCTATTTAAGGCCTTGGATAATTTTGGTTGCGAGAGGACTCGCATGTTTGTGCCCGAGGGGCCTTGGATGGTAGATGGTCTTAGTTTGGGAGCCACCAATTTGGATTAGAACTCTTTTCTTGACTAGGATAATAGTCGAGTGTTGCTTAGAGGGGTAGTGCCCCTAGGTAGCCTCATGCAAGTAAGCTGAGGTGCCCTATGTGGATAAGTACAGGGGATAATCGAAGTGTAGACGACGTAATTCTATACCTTCCATAGTTTCAGACTCTTATGGATGTGTTGCTTACATTCATCATGCTTGCATTCATTTTGTATGTAGATAACTTGTTTACATGTGTGATAATAATGTGTGATAACTTGCTTGAATGGTAGTGGTGAGGGATAAACTCACCGAGCTGTTTCATGCTCATTTCCCCTTAGTTTTCTTTGCAGGTTTACTTATGATGAGATTAGGATATGTCTCGAGTGCTGAGTGCGAGATGAAAATATGTGTACTAGTATTAGAAGTAGTTGAGTACTCTTTAGATGATACATAAACATCCTTTGTAGAAAATATTTATATGTTAAAACTTACTATAATTTAATTTTTCTTGTATATTTTTTTTATATGTTAGTATATCCTGTCTTATTATTTGGTAGGGAATACCCATTCTCTGTAGTTCTAAGAAACTGTGGGATATTGAACATCCATAGTTATTTATAATTATATATTATGTTATGTTACAACAAATTACTTACTTGAAAATCAGTAATCTTAGTGATTTATTATTTAAAGTTTTGTAATCTTTGACTTGCAAGGCAGTTTTCATATCATGGGTGTACACATGTTATGGAAATTTTAAGTAATCTTATTAGGCCCCTTTTAGGGTCCAGACAGTTCTCCTTACTTTAGGAACTTTGGTTATTCTAAGTCGTTAAATTAAGTAATCCGTCGTCCGTAGAGTTAGGATTTTTCCAAACCTTCTTACCAATCCTTAGATGACAGATCTTCATGATTCTCAAACATGAAACCAAGTAATCTTTGTTTTTAGGAGTTTTTGTTATCCTTGGGTTAGGTAGTCTTGTTATTCTTGATCGTGAAATGAAATAATCCATCTTATTTAGGAACAAATGTTGTTCCAAAAGTTCTCATGAACACTCAGAATACGAACCCTAGCTATTCTTAATTATGAAGGCAAGTATTCCCTCTTTTAGGAGCTTTGTTTGTTTAACAAGAAACCTCGGTTATACTCGAAAGAACCACTGGCTATTTAAGCATGGAAATTATCTTCGGATTAGGAAATTTAGTTATCCTCAGTCGCAAAATCAAGCAATTTATCTTTTTATGGTCTAATCTTTTTCGACAAGTTCCCTAGAATCCTTCAATTACGAACTTCGTCTATCTTGATTGTAAAACCAAGTTAACCTACATTTTAGGAACCTAGGGTATCTAACAAGAGCATTCGTTAATCTTGAATTGGCTTTGGCAATTTAGGAGCCTCAGTTCTCCTTAGTTTAGGAACTTTGGTTATTCCAAGTTGTTAAATCAAGTGATCCGTTGTTCTCAAAGTTATGATTTTTCCAAAACATCTTTGCAATCCTTAGATGACAAATCTTTATGACTCTTAAACATGAAACCAAGTAATCCTTGTTTTTAGGAGTTTTTGCTATCCTAAAATTGGAAGTCTTGTTATTCTCGATCGTGAAATCAAATGATCCATCTTATTAGAACAAACGTTGTTCAAGAAGTTGTCATGAACACCCAGAATACGGACCCTTGCTATTCTCATTTGTGAAGGTAAGTAATCCCTATTTTAGGAGCTTTGTTTATTCAACAACAAACTTCAATCATTCTGGAAAGAACCTCTGGTTATTTAAGCATCATCGTTATCTTTAAATTAGGAAATTTAGTTATCTTCAGTCATAAAGTTAAGGACTTTATCTTTTTATGATCTAATTTTTTTCCACAACATTCCTAGAATCCTTTAATTACGAACCTCGAATATCCTGATCGTAAACCCAGGTTAATGTAATGACCCTATAAGGGGCTTAGTAGTATTGTCTAAAATTTTCATATCACGTATGCACCATGATAAGAAAATCACCTTGCAAGTCAGAGATTGCAAAACTTTAAATAGTTATTTACTAGAGTCTTCAATTTTAGTTCATTGACTCATTATATAATATAAATAATTGTGGATATCTATTTTTCCACAATTCCTCAAAACCGTAGAGAATCGGTATCCCCTACCAAAATAGTGAAATAAGATAGACAATTCCAGAAAATTCTAAACCTACTAAAGATACTAAACTTAATTGAGATATTAGTCATTTTTCGGAGCATTCCAAATTAACTACACAAGCTTTTCATCATATTGATTCAATAGTAGCACTTTGCACTCGATTCCTATCCCATTCCCAACTATCGATCAACTTGCAAGGAAAAGAATTGTTGGGGTGTAAGCTTACGCTTAGTGAGATAAATACCCTCATCAATACGATATGGCAAAATTTATTAGATGTACAATCATATGAATGCATAAACAATCAGTATGCCAAACGACGCATGCAGTGGCATAGGAACTGCATACGACTCAGAATTTTGCCCCCTGTAGTCGGGGTTTGGAGATAATTGACCGACTTAAACCAAAATTTGGGTTCTAAACCTTAAGTTTTAATTCATTAGCACTATTGTGCTTAAGTAAAAACAAAACTATGTATATATATACATATATATACTTTAATTACCGAATAATAAATCATATTTTCAAAATCCCAAGTCTAGCGGTGTGGTGGCCTTTACAATCCACAAACACATGCCCTAAGCAGAAGCTACAAGACTCTGCCCCTTGTCGACGGTTGGCGTCTCCTGGTACTTAGTAAGCCCATTAACTTAGGATAGAGACTCAATAAAAATGATGACATAGCTAATGCCCAATCTTATAAGAGGCACGTCCTCCTATGAGTCCCTTCCCATCTTCTGCTTGAAGTGACAATCAGTGTTATTTGTATGTAATATAGAGAATGCATGATTCATTTTAATTTCTTAATTGTATAAGTGATTAACTCGATTTTCAAAGTAATCAGACAATTTCATTCTATACAATTTGCATGTATAAATTAGTACAAACAATTCCCATTATTATATATAATTAATAAGCCATTGCATTCATCCATAAATTTATACACATGCATTTCCCATATCCCACAAGCATTCAAATTTATATATATATGTTTAGGAGCATCTATTCTACAAGCAAAATCAAGTAAAAAGTTATCGAGAATTTACTTGCTCTACCATATGGTCAATCAAAGTAGTTTGGAGGCAAGTTGTCTCCGTACACGGTGTCCCCTGGTCATCGAAATAATATTTATAAGGGATTGAAATAAATTTAGGAAACTAAGTTAAATTCCCTTAAGTTATACTCTTAACTAGCTTTCTTAACTTTTCTCGGTTTTCACTTAAAAATTCAATTGCGTATAACTTTTTCGTTTTAAATCTGATTGTTATGATCTTATAGTCAATCTTCATCATTTTCGAGTTTACTTTAATGTGGTAAGGTTAGATTTTTGAAATAAGGAACACAAATATGTCCATGGGCCAAAACAGTAGCGATCCTCATGTTTTGGAGTGCTTTTGGGCCTTGTTTGGTAATTGGGCCTTTTGATAACTTGAGAAATCCTTTGGGCTTGGTCTTAAGATTTTATCCCAAGCTCAAAATACTCCCTGAGATTAGATTTATAACTTTGATTTATACTCCTAAGGCTAACAACCACTTCATGGGCTCTTTAGTGGGCTTAAGTTGTCAAATGAGCTTGTTTTTTGTTCAAACTAAAGTTAGTGACTTTGGTGGGCTTATGGAGCCTTAGGTGGATTTCTTGTGAGCTTCAAAACAACCTCTCTTAATATTTTAAAGTGCTAGTCAGAATTTTAATGAAGGCCCAACTTAGAGTTTTAGGCTTATTTTGAGAGTTTTAGGCTTAGTATACTTCCAATACTTGCTTTGGTTGATATTTTTACTTTGTTCACTTGGTTTTGTCATATTTTTAAGTGGCTTTTAGTTATGTTCCAGATCTGGTTGTGATGAATTCAAGGGGTTCTCACTTGGTTTTTCAACTTGTTTCATCATTTCCTTAAGTTTAAGGGTAATCTTAACTTAACTTCTCTTCCATGAGATGATTACTTAACTTATACTTTACATGAAAATAGTAGATCTCATACTTATCACAAATTTCATATCATAGTTCATATCTCATAAGGTTGGTTTCTTCATAGAAGCTTCATGCAATGGATTTTCCCTTACTTAAGGCTAGGTTTGAGCATCTTTAACTTAATAGAAATGGAAATAACATCTAAATGACTCACATGTACTCCGCGTCTAGCATGATGTCTCCTCATTCATGTACACATTTCATGATTTTCTTAACTTAAAATCTTCCATTCTAAGTGTTAAACATATATCTTTACATAACACCAACTTTGCATGCTCATATTTCAACTTTCATATAAAGGGGTTCACAAGCTTACTTCTTAAGGTGGTCTAGCTATTTTATCATCTTATGATCATGCCAATATCTTCATGAAAACATGGTCTCCTAACATGTAACAATAACCACTAACACAAAGAAATAACTTACTCGTCTTAAAAGTGTAAAAATGGTGGTTGTGCAACTAAGTACCCTCTTATGTTCCTTGTTTTTCCTCCTTCTTCTTGCAAGTTCTTTTGAAACTAAAGTCTTAATCTTTAAAGTAGAAATTTGAGGATATTTTAAAGTTCCTAAAAGTGGTTTTTGAAGTTAACAAATAGAGGGCACATAATAAAGCTTGGTGCCATGAGTATGGAAGCAAAAATAGTGGCCGCAATGTTGGCAATTTTGTGGGGTTGAATTTCTTCTTTTGATTTGTGTTTAAAGTAAGAGAAAAGAAAGTGAAAATGAGAGTGAAAGAGAGAGAGAGTGGCAGATTTTTGAATGGGAGAAGAAGTGTGTGTAAGAAGCTTTAATTGATTGTCTTTTAGTATGCACAAATGCTAACTTTTTAACAAGACTAGATGATGTAAGCATTAAGGGGGGAATAGAAGATGTGTGAGACATTTGAGTGATGGACAATGACAAGGTCTGGCCTCTCTTTTCCTTCTTTTCCAACCGGCTAAGTAGGGAGCAAATAGGGCATGGTGTTGTCTTGTCACTTAATTAAAAGTTGAACACATAAAATAATGTGAGAACTTGTCCATATGTAGTATAAGTTGTGGTGTGATAAAGGAAATGTCTTATCACTAGTTTTTTTATAAGTTATTAATTGATAAATGATTTCAACTCCCAATTGATAAGTCATCTAAGGTGATTGGTTGGTCTACTTATTTATATGTAAGGCTTAAACATGAAGATAAGAGCATGGTTTTATAGGAAATTGTTTTAGGATTTTCATCTTGCATTGTTTTGTACTTTATGATTCGATTTCTATAAAATTGTGAAATTTTCTAAAGTTGAATGAAATTATTTAAATTAAATTATTGATTAGTCACTTAGGGTCAAAATTCCCTAATTGTTTTAGGGTTTAGGGTCTTAGATGAGTTTAGAGCTCGTAGTTCCTTAAGCTCAGGTTTTCTCAACAATTGGTTTTTTTTTTTTTTAAATTGGAAAAGTTTAATTTGTTTCTAAATGCAAACTTAAGTTCTCGATTTCATTGATCCTTAGGAATGTTTGGACAGTACTTTTAATTGAATCATGGGCCTACTAAAAGTAGGGTTTATATTTCTCAATTGATAAGTTATTTAGGATGATTGGTTGATTTATTTATTCATGTGTACAAATCTTATGCATGAAGATAAGGAGATTGTCTTATATGAAATTCTTTTGGAGTTTGTCTCTTAAATTGATTTGTAAGTTATGATTCAATTCTTATAAAATTATGAAAATTTCTAGAGTTGAATAAAATTATTCAAATTAAATTCTTAATTAGCCGCTTAGGGTTACAAGATTAAACCCCTAAAATTATCAACCTAGTTTTTGAAATAGACTCAACTATGTTAGACAATTTAGGAGACGACAAGGCTAATGAAAGTGAAAACCCTAAAAGAATTACTCAATCGCGTAAAGAATTTTTCTACCTTAAATGTTTCCAAATGCTAAAGATTTTATTCAAAAGTGATAGAAACCCTAAGAATGATTATCTTAAAAACATATGTGCACTAATCCAACATGATATACCCTAAAACCTTAATTGATAATATAATGCTTATATTTTGCCAAATCATTAGTAAAAGGTTAGAGATGACCCTCGTTCATGCTTATATGATTCGAACTCTCAAGTAATCCATTAGAAACTAAGATAATGAGTCATAGATTATATTTATCCCTTAAGTATATGATTAAGATAGTCTTACTTAGGGTTAGGGCTATAGTTGAAGATTAGGTTACATATAGTGAACTTTAATACTCAAATTAGTACTTTTTGTAATTGTTATCCAAAGTAGTTTATCAAATGAGATATGTAGACTATAAAGACCTAAAGTAAGATCTCATCAACCATATTTACAAATTAATTCATCATATACCTCATTTCTTCTCATTTCCTTCATTTTTCCCCTAATTTCCCTTAATTACTACATTATGTGCACAAAATTGTACATACTTAAGGAATGTTGACTAAGATAATGTATGTTGACCAAAGTCAAAGGGTTGACCAAGTCAACACTTTGAAAAGTCAACAAAATACACTAAAGAGATAAGGAAAAATATCTCTTCCTTAATGATGGCTTTCTTTTCTTTTCCTTTTGATTTTTCTTTTTCTCTTTCTCACAATTGTTGCCGTCCACAATTCTCCCTTCTAGACCCCACCACTTGTTGTCTTCCATTATGAGAATCAAACAAAAGAAACAAACCAAAACTTCTCATTCCATGCCGTGAGCTTTCCCCTTCCCTTTCACTTTCATTTCTTCACTTTTGTCTCCTTAAATCCAACACATCTAAAGGTATGTACTTAACTTACTTTATGTTGGTTTATGTTATTCATTAGTTAGTTAATTAGGTAGATTAGATAAGTAGTTATGTGTTTAGTGTTGTCTTGAAGAAGAGGAAACAAAGTTTCCATCTTTAAGTGTAGAAATTAGAACTTTTGAAGAAGAAGAAAGGAAGACATGAGTATAAGCTTATAAGTATGTACACATAAGGAAATACCAAAAGAGTACAAGTATGTGAACCCTTGTACATGAGTAATTATCATGTACATAACCTAACTTAAGATCATATCTAACTATACATACCTATACTACACTAAATATATACATAAAAACACAAAAGCATGGGATTAGGAAGCTTTTCTTAAGGAAAAGCTTAGGCATACGAATTTTAGTATAAAAATACGTATCCAACCGTATAGGTATATGAGTATGTATACATGTATAAATGCGGTATAGATTTAGGTAGATGTATAAGTATATGTATGTATAAGGCATATGTACATAAGTATAAAGTAAGGAACACAATGTACATAAGACATGTACATATGACATAAGCATGAGGTGATGCTTATGTAATTAAATGATGAGGTGAATGATGACATAAGCAATGACATAAATAAAAGATGATGTAAGCGATAATATAAGCATAGGTTTAGAAAATGAGAAAAATATAGGTAATTAGGTACTAAAATCAGTAAATCCTAATACACCTTCTAAATTAGATTATACCTAATTCAGTACATGAATTAGTAATAGCAAAGTAAATTCCTTTAATTATAAGAATTTAAGGAATAAAGTATATAAATATAAGTAATAAGAATACTTCAGTATTATATCTAAAAAATTTCTATAAATTTAGTTCATAATGTAAAATAGGGGTCTTAACATCCAAAACAGACATTACCATGTGAATATACGTCCGAAAACGATGAAAAACGACTATAAATTCATAAATATCAGAAATAAAACGAAAAAGTTATATACGATTAATAATAAAGTCTAACCGGGTAAAAGTTGATAGTAGTCTAAGTAGAATTAGGTAATTAGATGTTTAGAATTATTAGTTAATTCAAGTACTTACTAGCCTTATCAAATCGTAATGATCAGGTGACCCTGAGGTATGTGAGGACCTCCCGATCGACTACTACGATTAGGACGAATCGCCATGGCCGAGTGAGTATTTACCGAATGATTCCATGCTTGTTTTGTGATTGTAGATAGTGGACTTAAATACTATTGTTAATTGACTATTGTGTGAGGTTTGGGAAATGCCTGTGTATGTTGGTATGTCTTGAGTTGTGAACTTATCTTAAGTATTGATAATGTTATGTTGGTTGCATGGTAGTATAGAAAATGATTGTGTGAATTATTGGTTGGTCATAGCATAATTTGAACTTAATTATACTCGGCCTATAAAAAGAAATTAGGACATGCATTAACATGCATAGCATGGATACTATTCCTGTCAGGACCCTAAAGGGGGCCTAGTAGAATTACCTAAAATTTCCATAACATGTGTGCACCCATGATATGAAAACCGCCTTGCAAGTCAGAGATTGCAAGACTCTAAATAATTAATCACTAAGGTTACTGATTTTTAAGTAATCAGTTTACTATAGAATACAAATATAAATAATTATGGGTATTCGTTATCCCACAGTTCCTCAGAACCGTAGAGAATCGGTATCCCCTACCAAATAATAAGACAGGATTACCAACATTATAAAACTGCAGGTAGAATTAAATTATATTAAATTCTAACATGTGAATATTTTCTACAAAGAGTGTTTATGTATCATCTATAAAAGTCTCAACTAATCCTAACTCTAATGTACATATCTTCATCTCGCCCTCAGCACTCGAGACTTATCCCAATCCCATCGTATGTAAACCTGCAAAAGAAACTAAAGGGGAATGAGCATAAAACAGCTCAGTGAGTTCATTCCTCACTACCACCGGTCAGGCAAGTTTTCACACATTATTATCACACATGCAAGCAAGCTATCTACATACATAATGAATGCAAGCGTGATTAATGCAAACAACACATCCATAGGAGTCCGGAACTATGGAAGGTGTAGAATTACGTCGTCCATACTTCGATTATCCCCTGTACTTACCCACACAGGGCACCTCAGCTTACCCGTAGAGGCTACCTAGGGGCACCACCCCACTAGGCAAAACTCGACTATTACCTTAGCCGAGAAAAAGAATTTCAATCTAAATAGGGGGAGTCCGAACTAAGACTATCACCCTCCAAGGCCACTCGGGCACAAACATGCGAGTCCTCTCGCAACCAAAAATAACCAAGGCCTTTCAGGCACAATAAAGCGAGTCCTCTCGCTATCAAGTGGAGAACCCACGCTAGCTTTGCCTTAACGTTAAAAATACTATTTATGGCTCCACAAGCTCTTACAGCGATCATGCAAAAATTTGTTTAAGGATAGAAAAGCTTTTGCTAAAAATACTTTTCTCAAGATTTTTGTAAGGCTAGCACTCTCCATTCATACCTTTAACAAGTCATAGACATGTGATGAGTAGAACCGGTTATTTGGGTCAGACATTTATATTTATCAATTTAAAAAGGTGATCATACGGATGATAGCATACAAATAGAACCGTCGTTCAAACATACAAGTAATAGCAAATAGCAAAACATCATACAAGTAACACGCACAAGCAAGTAATAGGTCATTAGAACTCCCTCACCTGAATTATTGCTCATTCTCCAAGCCTTTAGGGTTTCCAGGACTCGATATCGAACGCCTAAATCAAAATGGTAAACCTTATAAGTGTTCTGAGAATTCAGACTCCTTAGTCAACTAAAAGTCTGTTTTAGACGTTAAGACCCGTGTTTTACGATATGAACTAAATTTAGAGAAATTTTAACTATGAAAACTTAATTGCTCTTATTACTTATATTATATCTTTTATTTATACTTAATGAGTTAGTTAACCCTTAAATCCTTATACTTAGAGGATTTTACTTTACTATTACTAATTCATGTACTTAATTAAGTATGATCCAATTTAGAAAGTGTATTAGGGTTTACTAATTTAGGATCCTAATTATGTTACACTCTTCTTCTTTTCTTAGTTTATAATCCATGCTTATGTCATGCTTACATCATCATTTGCTTATGTCATTGCTTATGTCATCTTTTGCTTATGTAATAGCTTATGTCATCATATGCTTATGTCATCACTCACCTCATCGTTTAATTACCTAAGCTTCACCTCATGCTTATGTCATGTCTTAATGTCTTATGTATACTTTAATTAAACTACTATGTACATATACCTTTACTATACTTATATGTATACTAGTATACTTAAACATATACTTATACATGTACTTATACTTATACCGTATTTATACATGTATACCTACTCATATACCTATACGGTTGGATACGTGTTTTTATACAAAAATTCGTATGCCTAATCTTTTCCTTAAGAAAAGCTTCCTAATTCCATTCTTTTGTATTTTTATGTATGTATTTAGTGTAGTATACACATATATAGCTAGATATGGTCTTAATTCAAGTTATGTACATGATAAATACTCATGTACAAAGGTTCACATACATGTATTCTTTTAGCATTCCCTTATGTGCACATACTTATAAGCATATACTCATGTCTTCCTTTCTTCTTCTTCATAATTTCTAATTTCTACACTTAAAGATGGAAACTTTGCTCCCTCTTCTTCAAGACAAAACTAAACATATAATTACTTATCTAATCTATCTAATTAACTAACTAATGAAGGAGATAAAACAAGATAAAGTAACTTAGATACATACCTTTAATTGTGTTGGAGTTATGGAGACAAAAAAGAAATTGTGAAAGTAAAAGAGGAAGAAGATGCTCACGGCAATGGAGAAGGCAAATGGTGGGACCTAGAGGAGAGAAATTGTGGACGGCAATTGAAGAGAGAAGGAGGAGAAAAAAAATCAAAAAGGAAGAATAGAAAAGCCATCATTAAGGAAGAGATATTTTCTTTATCTCTTAAGTCTTTTGTTGACTTTTCAAAGTGTTGACTTGGTCAACATTTTGACCTTGGTCAACATGTGTTGACTTGGTCAACTCTCCTTAAGCTTATGTAATTTTGTGTACATAATGTAGAGATTAAGGGAAATTAAGGGAAAAATGAAGGAAATGAGGTATTTGATGAATTGATTAGTAAGAGTAGATGATGAGATCTTACTTTAAGTATTTATAACCTATAAACATCATTTGGTAAACTACTTAGTGTAATTAAGATGAAAAATGTCATTTAGGGTATTAAGGTTTACTACATTTAACCTAATCTTCAACTATACCCTTAGCTCTATGTAATACTATCTTAATCACATACTTAAGGGATAAATATAATCTATGACTCATTATCTTAGTTTCTAATGGATTACTTAAGTATTCTAAATGTTTATGCATGATTGAGGGTTATCTTTAGTTGTTTATCGATGAAATGGTAAAATGTGGAGGATATATTATCATTTAGGGTTTTAGGGTAAAGTATGGTGAATTAGTGCTTTTATATCCCTAAAGTTATGGTTTTAGGGTTCTTATTACTTTAAGGCACAATCTCTAATGTTTTTACGCATTTAGGGTTTCATATATTCTTATGTGATTAAATCTTCGATTGTCATCTTAAGGTTTTGATGAGGTTCAAGGTTTTAGGGTCTTCGTATGCGGTTAGGGGTTCAATTGATGATTTAAGGTTTTCCGTATCCACTTTAGGTTTTGGATTGAGATTTTAATCGGTTTTAAATCTTACTGGCTCTTTTGAGTTCGGGAAATCATCTATAGTTTAGACGTTTGTTTCTATACTTAGAAAGCTAAATTCGCGGGGTTTACAATTCCTGCCGTCACATTACACGAAGGTAAAGAGAGGCCATTTGGGGGTTGATATTATTCATTTATTTGGTTATGTACGGTGCACTCGTACAAAATGACCTTACCCTGGCCCGCGAGAACACTAGGCATTGGAGGCGCCAATCGCCTGGCTAAGGGTCGAGTCTAGAGGCCTCCGTTTAGGGGTAAGTGTGGACTACGGGGGCCTACTCACAATTATACTAGAACTTGGGTTTTCTAAAAATAAAAGAATTATTTGATATAAGTACGGAATGTGGAGTTCCGTAGTAAAGTAAATTCTAGTATAATACCCGGATCTGATTGGTGCCATGTAAACTCCAATCCTAACTTCGGAGGGCATTAAATCTGAGTTACGTATATGAACTAGTTAATTATACGTATTGTTTGGCATTCTGGTTGATCATTCATTCATATGCGTGAATATAATGTACTTATAACTTGCTTGTGGTGTGGCTGAGGGTTTTGCTCACTAAGTTTAGGCTTACACCCCTTTAGACTTTTGTTGCAGGATAGCCTATTCGTAGAGACAGGACGAGGGATGCCACAGGTTAGCTTGGGGACTTGGGCAAGAGCGAGCTGTCCGATGTAATGAGAGAGAATAGTTTGAGTGAACTATTACTCATGTACTTTTGTTTATCTTATTATTTTAGACCTAGATATACTTAAACACTGTGTATTGTGAGCTTTATAACTTAAATTTTATATAACTATGTTTGTGTGATGATATTATGTGAATCTGGGTGTTCTTTGGAAACTAATGGTTGTAGAACCTTGTATATTGTGTGAAGAGTTCTTGATTGGAAGGGTAACCAATCAGGGGTTCTTCGTACAGTATACGGCGTCTGCCACGACTAGGCCGTCCTCAGTTCATGACAACAAGTCTTTAATTGTTTTAGGATTTTGGGTTTAGAGTCTATGGTTCTCGTATTCGAGTTTTATCGATAATA
Organism: Lumnitzera littorea; assembly: GCA_024138015.1. Taxonomy (NCBI): domain Eukaryota; kingdom Viridiplantae; phylum Streptophyta; class Magnoliopsida; order Myrtales; family Combretaceae; genus Lumnitzera; species Lumnitzera littorea. The sequence continues at coordinate 79,132,338 of JAMXBB010000006.1, read as the reverse complement.
GGGTTTCGAATTGGAAAATTAAATTCATTTTTAAATATAAACTTGAATTCTTAGCTTAGTTTATCCTTGGAATCATTTGGGAAGTATGCTTAGTTGAATCACAAGTCCGCTAAAAGTAGGGTTTACAATTTATCCATACGTAACATTGCTTATAAGTGAAAATAAGGGAATTATCTTGTATGAAGTTCTTTTTAAGGCTTGATTCTCAAATTAATTTGTAGGTTATGATTTGCTTCTTAAGAAATTTAAAAATTTTCTAGAGTTAAATAAAATTTATTCAAATTATATTTTTAATTATTTATTTAGTGCTATAAATCCCTGATTATCCTAAGGTTTAGGGTTCGAGTGAGTTTATGTATGTTTTAGGGTTTTTCATCAACTCGGGAGTAATTGACTTACACTTAGGAGCTTAAGGTTCAATTAGCTTAATTTTTTCAAACCATCACTTTATTATGCAACATGTATATATATACACACACACACACATATACATACATACACACACACAATAGATTAAGAAAAGAGAAGGAAATTGCTTAGTATTATATTTATATATATATACATATTATGGGGCTACATATGTACACAAGTAAAATAATTTTTGTAAATTTATTAATTTATTCCTTTAACTAGCTTAGTTTTGTTGTTTATTATTACTTGAAATAATCCTTGATTCGTTTGTTATCAGTTTTATATGATTTCACAAAATTATTGATAATTTTATTGATTTATGACTTTTCAAACATCAAGATAATTTTATAGAGTTTTAAAAATTTTTATGATTTAATATTTACGGTTTCTATTAAGTTTAAGTTTACATTTTTAAAAGTATGCGTATGTAAGGATTAGGGTTTTCTTACATGATAAGGGTTTCCAAATCGTATAATAGGGCCTTTCATGTTCGTTTTAAGTTCTGATTTTAAAATTTTAGTCCATTTTCATTTTATGTAGGCTTGTTGACTTAGGAAAATACCTATGATACTTAAGTCTCACACCATGTTTAGAAGGTTAAATTTATAGAGTCTACAAATAAGGCTAAGTAATTTAAAAATTTTGTTAAATTATGAAACCGATTATAGTATTGGTAATAAAAACCCTAAAAACTTAATCAAAACTTAGATCACATATAAATATAACTTAATAGTATTATAACCATAGTTGATTGCAATTATCGACTAAATCATATAATCGCGTATAAACCTTAATGAAAACGATAAAATAACTTATAAATATTATAAACGTAACGGGTACCTATTAAACTAATAAATTTTCATAAAATCTCAAAATTAATTTATAAATACTAATTTTATGATTTTTGTGTTTGAAAAAAAAAAATTACATATTTTTATTTTTATCTTTTTATCTTTTTCCCTTCCTTCCTTCTATTTTTCCCTTGCTTCCATGTTGGATTCTCCAAAAGGTAGCGGCTGCTCGTGTGTTTCAATTTCAAGTAACAAGTGTCGATAATTTAAAGGACAAAGGACAAATTCAATAAAAGCATGTATCTTATCTTAATTAATGAGGAGATTACGCAAGATTTTATTTCTTTATTTTTCTTTTGTTTTAAATTGCTAGTTGTTGTTTGCTTCATGTCTAGAAACATCAAAACTAAAAAAGAAAAACAAAGCAAATAACACACACAAACTTAGCAAAAACTATGACGAAGAAGAAGAAGAAAATAAGGGGATTTCAGTCAATTAATTTATTAAAGAATTTAGGTAGATATATTTATTTATTTTGTTAGATATCTCTCAAACATTTTAATGATAACAAAAAGAGTTAAAAGATAATAAATCTTTAAAAGCGTAGGCATGTAGAAGGATTTTCAGAAAGTTTAATTTTCGTAAAATTAAGTTGCATTTAGAAGCTCATTCAGAATCTTCAAATTGTCTGAAAATAGTCTATTCTAAAAAGTCTTCAAAAAGTATTACAAAAGTTCTTATAAGAAGAATTGGTACAACATTTCAGAAGTTTGTTTAGAGACTTCTAAGAAAAGAAGGTTGGTACTCTTCAAAAAGTTATTTAGAAGGTTGGTCTGGAAAAATTATGTGGAATATTAATTTAAATCAGATTCAAATTAATCAAGAACTAACTCTACTAGATGAGTGTATTGGGTGTATTAGGAAAATACACTTAATCCCATTTCACTAAAGATGGAGTTAAGATCTATGGTGATTATTTTTAAGCGAAAATATATTTAGAAAAATCAAGATAT